>OU744733.1:23453938-24053938 GCA_916613615.1 Steromphala cineraria
ATCTCCACCCCTTCCTGAATTCTATGACACCTGTTAAACATGTTGCTAACTTGAAGACTGTCAATTCTAGGGAGCTTTCGTCTTAAAAGTTACTCTTCATCTTTAGATCTTTTCGTTATTTCCCGGAATTTCATAATAATGACAAATGGTGCTTTCACTAAATTGGTCACAAAATATATGTTGGATGACCATATGCACTAAAATAATAGAAAAAGGTCGGTCTTTGGTGCGTGTTGGCCAATCTGTTTGCATATTTTTTCGTGTCTATAATGTATGTCGAAATCAATGCAACACAAAAGAACCTGCCATCGTCACGATTGATGCACGTCTGTGCGTTCCATCTTCGATTACAAGAAAATCAATTGTACCTAATTCACTATCAAGTGAGAGTAAGGAAATACTACTGTCAGAGTAACTTTGATCTCTGTGATATGCACAAATATATATGATTGAAAGCAGTATATACATCAGTGTATTGTTCTTTTACCTACTATCTGTCCAAATACACTCGGGGTACTGCAATTGCTTTTTCAAAACATTTTGAGTTTGACATTTAGCTTTTGAGAAATAGCATTTTTATACATGAAAGGTCGCATCGACATGAGAAATCTTCTTGGGTATAAAAACTCGTCATCGCTGTAGGAGTGAAGAAAACATGCAAAAATGACGTTTTTGACTCTCTCGTCTAGTACTTTTAATAGATCTGTTTTTAATATGTGAACATATATTGTTAAAAAACACATAACCAAGTGTAGCAAGAAGTAACACTGTTCCAGAGGTATGTTTCTCGCCTATTATTTCATTATTCATATCTAAAACATCAGCTCTTTGTTTTCTTCAAACAACACTTAACAATATAGTGACCAAAGGAGAATATATATATAAAACATGTATATATGCACCAATGCTCATGATGAAGGTATGCACTGAAGGAGGACAGGAACCCGTAATATTGACGTCCATGGGCAAACATTGCATTCTACTATAGTCAGAGTGATTCTTGAAGCTCTGATAATAGACTTGTAAGCCTTGTATAAATTATTTACTGAACGTACTCAACCTTCTATATCAGCGATTTTCATGATATATTTTCTGCCTTCCAAAAGCATCGTAGTCAAAGTGATTATATTTTGCGTAGCTTCTTACATAAATATTTCAGTTATTTATTTGTTATAAAATTCAAAAATTAAATCATTAAGTATTTGAATATATAGAGGGTCTAACAACTCGTTTCTTTGCGACATGGCATACGTTACACATTCTTTCCCCACAAAGGCAGATCAAGTCATGAGATGTCCATACAGCATTTGTTCTTTTACCCCGAAATTTGTGGGTTCCGGCAATTTCCCCTGGCGGAAATATGCACCACAATCCATTTGAATTTCTTTGTCAAATGACAACGCTTCTCGCATGGACAGGGTGGTTCATGTCACAATCCCTTTGTCATGATTCAGTAGTCAAAATGATGACTTAAGAACAGCGCTAGCGTCTCTGATTGCACAACTAACTGTTATTGCCTCCAATCAGGCATCTCCCATTCTAACCCACAAACTCGGCGTAATATAACAGAGGCTGTATCAACATTTCATGACTTGATATGCCTCTGTGGGGAGAGAATGATGTTACACTGCAACGAATGAGCCTTCGACGATCAGGTGCTATACAGTTTACGCAAAGGTCACAAGACAGCAATATAAAATATTCATGATATGAATGGTAACAGGACATTTAAAAAAGACCTCTTAACCAAGCCCTATTTGAAGCATATCATCTCGTGTCAAAAGAGAAAGTTTTTAACCAGGTTATGATGTGGAAAACTTCCTCTGCATATATCGAAACTGGTCGCTATAGATACCCCCTACACCTGTCTATGATAGAATTCTAGTATGCCCTTTCTGTGATAATGTTGAAGATGAATGGCATTGTTTAATCGAATGTGACTTTAACTCTGATCTTACCTATAATCTGTTTGATGTTTTACCTATCTTTGATATAACGGATACAAATTGTTAAAATTATTAGCGTTCATGATGCTGAAAGTGACAAAGTTTTAGCTAATATAGTGACAAATATGTTTCTAAGGCGCCACAGTTTTGTCTGAAATGTGTAGCTATTCATTTTAGTATCTTTTTATCATTTTTAATTTATTTTTTGTACATATGTGTATTATTATGTAAGACTAATGTAAGACGCGGCTGGTTGTCAGTTTTTAAAAAATAGGTTTTCTAAATACAAACTATGTTTTTAACATGTAACTGGCGAGTGACACTTCAATAAAAAAAATCTGTCTGTCTGTCTGTCTATAAACATCCAGCATATGCACCACAATCCATTTGAATTTCTTTGTCAAATGACAACGCTTCTCGCATGGAAAGGGTGGTTCATGTCACAATCCCTTTGCCATGAATCAGTAGTTAAAATGATGACTTATGAACAGCGCTAGTGTCGTTGATTGCACAACTAACTGTTATTGCCTCCAATCAGGCGTCTTCCATTCTAACCCACAAACCCGGCGTAATATAACAGAGGCTGTATCAACATTTCATGACTTGATCTGCCTCTGTGGGGAGAGAATGATGTTACACTGCAACGAATGAGCCTTCCACGATCAGGTGCTATACAGTTTACGCAAAGGTTACAAGACAGCAATATAAGATATTCATGCATAACATCTCATAAAAATCATTCCAAAATGCCAAGTATATGACAATTCTTAATTTCAGGTAAACAATTTGAAAACTACAACTGTATATGTGCCGTATACTGTATGATTTTTGGTGTTTATGTTTTTATTACTCAACTTATATACATGTATGTTATTATTACATATGTCGAAATAACTATTTTTCCCAATTGGACCTTATGGATGACTTGATTAAATATAACTTCTATTTCTCTTTTACAGGTAAAGACCTTAAATGTGCATATTTGCAACATAATTGGAACTATGTTATAGCTTACGTCAATATCAACAATGCGTGTGACAAATAAACTTTAACTTGGTTTTTCACTGGAACTTTCGGTTGCACGTGCGTTGCCACGGCAACTGTGCAATCGACAACGAAAGCCATGAATGAACTCGATAGAATCGCTGGTTGATCTAGCGATAAGGTAGGTACACTTAAAGAAATAAAACTTGTACTGTTCTCAACTTCTTCATGAAGTTAACATCACATAAGGTACAAATAGTTGAGGACATAAGATTAAAATTGTACATTAACAAAGCAATAAGTCTATCACCCAGACTGTACCTAATCCTGAACATACAAGCAGGAAGAGAATGAATTCAAACATTTGTCTAAGGTTCCTTTCTCATTGCGAATAAAATATTAATCAAAATTATTTTTCAGAGACTGAATATTAGGTCCCACATCGATTATTGTGAACGAACATAACAGTTAGGATTGTCTGATTAGTTGCTTACCAAAGGGTGACATACACACATCGATACCTTGATGGAAACGAAAGCAAATATTGCCCTTGATCAATCGTGCCCGAGTCTAATACTTGTTTCTGATTTTGTGATTCTTTCAAAGCCCTTTTCGGTTTCAAAACATTATCTCTTTGCAATCATCTCATATAACATCACGTGTTTCAAGTTTCAAAGATACTATATTAATCTTTTACATGTCTTAATCTTTCAAAAGTTCGCTTTCTCATTTAGATATTTTATATTTTGTTTATTTATTTCAATTTAACTTTTTTGACTTGATCTAGTTTCCGTCTTTGCTTGGTGCCATACTTGGGCCAATCAAGATGGTCGTTTCGAAACATAGAGAATCTCAGCAAGTATCTTCTGATATCAAACACACGATATACTCAGATATTTGTACTTTCATGTTTATATAAAAAGACACAAGGTCGTCCTAAAACATTGTTTTCATTTTGTTTTCATACAAAAATTTACATTTTTGAACATTGCACTACCCTTAGGCTCCGAATTCGGTGTCATGGTAACATCGTGGTGTTTAGGATGTCATATCATTTGGATGTCATTTTTGATGATGTAATTTTTTTTTATGGTTTTAATGATTGCAGGGCTTGATTCAAAATCTACCGTCAAAACAGTCTCAGGAGATTTTACAGGCATTATCTCCTGTGGAAGAAATTTGAGGATTATTAATACTGATTAGGTCACCATTAGGTCTCTGTTACACCATTGAATTTCTATCTGAAATACCACCATTGGACCTCTGTCATACCATCATTGCATCTCTGTTATACCATCATTGGATCTATATGTTATACCATCATTTGATCTATGTTATACCATCATTGGATCTATGTTATACCATCATTGGATCTATGTGTTACCATCATTGGATCTATGTTATACCATCATTGGATCTCTGTTATACCATCATTGGATCTATGTTATACCATCATTGGATCTATGTTATACCATCATTGGACCTCTGTTATACCATCATTGGATCTGTGTTATACCACAATTGGATATCTGTCATACCATCCTTGGATCTATGTTATGCCATCATTGGATCTCTGTCATACCATCATTGGATCTATGTTATACCATCATTAGATTTATGTTATACCATCATTGAATCTCTGTCATACCATCATTGGATCTATGTTATACCATCATGGGATTTATGTTATACCATCAATGGATCTCTGTTATACCATCATTGGATCTATGTTATACCATCATTGGATCTATGTTATACCACCATTGGATCTATGTTATACCATCATTGGATCTATGTTATACCACCATTGAATCTATGTTATGCCACCATTGGATCTATGTTATACCACCATTGAATCTATGTTATGCCACCATTGGATCTATGTTATACCACCATTGGATCTACGTTATTCAATCATTGGATCTCTGTTATACCATCATTGGATCTCTTCCGTACAATTTGCACGTATGATTTTAGCTGGTGTTTCTTTAAATCTATATCGGTTAAGTCCACAGTAGTATTTAACATTGACATGTTTATCCCATGGAGATTGTAAAATTGTCACTTGTCTACGAGCATTTTAAAATATATCATGTAAATGGGTCTAAGTAATGAAGCATTCAATGAAATAAATATGATTAAAAAGTACTCACACGCCTTCTTCTAATGCGCCGTAGGGTCAAAGCTGATGTAGGAATCATTGCAATTATTGTAATGGCTTGCTGTTAAGAGACCATGCCCATCAAACCATGTTTGTATGGACAGGCATAATGTATTGCTATATCTGGCTAACCTTCATCAAAACAAGTGTCATACTATTCTTCCAACACAACCGTGTATCCCCAGTAGACCTATAATCGATTGTACTATCGATTGTTACGGATGCGTTACGTTGAAGAATCCCATCCATGAACAATCGAAGTTATCGATTTTTATTACAAAGTGAATCGTATATTCAAAAATTTTTTTTGTTTCCATATTAGTTTAAATATGATAATTATTTTTCTGGTACATATATACCAGATGACCCTTATGGGAATAGACTCCCTCTTGTGATTCTATATACATTTATCAATCAATATTCGTTCTTGTACACATACCGTCCAAGTCTTCCTATCAACAGCACTGTATTTTCTAGCAACACAGAAAGACATTCTGTTGAGGACAAACAGCCATGTCGTTATGGAATTCAGTGAGATGTAAACAAAACAAAGTCGATAAATGAGACATCGTGAATGATGATAAGTCAAGCATTTAATTAAGCCTGAGGTTGAACGTATTATCAGCAAAATCCCAGCTATCAAACACGTAAATATGGTCATCCAAAAGAGTAGACACATCAGAAAGAAAATAAGTAGACAGGATGAGGGAAAAGTCGCAAAGAATAGAATACTGAGAGAGATAGAAATTAGGTTTTAGAACGACTCAAATTTAGTCTAGCTTCCATCCGTCGACCCGTCCTGATTGCTTGATCCTACCAGATGCATCGAAGCTCCAGCTGGGATAGCTCTCAGTTGCTGAAGCACCCAAACCACCATACCACGATAAGGTTTTGGGTGATCAAGTATATGACAAAAATTGTTTACTTAAATAATATAACATTATATATAAGACAAGGATATAATGAAAATAAGAAAATTATGACATTCAAATTTTTTTAAAGAAATATTGCTGGTTATGGTTTGTTTATTTACTATAACAATGAAGCTGAATATTACATTTTGTCCAAAATTTATTAGTTACTACCTTGAACGAGATTGTATGCGTGATTTTGTTTGGTGTATACGTGTATGACAGATAGTGATTCCAACCTTTGGCACTGCAGCCGGAAGTAACCGGATGCTTACAATTTTTACATTAAAATGACGTCATGTAGTTTTTGCTTCTTCGCGACTATATGATCGGATAATCGGGTTATCGAATTAGGTGATCTTCCTTATGCAGAGATTATGTTATGAATAAATGATATTTAATAGGGGCCATCATAAATAAGAGATGAACTATGTGCATTGTGTATGTTGAATAAAAATCCATTAGTTATTTATTTCAATGTTATGAATTCTTTTGTATTGCCAGTCAATAATGTTGCCAGCCAATAACCTCTTAAAGGACATTAGATCAATATTAATAAATAAATAAATATGTAATCAATAAATATAGCGGGTTCCTCCTGATAATGGGTGTGGTTCCCTCATCAGACTCTTTTGTTGGACAGAGTTGAGCGCAGGTTGAGTTCCTTCAATGCTATCATATTACCATATCATGTGGCATTACTCGTAAACAGAAATTGATTGATGATGATTGTTGTATCGAATGCCCTACCTTCTAATTCGCTGAATACATCAATAGCTGTGAAATAGGTACATCCAATACTATCATGTACAACTACATGTGTACAACTATATATGTGTGTGTGTGCGTGTGTGTGTGTGTGTGTGTGTGTGTGTGAAAACAATAGTCACGTACGTTCATTAGGGCGACAGTTACCAAAGTGACTTTTATTTGGAATTGGCTATGATTATCTATGTTGTATATTTGTGTTAAAAGTTAGATATAAAACACATCAATTGGGAAAATAACCCAACACATTCCCTCATTGCCTTTGGTTATGGTGCTACACGAGGGGATATAATGTTTGAAATGACACTTTCTTCTTTTCATGTAACTAGTTTTAAGGGTAATGAGTATTGACCAATTTAGCATAAAAATGTAATATAGACAATTAATCTGTTATTATAACAACCATTGTTCTATTTGTCAAAGCTTTGGACTTGACACAGCCTGTCAAGTATAGCGTTTTGAGGTCCAATAGGAGCCCAAGCGTTTACGTCAGCAATGGCGTCATGTCATCTTTACTGCTCATTCCAGTTCCTGTTCCATCGTTGTTTGTGGGTGGGTGCGTGTGCGCAGGTTACAAGGGGAGAGCCTCAGGGATGACTGTGTATAGGGAGTTTTTGCTGGTGGAGAGGTATCAATGCTGGTATGGATGATATTCATTACAATGGTAGAAAATATAATTGCCACATGCTCGAAGTGTTTTCATCCAGAACGTTTTGCTATAGGATGTAGACTCCACCGCGAAGAAAGAGTTACTACAAACTAATATATGCAGCAGGGCGTTGATAGGCTTCATGCATAGCCGTCCAAAAATCCCGACATTAATCCAATAGAGCACGATTGGGACAGATTCAACAAGGAGCTTAGAAAGACTGATCCCTTAAAACAAAATATCGACGTTTTTAGACAGTGCTTGGTTCGAATATTGAACATATATGAACGTGCAAGACGTCAACGCGTTGATTGACAGTATACCAAGACGGATTATCGCCCTTGTTAATGCAAGAGGGGGACAACCCGTTACAGACTCTTCATCTGATGTCAACGTTGCTGTACTACATGTTTCGTGTCAGGATACCTTTGGGTTCGTAATGGTCCATTCGTTGCTAAAATCTGTCACTCTTCGCTTAATGATCGGTGATCAAGTAATATACCTCAATTTGAATAATCTTTGGTAATAACATTCCAAAATGCCAGTTCATACTCAAAATATTTAACGTCATAAACATGCTGACACAAACACTTTTACTGTTTTTACTGTGACAATAGTTTCTCATATATGTGTGGGTTGGGGTGACAACCATAATTACCAAGAGTATATTTAGATAACTAACCTTCATTTGCCATATATTTCGGGAATATTGACAAGATTTAAAATTGTTCCTACAGATATTTTGCTAAGAGAGAAACAATGCGGAATAAAGAAGCTGATAAAAAAAACGTTGAATGGAACATGATCTATTTTTCGGAATTGGTTGTAGATATCAGATGTCTGTACTAAAGAGTCATTAGGCATTTTGATACCAAATTTCGTTTAATTTTGTGTTCATAACTTAAGGGTATTTATTTAACATGACAGATCATTTTGCCTACATGCTCGCAAATACTTGAGCAGAAACGCACTTTTTGATTTTGAAATTAGATCTTGATCTAAATATGCACTCCATTCATTCACCGGGTTTACGAAAAACTTAAGTAAACAAAATGGATTTTAGAGTTGATACCATTCTCTCCCCGCAGAGGCAGATCAAGTCATAAAATACTCGATACAGCCTCTGTTCTATTACGCCGACTTTTTTACGCCGACGCCGTTTCAAAAGTGCTCAGTCATTTTCGATAATATCAATGAAATTTAATATTCAGGGGAGATAACTCTTCCTTTTACAAAACGTCGTTTTTTACCTTCTTATTAGTTTTTATTGATTAAATAGTGAAACAATATATGTATCATACCAAAAAAATAATAATAATAATTTACACATTTATAAAACAGTTTATATCTAATGAAAAACCCAATCCATATCTGATTTTCAAATATTCCCCCCTCACACTGTAAATGATAAATAAACATAAAGGCATTATATTTCCATGTCACTAAACAATGAATACTACCGATTAAAGATATCCAAGTGGTGTTCACATTGGCTGTAAAAGGATGATATTTTGAGAAGTAACTTTTTGCCGCTAGGGTAATCTAACCGGGATCTTGGCTTATCAGAAGAGATGCTTGATCGCTCTAAGCTGACTCTGTGGGCAGAAAATGGACCTAGAGGTGATCACGACATGTAAAGATTGTTTTAAAGGGGCAGTAGCACGTGTTTAGAGGAAATATAAGTTAATGTCAAGAAAATGAAAATTGATGGTTCCAATTGAAAGATAATGTGTTTAAACTAAATGGAGCAGTAATAATTCAAATATATAACGTAAAGTTTAGCCATGCGATTCATTTTTCTAACACAAAATGAATTAAAGGTGTTCACACAAAATGGCCGCCAATGGATTTTATATGAATCTTTATACTTTGTCCTCTGACTATGTATTATTGGCTTGTGTAATGAGATTTTTGACATTGTCAAAAGTATACATTTAGCATTAACTTACAATTATCAGTGAACATTTTGAAATATAAATTTATCAAAAAAACGTGCTACTGCCCCTTTAAACACAATGTGACCGAGATAATATCTACCCGAAAAGACGCACTTATGAAGAATGAACTTGCTTCTTATCACAAAGCAAATAGGGAATGTATAACAGTCATCTTTATCTAAATTGCCTCTCACAGAGCTCACGATGTAGAAGGATAAGTGGACAAGACTACACATTTATAAGCCGATACTCCAAGTACTAGATGATTATGGTAAAGTAAAAAAAGACTAGGTAAAGATCTGAAGGTAATGATAAATACATGTACATGTAAATAATAAGACATGTAAAAATATAAGATAATAAGGGAATTCAGTAAATCAACCAATTAATTTTGTTCGCCTAAAGATACAATCCGTAGATGTACACTGACAAGGGGACAACAGAAGTAGAAGTTAGCAGAGCTCACGTAACTTGCTAACCTCTAAAAGAATTTAGCCTGCGAAATATATCAAGGCACGTTGATGGGAATCATTAACAGTGGAAAGTTGGGATACGGAGCATTTTAGAGTTTCAGAAGTGTGGTAAACATTTTGGGTAAAACAAAAAATAGAGCCATTGGCACTGTAGCTCATCAGGCTTCATCATCAATTATGCTGTAGAGTGTGGCCAATGTGATTCCCCCTTTGTAGAGGCCACAGGGGCACCAATCATAAAATTAAGTATATAGGCGACAAGTTTCAGTTTTCTAGGCCTTATACTTCAGGAGAAGAAGATGAACATAGATTTGAAGGACGTTCCTGTTGCCTTTATTAGGGGCAACAGGGTCACCAAAGCTACAAATCATAATCCTCACTAGTCAAGGAGTCAGTACACAAAGTTTCAGCTTTCTAGGCCTTATGCTTCTGGAAAAGACGATGAAAATAGGTTTTTTAGGGCGTGGCCCCTGTGGCCCTTATTAGGGGTCACAGGGCCACCAAGGCTACAATTTATAATCTTCACCAGTCACGGAGTCTGTACACAAAGTTTCAGCTTTCTAGGCCTCATGGTTCTGGAGAAGAAGATGAAAATAGGTTTTTAGGGTGTGGCCCCTGTGGCCCTTATTAGGGGTCACAGGGCCACCAAAGTTACAATTTATAATCCTCACTGGTCAAGGAGTCTGTACACAAAGTTTCAGCTTTCTAGGCCTTATGCTTCTGGAGAAGTAGATGAAAATAGGTTTTTAGGGCGTGGCCCCTGTGGCCCTTATTAGGGGTCACAGGGCTACCAAAGCTACAATTTATAATCCTCACTAGCCAAGGAGTCTGTACACAAAGTTTCAGCTTTCTAGGCCTTATGGTTCTGGAGAAGAAGATGAAAATAGGTTTTAAGGGTGTGGCCCCTGTGGCCCTTATTAGGGGCAACAGGGCCAACAAAGCTACAATTTATAATCCTCACTAGCCAAGGAGTCTGTACACAAAGTTTCAGCTTTCTAGGCCTTATGCTTCTGGAAAAGACGATGAAAATAGGTTTTTTAGGGCGTGGCCCCTGTGGCCCTTATTAGGGGTCACAGGGCCACCAAGGCTACAATTTATAATCTTCACCAGTCACGGAGTCTGCAAACAAAGTTTCAGCTTTCTAGGCCTCATGGTTCTGGAGAAGAAGATGAAAATAGGTTTTTAGGGTGTGGCCCCTGTGGCCCTTATTAGGGGTCACAGGGCCACCAAAGTTACAATTTATAATCCTCACTGGTCAAGGAGTCTGTACACAAAGTTTCAGCTTTCTAGGCCTTATGCTTCTGGAGAAGTAGATGAAAATAGGTTTTTAGGGCGTGGCCCCTGTGGCCCTTATTAGGGGTCACAGGGCTACCAAAGCTACAATTTATAATCCTCACTAGACAAGGAGTCTGCAAACAAAGTTTCAGCTTTCTAGGCCTCATGGTTCTGGAGAAGAAGATGAAAATAGGTTTTTAGGGCATGGCATATGTGGCGCTTATTAGGGGTCACAGGGCAACCAAAGCTACAATTTATAATCCTCACTAGACAAGGAGTCTGTACACAAAGTTTCAGCTTTCTAGGCCTTATGCTTCTTGGGAAGAAGATGAAAATAGGTTTTTAGGGCATGGCATATGTGGCGCTTATTAGGGGTCACAGGGCAACCAAAGCTACAATTTATAATCCTCACTAGCCAAAGAGTCTGTACACAAAGTTTCAGCTTTCTAGGCCTTATGGTTCTGGAGAAGAAGATGAAAATAGGTTTTAAGGGCGTGGCCCATGTGGCCCTTATTTGGGGTCACAGGGCTACCGAAGCTAAAACTTATAATCCTCACTAGCCAAGGAGTCAGTACACAAAGTTTCAGCTTTCTAGGCCTTATGGTTCTGGAGAAGAAGATGAAAATAGGTTTTAAGGGCGTGGCCCATGTGGCCTTTATTGGGGGTCACAGGGCTACCGAAGCTAAACTTTATAATCCTCACTAGCCAAGGAGTCAGTACACAAAGTTTCAGCTTTCAAGCCTCATGGTTCTGGAGAAGAAGATGAAAATAGGCTTTTAGGGCGTGGCACCTGTGGCCCTTATTAGGGGTCACAGGGCCACTAAAGCTACAATTTATAATCCTCACTAGCCAAGGAGTCTGTACACAAAGTTTCAGCTTTCTAGGCCTTATGGTTCTGGAGAAGAAGATGAAAATAGGTTGTTAGGGCGCGGCCACTGTGGCCCTTATTAGGGGTCACAGGGCTACCAAAGCTACAATTCATAATCCCATTACAGGCCAGATGAGCTAAAAATTAGTAATTTAATCTTTAGCTCATTCCATGAGATATATTGTAAACTTCTTAAATATGTTTTGTCTTATTGGATTTGCAATCATTTATAGTATCAAGTTTAATTTCAACCTTGCATAAAAACTGTAACCCATTCTCTCCTCACAGAGGCAGATTAAGTCATTTTGTTTGAGCCTCTGTTCTAACTTGCCGAAATCTGTGAGTTCCCCTGGCGGAAAAAATTGCACCACAATCCATTTGATTTTTTTTAGCAAATGAATACGCTTGGCGCATAGAAAGGGTGATTCATATTTCAATGCCTTTATCATGATACAGCAGCCAAAATGAGGATTTTAGATCAGCACAACTAACTTTGATTGCCTCCACTCAGGGCCAGGCACCTCCAATTCTATCCCGCAAAGTCGTCGTAATAGAACAGAAGCTAAATCAACATGATTCTGTGAAGAGAGAACGACTTTGACAACCTCTTTTCCAGTGATAATTCAAACATTTGAAGAGTGTTTGCTTACAAAAAACTGAAATGCAGATGTAACCATCATTTTGATAAGGAAACGTATTTTGTGTTCCTTCTTTTTAAGTAATAATACTAATGGACACCAAAGCAATGAGTATTGATAAATTGAAGAGTTTTTATATCCATTTGTGACAATTACAGGTTCGAATATGCTAGCGTTTACAAGTCACTGCTTACAGTAATGGTTATAGCCACAGGAAATTGAGAATAATCAAATATAATGTTAAAACAATCAATAATCAAGTCAAAATACGATGCAATTACATCTCAATTGCATCGTATTTTGACTTTATTATTGATTGTTTAAACATTAAATTTGATTCTCAATGTCCTGTGTGGTTAGCTCATTGTCTAGAATGGCACCAAGGTCTTTCACTGAGGAACTGAGGAGGATCTCGATGCTTCCGACTCTGATGATGGTGTTCTGGCATTTGCTTATAGTTTGATACAGTTAAAGCATCTTTTTCTATTTCGATGTATTTGGGTTTGGTTCAGGTAGTAGAGATATGATTCAGAGTTTGTAAAATAGACCTAATGGAACAATTTATTCAGGGGGGTGTGGTTCGGGGGTTATCTCCTCCAGTCATTGGTTCATCCTAATTATTTATTTGCTTCATATTATCGTTATCGTTACTTTCTGACGTTCCTGCAGAATTGTGTATAAATTGCATTTGTGGTTGCACATGGTTCTGTGCGAAGCTCAGTTGACCGCTAACAGTTTAGTTCAGCAACATCTGGCGTGGCTTGCCGGATGGATTGGTTACCTGATTCATGGCTGAATAAACTGAGAGTTTAAAGGATGATTTGACGAGTTGAATAACGTGTGGTGTCACCTTGGGCAAGAGACTTTATTTGAAACATACCGTATTAATTGGGTACCTGGTGAAACTTGTGTTGGAGGTGACCCATTAGGCGCTTAATCGGTAACTTGGGTTAAACCAGGGTAATAATTCAGGGAGCACCTTGAGCATGCATTAGGTGTTGATATGTGCGCTATATAACTACCCAAATTATAATTATTAAATGTTATGTCAAGGATAAGTATCTTTCTAATTTTACCTATTTAACTTGTATTCGAAGAAAAGGTTTTTACGGGGTTGATTGTTGTATACATACCATGCTGGACCAAGCTTATTTCATTTTATCTAATTCAATGTGTTTTTGAATCCAGATTATTTTCTTCTCTTAGTAACCCAACAACTTGCAGTGATGACAAACTTCTGTTTTATTTATAAACAGTGATATTTCTGTTTCACAGTTTGTATGTAGTGAAAGTTTTCAATGTGCCTACTTATATTGAGCCTTTTCCATGTCCTAAGAAAAGCTCAAAGCCCTACATTATAACCCCGAAGGTGTGTACTTTCACAGCTGCTACTAAGTGCTAATTAGTACATCCAGTTTTCAGGTACCCATTTTGACAGCTGGGTGGCCCGAGTGTATTGTGGATGGTGTGCCTTGCCCAGGGACACAACACAGAATGAGACCCAAGTCACAAATATTTGGTGTCTTCTCCGGTATTCAAACCCGGGTCTCTGGCTTGAGACGCCAGCATGCTAACCACTATACAACTGTGCTTAACAAAAAAACATTAATATTATTAAGTGTTTTAACAAATTTCATGTGTGTAATTCAATGCTATTTGTGAAAAATCTCAAGCTTACCTTTTAAAAAGTATTTTATAATGGCCTTTTTTTTCTATATTCTTTTCATAAAAAAACACAAATAATAAATGTCAACATTTTATTCATAAAACATTTGATAAAACTAAATATTTTATCAAAATAATATAAACATAACCCTGTATTGGGTTAAAGTCAAAAGTGACTATAAAACTAAAGACAACATGAAAAGCATCTTATTCATGCAAACAACAATAGGTGTTGAATAATAGATGTTGAATAATAGATGTTGAATAATAAATGGGCGTTGAATGATAAATATGATCAATAGGAGTTGATTTGGCACAATTGGAAGACTAGTTTTCCACGTTAACAATATATTGTTTTATAAATAGAACAATCTTTACAAAAAATATTAAATGGCAGTAAGCTGAACTATGAAAACGTATTGACTTTGCTAAATAATTTTGCATAGGCCAACATTCATTTCTAGATGTTCAATAAAAATGAACACATCGGCACAGATGTTTAAAAGATTTCAAGTTCATGACATTAAATAGGTTCCTTAAAAAACATTGAAAGCATGGTTCACATAAGCCTAATATTTTGCACAAGGAATATCAAAATACAAGTTTCTTTTAGTGAAATTTTAAATAAAGTTACGATGAAGAAATACAAATTATAGGGGTTTTCAAATTCTTTATTGCAAGGAGATGTGAAATCCATTGTGATACTAACAATAAAGATGTTGTAAATCTTGTTATTTGTATTCCTCCAAAAGTGCTTACCATGAATTGATTATATTTTGAAAGTTAGCTAATATTTTGACTAGGCTGGACGGATATGCACACTAAGTGTATGTGGTTTAAAGCACACAAGCCCATGTTACTGTACTCTTGTTATGAAAATTTAATCTTCCTACATTCTAAATTTACTACCTGAGTCTTTTGTAGCTTTTTTTGTCAGTAAAATATCATTCTACATCTGAGTTGAATCTGAGGTAAACATATTCCTCGTCACCTGCTTTCATTACATTAATGAGAATTATAGTAAGTTATTTTCTTAGACAACTCAAATCATTATTTTGATCTGATATAAATAGGATTTTCAAGTTCAGATTTGCCACAAAAGAGAATTATCTCAGATACCTATTTACATATAATTGATGACACTCGTGGTATGTTGACATAGAGCCAGATTTGTGGTTGAGGTTCAGTTTGAGATCAAGGCTTAGCCTAAGTCTGCTATTGTTCATCCTTATTCATGAACATTGTCCGTTTGATCTGTGTGCTTAAAACTCCTTTGATATTGCGGTAAGAAGAATTGCATGGCTTTCCCTATCAACATTATACTTTTTATGGCCATATCAAAACCTCAACATCTATTGACATAAAAGAAAAACTCAGATGATATGCAGGGATTTAGAAAAAGGGAGGGCCATGGGCCATTTTGTACATTTAATAGAAAAAATGGCCCATTAAAAAATTGAAGTTTACTAAAGATGTAAGGGCCCATTTGAAACATTTTTCAAATAATTTAGAGCCTGAAAAAAAACCACTGTCAAAGATGTCATTCTCAATCCCTGGATATGTATATGGTTTAATTAGACATCAGGGTTTGGATTTTCGAAGCTCTCTAAAACTAAGATTGCTGTAAGTCCATGTTAATGTATGACAATTACAACTATTTTAGCAAAATAAGAGCTTCTAAAAACCCAGACACACAGGCTAAGCATAAAGGAAGAATTCATCTGATGATATTGATGGTTGAATTAGACATCAGAGGATTTGCTGTTATTGTTCATGGAAGATGTTCACTATGGTAGAAGATCCTGAACTCAGAGCTGCTGGTGTCCACTATAATGGTAGAAGATCCTGAACTCAGAGCTGCTGATGTTCACTATAATGGTAGAAGATCCTGAACTCAGAGCTGCTGATGTCCACCATAATGGTAGAAGATCCTGAACTCAGAGCTGCTGGTGTTCACTATAATGGTAGAAGATCCTGAACTCAGAGCTGCTATGTCCACTATAATGGTAGAAGAGCCTGAACTCAGAGCTGCTGATGTCCACCATAATGGTAGAAGATCCTGAACTCAGAGCTGCTGGTGTTCACTATAATGGTAGAAGATCCTGAACTCAGAGCTGCTGCTCATGCACAAGGACCTCCTCAATCATGTCCACCTGATCTACATCAATACTGTCTGGGTTCTCGAGGGCCAGGTCCTCTAGCATCAAAGCTGGAGACAGACTCCCTGAGCCTTTGCCCTTTCCCCGAGACTTGGTCTTCCGTAGGTTCCGCTTTCCGGACGGTCGTCTCCCGACATGAGCAGCATCTTGTTCCGAACCAGAACTGGACTCAGCAGCAATGTTGCCACAGAAGTCCCCTCTTTGAAGAACACGATCAGGAGGAAGCTTAAATTGTCTTAATTTTTGACTTCCACTTAATGATTTATTTGAGTCTAGATGACTCTGTCCTTTCAAGGTTGTCTGTATAAAAGTTGGTTTTGGGGGTAGTTCTGGTTTGACAGTCGGTCGCTTCAGACTCCCTCCTCTCTCCACACTCCCAGAATGCCCTGAAGAAGAATCTGTTCTCCGATGTCGCTTTTCACTTTCTGAACTCTGTGGGCTGGCATTTTCAGATGAAGAAGATGGTTTGTTTTTATCTGAACCTGTCTTAACCAGGAGTTGCTTTCCCGTTGGTTTTGGTGGAATAGGAGGTCCGACCTTGACCTTAGGTTTGACCTCTGACCTCTTGTTGTGAGGAGACTCAGGACTCGATGACCCAGCCTCGATAGAAAGAGGATTGTTGGCTGGTGTGTTTGATGGGAGCGGTTCTGGGGATGGCATTGGGATGATACACATCTGCTTCACACCTCCTATAGTTTGAAATAAATGTAAGTTAAAATGTCACTTCAAATATTCAAACAAACAGCTTAAAATATACCTGAAGAACTGTCATTTTGATTGTTGAAATATAGGAATCATGATTCCTAAACTGCCATTATCAACAAGATGTTATATTTTAACAAAAATTACTTAATGGGTATTGATACATTATAAGAGGAAGAACAAATTATTGTCCTTGTTTAGAATTTTTATATTAATTCTTGAGCTTTTTGCTTTAGACCTTTGTTTATGGCTTAAAATTGATGTACTCACCAGTTTGAACAGCCTTTGGAATCTCTAAGATGGGAAGTTTGTGACTTCCTGTTGATTCTGAGGATGGCGAACCTTCCAGGCTGCTTCCACAAAGAGTTGCCATGACAACAGGCATCTGGTTGCTAGGGAACTCAGTGGTGGCACTGCTCTCTGATCTCTGCATCTGAAGATGTCTGAATACTTCCAACTCAAGGTGGGATCTGTTGATGATAAGAAATATATTATAGGCTAAGCCATAAGAGACTGAGTTTTCCAAGTTCTAGAAAAGTTTAATATCGCTTTTAACTCAAGGTCGAATCTGTTGATAATAAGAAATAATTATTTTATGGGCTTATCTGTAAGAGACTGAGTATTCTGAGTTCTGGAAAAGTGCTTGCCACTGAGTTTAATATCGCTTTTTAACCAAGGTGGGATCTGTCGATGAAAAGAAATAATTATTCTATAGGCTAAGCTGTAAGAGACTGAGTATTCTCAGTTCTAGAAAAGTGCTTGCCACTGAGTTTAATATCGCTTTTTACCCAAGGTGGGATCTGTCGATGAAAAGAAATAATTATTCTATAGGCTAAGCTGTAAGAGACTGAATTTTCTCAGTTCTAGAAAAAGGCTCGCCACTGAGTTTAATATCACTTTTTACTCAAGGTGGAATCTGTTGATAATAAGAAATAATTATGTTATTGGCTTATCCTTATTAGACTGAATTTTTTCAGTGCTAGAAAAAGGCTCGCCAGTGAGTTTGAAATTGCTTTTCAGTCAGGAAAAATTTAACAGAGGGGATGACCTCATTTCTTGATCATCGCTATTTCTAGGTTACAATACAACAATGGTATGTAAGGCATGAACTCCAGATGAGATATTTTGGATGTAAATCCTTTTCCTGAGAAAGGACGACAGTACTAATACTGTCCAGTTTCAGTCTGATTAAACTTGACCGACGAATAAAATTGTAAAAATATCGTCTTTATGGGTTTTGAACTTAACCCAGGATGACATCAAAACAAAAACTGTTGATTTTCAGTCTGATTAAATTTGACCAAAGAATAAAATTGTGAAAATATCGTCATTATTGTGTTTTGAACTTAGTCCAGCCATGATTCCTCTCCACCAGAGTCTGACCTCACCCACCTCTCCTTGGAACATGTTCAATTTTAATCAGACTGGTCCATTTTGATTCAGACCAAAGCTTAGACTGACCTGAGTTGCTTCTCCTTCTCTTGAGAGAGGACGTCCGCGCCAATACTGTCCAGTTTGATGAGCTGGGCGAGGTACGGCTCGTTAGCATACAGTTTGTCCTCTATCTTCTGTACTCGGTGTCCCAGTCGGTCTGCATCCATCGTGGCCTGGTCCTGTAATAAGATATCTTGATATACATATCTGATATCATCATGATTGGTCACTTATATTGAGTCTAGTGATAAATCTGCAAATAGGATATGCTGATTCAAGGAAGTGCCTACCCTTTATCCATTTTCATCTAGTTTTTCAGAATCAAAAGGCCTCATTCTTTTCCTACTGCCATTAGATATTTTGCCCTTAAAAATAAATAAATTAATTAATAAATTTTGTCTAAATCAAAGGTAAATTTTGTATCTCTCTACAGTTAAAATTTTGTTGTAACTGGCAAATCAGTTGCATAATGGCAGAAATTAACCCGAAAACTTTGTTTTAACAAAACAATCTTCGAAAATTGTTTGAATTTGAACATGAAATGGAAGGATTTTCTTGGTAACAACCACTCTAGTAAACATACAAAATATTTTGCAATACCAGCTTACTTTTATCAGACTAAAATCACAAACTTTAAATGAATGGGACTAAATTTTCTTTATATTTCTACCAATTTATTTGAAATAATATCACTGACCTCTGACCCTCCGCTAGATATCCCATCATCCCCAGCTCCATTGCTGGCGTCGGTCGAGTCGGTGAGATACCCGGGAGGTTTCTCCGGCAGCCCACTGGATCCGGTGAGGTTGTTCATCCTGAAGAGAAGCTCATCCACTTGGTACTCTATCTCCGCCATTGTGAACTCCTGTAGATAAAAATCATCCTAGCTTTATTACAAGACTCATGTATTTGAGGTTCCTTAACCTTTTCACCCCTATAAAACCCTACAGGCTCATAAAGGTAATTGTTACTGGTTTCATATAGGTTTATCTGACAGTAGTACGTTTTAATTTTTTTTTACAAATTTTCCCCATTAAATATTAGTAAGAGGGTCAGTCATCTCATAACACAACCTGTCTATTCATATTCATTGAAGAAAATATAAATGACAATTAAAATTTCAAGAAAAAACTGCTAAGATTCATTAAATTTTTACTCACAATCTTTGATGAAAAACAATAGATTCAATAGTTGTACTAATGGCAGTAAAAGGGTGCACCCCAACAAAACGAAAATGCTGTTTTTGCTTGCTTGTATTCCATGAGGTGTGAGACTGACATCACAGGACTCACCGGTGGGAGAACATTCTCGGGTTCCTCCATGGGTTGTATGCGTCTGATTCCCGACCAGAAGAGGAACTTCTCCATGAGGAAGCGCGCCCCCTCCCCGACCCCCATCGTCAGGGCATCGCTACCCTGCTTGTACACCTTCAGTCTCCGGGTGAGGACAGCAACCATCTGGAACGGGGAACATTTGGTTATTAAAGGAACATAAGGTTGTGAAATGAACATAAGGTTGTGAGAGGATCATAAGGTTGTGAGAGGATCAAAAGAGGATCATAAGGTTGTGAGAGGATCAAAAGGTTGTGAGAGGATCATAAGGTTGTGAGTGGAACATAAGGTTGTGAAATGAACATAAGGTTGTGAGAGGAACATGAGGTTTTGAGAGGAACATGAGGTTTTGAGAGGAACATAAGGTTGTGAGAGGATCATAAGGTTGTGAAAAGAACATAAGGTTGTGAAAATCATAAATCTTGGAAATCAAAATTTGAATCCCTGCTTTTTTTCTAATTCTTAACATAAGAGGATTGGCTTGTATAAACAAAAGAAATAGTCATACAAAAATCTGCCAAAACGAGGACAATAACTCCTTAAAACAGATGTATGCTTCTAAATTTTTAGCTAACTCAAGGAAATGATGCCCTGAACGCACACACCAAATTTGGTCCTGTCTTAAACAGTTTCTGAGAAAATTGTCTTCTTTGAAGACACATCAAACAGAGTTTGAACAAGAGGAGAACACTTGATAAAATATTTCCTCAAACTACCAATATAAGTATGTGATAAAATATGGTCTAAATCATACATATTGTTGCAACTGAATTTTTAAAGTTGCTTGTTAACATATGTTTATGAATAAGATAAGTAAAATCTACTTACATAGCTGGTGAGAAGACCGACACCAAACACAAAATAGAATAGTACAAAGACAGGCCACCAGGAGGCGTCCGGATGTTCGAGAGACTCGTGAGATGCAATCCTTGTCATCAGTGCTGTCATCGAGAAGAGACCAAACCATGCGTTCCGGAGTCCGAGGGACACAGAGCCAAACAGAGCAACGCCCATTCCAGTGAAGGCACACAGCGTGAAGATAAACAAGGCCTAAGGAGAGAAATAGGTTTTTACTATCGTTAACATATAAATATACACGGATTGGGAAAAGCAGCGGCCATGGGCCATTTTGCATATAGGAAAAATAAATGGCCATATTGATATTGAAGTAAAATAATGATATATTATATGGAAAAAGGCTTATTTAGAATTCAGATATTAAAATACAAAAAAGCCTGAAAATGGCCTATTGTCCAAGATGTCTTTCCAAATCCCTTATAATATATCACTGATTTAGTTAATATTATTAATCCTTAAAAATTGTTTTGATGATAATTAACGTCAAAGATGATAGTTGCAGGGCAAACGTTATTTCCTGCAATTCTGCACACATGTGCATAAATATGGCACCGGGTCCTGTTCCACAAAAGTGACTTTAAGGCTACAATTGATTGTATTCAATGACAGAAGATTGTAACTCTACACCTGTTCTTTTGAGAACAGCACCCTTGTTAAGATGAACCATATTGGATATCAAATTAATTGGAAGAACCAAGGAATTTGATATTGGTCATTCTAAATTCAACCCAAAGTACATCAAATAATCAAGAAGAAACAATAGGTAGTTTTCTCACCATGAAGATGACGATCTCTTTGCGAGCCCTCTTGTAGATGCAGCTGTACTTGGCACAGACCCGCACGTAGCTCAGGGGAGTCACCAGTTTCACCATCACACAGAAGTACAGCATCCCTACCAGGCTCCGCAGCAACTGAACAGGAAGTGCGATAAAGAAATTACTTCAAATTCTGAACATGAGGTTCCGAGGTCTTCATTTGAAAGAATATTGATACCAATATTTTGGTTGGCGGTAACCTATGCTGCATGGTTATAGGAAAGATATAAGGGATAAAGGATAAAAACTGGTCTTGATTTAACAACAATATGTATACCAATATAAGGGCTGGCATGGTTGTTAAAAAATATGAGTAACATAGGTATAGATCAAATGAATGATAACTGTATAAAGAAATTATTATTATGAAGAATGGAGGACCACCGTCATAACCCAATAATCTACATGACATTTAAAGTGAAGGATTGAAATTTTTCAAATTTTTTACTTTTTATTCCTTTTGGAATTGTGGAGAATTCTTGTATCATTGAGATGCCAGAGACAAATGTTATTATCTTAAGAGTTGTTTGTCACTAATCAACCTCAACTAACCTCATCCCAGGTTGCCAAGAAGGAGATGTTCACAAACTCCTCATAGAAGGTGTTGCGTAGATCTTCCACAATGTCCGCCACGAGCACGAAGCGGAACATAAAACAGGCGATGAACACCATGGACAGAAGGCCAAACCCCATCTGTAACACCATAAGCACTTCATGTATAAAAGGTAGGAATGAATCATGGAATGTTGAGAAAACATTGCTATACCAATCTGCATATAACATGCATTTGAAGAATTACAGTAGGGAAATATATAGGATGCATTATTGAAGAATTAGGGTATCATTGAATGGATATTGGAAGAACTAGGTTATTGATGCACACAGGAAGAACTAGGGAATCCTATTGGATGCTTAAAGGGATAATTGATATTTAATGTATATTTGAAGAATTACGGTGAATATCATGCAGGATGCACATAGAATGCATTTTGGAAGAATTAGGGAATTATAGTGGATGCATTATTGAAGAAAGAATCATATTGGATGCATATTGGAAGAATTACAGTAGGATATCATATTGGATGTAAATTGGAAGAATTAGGGGTTCATATTTGATTCATAATTGAAGAATTACAGTAGGGAATCATATTGGATGTATATTTGAAGAATTAGGGAATCATATTATTTGCATAATTGAAGAATTGGGGAATAATATTGGAATCATAATTGAAGAATTACAGTATAGGGAATCATATTAGATGTATATTGGAAGAATTAGGGAAGGGAATCACTTTGGATGTGTATTTGAAGAATTAGGAAATTACATAAGATGTATAATTTAAGAATTTGGGCATCATATAGGATGAACATTGTAAGAAAAACAGTAGGGAATCATATTGGATGCTCATTGGATGCACGTATCTGTCAAATCATATTCACAACCAATCAATCACTCTCACCTCAACATAGTTCCACAGATTGGAGAAGTACTTTTTCTGTTGTCGGACAATCGAGCACAGTTCATTCCTAATCGTCATCATTGTCAGAACAACAAACAGCAGCTGAAAATAGAAGTATGTCAAGTATGTAAGATTTGTTTCTATACAGAATCTTTATATCAGGAAATCGGTAAACAATCTTCACAGACGACTCTCAACAAATAATGTTGAATAATCTGAGCATTAATGTCTTTCAAAAATCTCTGGACAAATATTTTTGGACATTTGGGTTACCAGTTTCCCCAGTGGAAAGTACTCTCTGTTAATCAAGCTGCATGAAACCCTTTCTTCCAAAGCAATTCAGGGGGTAGATTTATGCAAATTTCCTCTGGTGTAGATGCAATTTTTCTTTGAAACACATGGATAAAAATATCAACATTCTCCCCCTATTTTTATTTTTAAAATTTCGAGTAGATTCTAACTAGCATTTTGTTCTCAAAATTAGACAAAACTATGTTAGATCTATAAATCAACTTAAAGGGACAGTTCTATCAATGTATTATTGTGGAAACCAAATTCAAAGGATATTTCAGTTTATGCATATATAACGCTATTAGATTACAATACTAAGTTGAAACATGTTACCGGTTTTGTTGATTTATATTTGATATCTTGAAGAGCGCACAAATGAATGTGGCACAATATCCCGATAGGACTGTCCCTTTATAGTTTGTCTGCCTTATAGCAGAAGACATATTTTGATTCATCCCTCCAAATGCTCACCTCACAAGCCAGAACACAGTTATCCCAGTAAGAGACATAGCGGAATATCTCGGTGGACATGATGATCGGGAGGGGCACAGCGCCCCCTGTTGGTGGAAGCTCCAGGACAAGCGATACCGAGCTGAACTGATTGGTTGGGACGTTGATCAAGGTCATTTCAACGATGACTACTCGAGTTTGAAGGTCAAGCCAATTGGATGTTTCAAGGTCATGTAGTTGAAGATAAGCTTCTGATCTAAAATGATGAAATTATCAGTGAATGAAAGTTTTGAAAAATATTGACATTATCACCTTCATACAAGCACAATTCATTGACAAGGTGAAACAAGTCAAATGCTTGAATTGTGGCTATTTCTGGCACAACCAAGTCAAATTCATCATATGTTCCTTAATACAAGGTAAACAAACATTTCAAAATAGTTCGAAAGTATGACATTATACACAGTTCATTCATATTTCAATAAAAAAATAGTTTGTTTGACTGTTCTAAACTTTTCTCTTTTTTTAATGATTATATTTCTTCTATAGGTTCATAGACAGATATAACATATTCAATGAAAACTGTATATATTTTTAATATAAACACAAACAAACATAAGTAGAGATTACAATTACTCGCTGTTCAATTCTGACATATCTAATTGATATCATTTTCTTGCAACATTTCAAACATAAGCTCAATGTGAATATTATTGTAAATCCTAGTTTTCCAAAAGGCATCAGAATTGACGGCTAAAAAATTTATCATTTTTTAACAATATTTTTAATTGCACAACTGACTTTGATTGCATCCAAACATGCTTCTCCCCTTTAAGCCCGATAACAGGTCTGGTTATAACAGAGGTTAGATCCAGATATTATGACCCGAGCTACCTCTGTGTGGAGAGAAGAACTACATCAAAGGACCCACCTATTGTAGGAGAGCTGTATAGTCGACCCTCTCTCATCATAGGCAGCATGTTGACCCCACAGTACAAAGCTGTAGGGCGAGGGGTGTGTCCAACTTGTGTTAGCTCCGCCCACAACACTATCATTTCTCCGCCCACTGGAGTAACCATAGCGACAAGCATGATTGACAGGCACCTGATTGTATAAGACACACTCCTCCTCCTGAACCCGAAGTTGACGTACATGAACTGGACCAATCAGGTAACTGTTGACTGGTGGAAGGAGTACCTGTAAAGATTATAGTACAACGATATTAAATCAAATAAATAATATTGATGGAGACATATGTGAGGTAGGGTGTGGTCAAATTGTTTTGGATTTGGTGTTTGGGATGTTATTTTTGAAAATACAGTATGTCAAGGCTTCGAATAGTGCCGGAAATCTCATGATAATGTCTGTAAATAAATACATAGCCCTTATCAGCATCATTTCGGTCTAAATATCAACAAGAATGTTGTTATTCTCAGGTTTGTAAATCCTTTGTTATACATATGTAAGTATCTCACAGGTTTATCTCCTGAACTGTTGACTTGAGTCAATTGGAGGGAGTAATGTGGCAGAGTCTGTTCAAAAGCATTCCTAATTACTTCAGCTAGTGGGATATCACTTTAGCTGAACAAGTAGAGTGTCTAACTCACAACCCGGGACCTCAATCTTACTGATTTTACTCCTGCTTCAAAGATAAATCAGCATAAAGTGTTTACCTGGTGTCTACGCGAGTCATTGACGACCGCCTCCTTGTACAGGGAGTCCAGTAAGGATGATTGACTCCATCGGAACCACTCCCCCCTCGTCTTGACATCACTGAATGAAAGCCCGCCATTTCTGAAAATTGATTTTATTTGATGTAATGAACGTATTTGGAAACCAGGTTATTATGTCTCTCATAAGTTAGTTCAATCTGCAGGGCTATAATGTTATCTTAGTCTTTAAAGTGCTAGGATAGTTGCAAGTCAATGTTAAAGTAATGTACAAGTGGAAGACTAGTCGGAAATACAAATTCTAGCTGTTTCAATCCAAGGGACGCAACTCTGTCAAAAGTGGATGAAGAGGTTTAAAACCAAAAGAAATTGATTTGCTTGAGTGGCCCCTGTGGTCCTTATTGGGACAGACAGTGATGAATGGACAGAACCCGAAGCAATGCCAAAAGAAGATCTTGCCTTTCCGGGTCAATGTACTAAAAATATACAAGTTATTGACTTCAAATCCGTATACCCCCATCCAGATTGGTCTCCATCTTCTTACGCAAAGCCTAAAACGCCAGTTTCCAAACCATCAGTTTCATTGCTGCTTGAGTTTTCTGTGCTTGCTGTCAAGTTTGCTATTAGAAAGCAATAGTCCAATCAGAAAGTAACTGGAGGTTATAACTTATATTTTAATACCTCTTTATATCGACCCGTTACACTTGTAAGGGCACTGAAGTGAGCACAGAAAACTCAAGGGTCGGCAGCAAGGCACAAAACTGACAGTCCAGACTAGCATTGTAGGCTTTGCGTAGAAAGGTGATTGGTCTCTTAAAATGATTATGACAGTAAGACTCACTGAAGGAAGTGTTGACAAAGGGCCTGGTTACAGTAGAAGGGTGAGGCTGTGTCCTTCCCGTACGCCATGACGGTTAGTAGCAGGAACATACAGCAGTACGCAACACACTCTCTGTGAAATAATAATAATCATAAGGTAATGATAATGAAGATCAGGATTCTCTCAAGTCATTGAGGTGAATATGGAATCTTGATAACTTTGATAAGAGGATAATATAAAAACTTGTCAAGAAAAGATCTAGTACATTATTATGCTAAACCAGGGATTGGGGAAAATATCTTTGATAATGGGCCATAAGTTTTAAGCGATTTTCTGAATTTCAAATGGGCCATTGACCATTATATCAATAGTACACATTAAAATTTTAATGGGCCAATTTTTCATCAAATGTGCAAAATGACCCATGGCTCCTGCCTTGATATGCAGCAATTACAAATCATTTACACATTGAAATATTGTTGATTGGCACAGTATATGCTCCCAAACAGCCAAGGATTTCCAAGATCAAGGGTTCAGAAGACATTTACCTGAAGAGTGCCAAGGTTTTCTTCTCCTTAATGATCCTCTTCCTCGCTTCTATTAGAGTCTTCTCCTGCGGGGGACGAGCAAACCGGAGGTACCGAGATCGCTGTCTCGCTGCAACGCCCTGTTGTCAAAAAGGAACCACAATGAGAACCTCAAAAAACGTATTGACACTTTCTCGTTCCTCAATATTACAAAATCTCTTTCCATTTATAAATATTACAAAATCTATTTCCATTTATGAATATTACAAAATCTATTTCCATTTCTCAATATAACAAAATTTATTTCCATTTCTCAAAATAACAAATCTATTTCGGAAGTTTTCTCGAGAAATACTCATAATTCAGGTCCTTGTGTTGTAAATGTAACAGAAGTGATTGTGTGATTACCACATGATTGGAACGTTGGACCACAGTTTGAGTTTCACCATTGTACTGTTTCATCTAAAGAGATATCCCTCTAGCCGAAGCCAGATGAAATGCTAATATATCATCTGCCACAAATTACAACAAAATAAAAATTTCGTATTGTTGTCAGTACAAACAAAATGTAACATTTTTTGTTTGCCCATGGCAATGTTCTACCCTTATAATGCTGAGCCTCAAGCAAGGAAGCAATATCACATCTTTAGATATCTTTTGGTATGAAGCATCCAATAATCGAACACCAACCTGGGTGAAGAGCAGACGCACTACCAGCTGAGCTACTTCCCTGAGCTGAATATCCTCTATTTAAATACAGTATTCGTCCTATTAAGCGCCCCCTCCCTAATAAGCGCCCCCTATTACAAATTTCCATATAACAGAGCGCCCCCTTAGCCTCCCCTTCATACGTAAAATGGCCTACCTATAATGCTTTTCCAATAGTTTTTAGTTTATCCGGGCCTGTGAATGTGTATTTGCACTGAATTTCACCGATCGACCTACTTTCATTCTCGTTTAGAATCCCGACAAGTGCTTGTTTCGCTTGTCTAAAAAGTATTCCTAATAAGCGCCCCCCCCTTTCTGGGGTATCCTAATAAGGGCCCCCTTTGGATTTTTTTAAGCTAAGCGCCCGGGGCGCTTAATAGGACGAATACGGTACTCTGCTTATTCATCTAAAAGTTTCCTCACCCGCTCAAGCTCCCCACACTCCTCGCAACAGTCGATCTCTCTCTGCTTCCTCCTCCTCATAGCCTCATTGTTGTTGCCATAGAAACCGTCGTCATAGTGATCCAAAATACACAGATCATGACGATGTCTCAATGCTGTGTAAACCACTGTCAGAAGTATCTGAAGGTAAAAAATAAAAATATCATCAACAATCAACATGTTCACCTCAAGAGCAAAGATCTGACACAGTTCTTAGTTCATTTTTGATAAATAGGCATGATAGACAAATTTCATTTGCCTGATGCTTACCGGACAAAAAGATGTATAACAATTAAGCTTAATTTGCAATTAAAGGTGGAGCAGTGAAGACACAATATTGCTTCTAATTATTAAAGACTCTGTCCTAACAACTTCTGTGATTTTGTGAGGTAAATGTCACTGTAATTTTTTCCATTTTATCTTACAAATTTCCCTGCCTTTCCTAATCCCTGTACAAAATAAAACCAGCAAGTTCAACTCAGAACTCACAAAGTTTTCATATCTTAATTTAATAGTTTCTGAGAAAGTTTATCCCTTTAACTCTGACAAACTGACACACGAACATTCAGACAGAGTAATCTATATCTCCCTTCCACTTCGGGGTTGGGGATAAAAAACTAGCAAGTTTGACTCACAAGGAAAGGCTGGGAAATGAAGACACAGATCATGAAGCTGAAGTAAAGAGATTGGATCCACATTACACTCTTCGTCTTCCCAAACCTGAAAATATATAAAGTGAAAGTTTGTGTTCAGAAATAGTTATGCAACTCAATAAAATAGTTCATCACTTGCCTCAATCAATACAATACAATTCACTTGCTCCCCTTATGCCTATTACTGGAACTTTGCACATCCAAAATAGATAATTTTTAAAATGGAATCTGATTTGGTTTTTTTATACACATATATTTCTTTTTTTTATTAGGAAAAGTCATTAAGTGTTCAAAGATGATTGAAATTGTAAAATTCTCTGAAGAAAAGCCAGAATTGATAACTCAAGTAAATACATTTCAGATTTCTTAAACAACAAAAACAGTACACTTTGATTGAAAACACAGTGGATTTTAGCCTAATAGTAGGGGTTTCTTTTGTGTAAAATTCCAAATGTGGAGAAACGTGAGAATGCTTGGGCAAAAACTAAAATGATAAGGTAACGGTTTAGAGATCACTAAGTTAACTCTATATCAAAGATTGATGAGAAAGCCTCTCAGACAATGGAATCGCCTCTTTTACACTAATGGACCAAGAAAACACTCTCCTGGATATGCAGTCACATAATTACTGGTATTGGTGTAAATGAAGATAGATGGTATTGACACAGACAGTCTAAAAGAAGCCAGACAATAGAAGAAATCACTGTTATTCATCTACACTTCATAATTAAAGGGACAGTCCTATCGGGGTAATTTTTGTGGAAACGAAATTTGCTTGTGTCCTCTTCTTTATCGAGTTGTCAAATATAAATCAACAACAACAACTTGGTTGTGTTATAATCATGTTCTTGTATGCAATAAACTGAAATACCAACTTCAATTCAGGTTCCACAATAGTTACTTGGATAGGACTGTCCCTGACATGTCACTGACAACATGGTTCTCAACAGTGGATCGATGAATTTTGAAAGGGGGGTCACTTATTTAAAAGAAAGAGGGTCACTCTTTTAGCTGGCAATTATTTATCTAAACATATAAACATATTTTTTACATTGGCTTGAACCAATGCCAAGTTTTTAATAAGCACCAAGGTAAGAAGGTGCTGAAAATATAAGTTCCCAAGGACCTTATTCAAGAAAATATAGTAATCACTTGTAGACTACGAACCTGAAGCCATACAAGATGGTGACTCCAGCACAGAACAGGGTAATGACTGCACACAGAACCCAAGCCACATATCGGCACCAGAACGGCAGGAATAGTCTTCGACTTGCATGAAGGTTACATGGTTCTGGAAATATGAAAAGGATAATTGATTTGATTTGATTTAAACATATTTATTCAAGTGAAAGGATTGGATAATTACTACAACTGAGGGGGTTTCTCTTTAGAAATTTAACTTACAAAACTTAAAACTCTAAAACCTACCTTTATGTTAAAGAATTATGAAGTGACAATATTTCATCAAAATTATTGTTTTTATATTATTTTCATTCAAGCATATATTTTCTTCAAAATTGTGTTACCAGCCTATTGTTTTTTCCCTAGAGTTGTGGTGATATATGAATTGAAACTTAACCTGACGGTATACTTATTGTGATACAATGTCTAATTGTGAATTGATCATGGACTTTGAAATTGCCTTTTTTAAGCTTAATAACAAAATGTTTGTCAAAGGTATTTTTTTCTATCAAATACCCTGAAGAAAGTCTATCATGACATGTATGGTATCGAAATGTTTCGTTCTTTAACATTGTAATACTTATCACATCATTACATGTTTGTGTAACAAGTCTACTTTTTAATGCTTTTGACAGATAGACAAGCTAAGGTCGCAAGCTTTTTCTTTTTGTGAATTATTCATATTTCCTTAAAAAAAAACAGCTTATCTCCATTTTATGTATTTCAAGGTAGACTCACCTCTATGATAAGTGACATGACACCTAGGAGAAGGGGTGGTTGGTGATGCCTGAGTTGACGTACCCCGAGAAGGCATGGTGTGAGTGGGCGTTGCCCGAGATGGCATGGTGTGTGTAGGCGTCACCCTAGAAGGCATAGTGTGAGTCGGTGTTGCTCCTGTTGGTATGGTATAGGTGGGCGTGGCCTGAGTAGGCATAGCCCGAGAAGTCATGTTGTGAGTGGGTGTCGCTCCTGTGAGTGTGGCATGGGTGGGTGTTGCCTGCACTCTATTCCTCTCCCCTTGAGAGTAGGCCTGGCTTGCAGAGTCCTCAAACCCACTGGAAGCAACATCAGTCTCTTCTTCTGTGGAGAGATAGTTTGTCATTCAGTACACGGAGAGATTCATTATCAGTACATAGAGAGATTCATTATCAGTACGTAGAGAGTTTTATTTTTCAGTACATAGAGATTCTTTATTAGTCCGTAGAGATTCATTATCAGTACATAGAGAGATTCATTATCAGTACGTAGAGAGTTTTATTTTTCAGTACATAGAGATTCTTTATTAGTCCGTAGAGATTCATTATCAGTACATAGATTCATTATCAGTACATAGAGAGTTTCATTTTTCATTACGTAGAGATTCATTTTCAGTACATAGAGAGTTTCATTTTTCAGTACGTAGAGATTCATTTTTAGTACATAGAGAGATTCATTTTTCAGTATGTAGAGATTCATTATCATTACGTAGAGAGATTTTATCATCTGAACAGTGATATACACGCAAGATCCATTGTAGGATAGCAACTATTTGACAGCCCAGATAAGACCAGGATACTTTAGTTCACAGAGAAGAGATTTGGCAGCATACAAGAACTATTCACCATCATGATTAATCTATATGCAACAAAAGAAGACCAACCTTTGCGAAGGGTCTGCAGAACAGGAAGTGTGGAGGCCGGCTGAGACTGAGGACTCTGGGACTGGTTGTTGGTTTTGACGCTGTTTGACCCCGACCGGACGGACTGTTCTCTCTTGAGCCACTGCTTCTGGGCCCACTCCTGGATACTCTGCCAGTTGAGGATGGACTGGTCAAGCAGGGAGTACATCATGGTGGGCTGACCACTCTCTTCGGGGGGTTCCACCGTGTGTTCCTCACAGGTCTTGCCGGGCTCTGTCTCCAGACCAGGGAAATGCACCTGGGAGGAGGGGAGATGGAAGATGAGTTTGTGAATATATAATTTATTATTTACGATAGTCTGGCCAAAAAAACTTAAGGAGAAATGATTTTTGTTCAATTATGAGTATGTATAAATATTACAAGCCCAACCATACCCAATAATTAGATGACGATCTTATCACACATCCATCCCTAAGATAACACACATTTCTCTATCCAAGCTATATTTAACACACATGTCACGTACCATCAAGCTCCATACTAAGATGACAACATATTTCAAACACACAAGATAACACATATAAATCATACCCAGCCATAGATTACACATATTGCATACCAAGCCATAGCATAACACATGTATATCACATACCCAGCCAAATGATAACACACATACATTACATACCCAGCTGCAAGATAACTTACATGACATACCAGCCATAAAATAAAAGACATATCACATACCCTGCTGCGACGGAAGAGAAAGCTGAGAAGCAGGTTAAGGGGGATGATAATTCCACAGATGATGGCGCCAACGGTCAGGTTCTGCCAAGACACGTCCAGAAGACCAAACTCTCCTCTTACCTGCAAATATCAATATTCATTAGCCTAAAGTTGAACACATGCAAGTAAGATATTCTACACCAAAGACAATAATGGTCAAAGCTATATTTCTTCATGACATCATCACATAATGAACCTGTGGCTTCAGAATTGTTCCACACAGTTAATGTAGCACAGGGATCTTGGTTGCAGCTTAAAAGTGAATAATAATAATGAGTATATATAATATTGCGCCTATATTGCTACTAAGATCTAGTCACAACCACTAGGAGGGGCTTTTTAATGCGAAGCCTCAGCAAAGTTTGCTTTGTGATATCAGTTCGTAACAGCACTGTTGCGCTCATGAATTGCCTACCTCAGTTTCCCTCTCCTTGTACCACATGGCATTGAGACACATGTAGGACATGAGGAGGGCGAGGCAGCACGTCAGTCTCTGGGTGCGAGTGAAGCGGCTGTAGGAGGGGCGTGTCACCAGCGACGCCCACAGGTGAAAATCTGCCATGTACTGAGTACCTTTAGCCCAGAATACCTAGTGATGAAAAATAGATAAATGATTTTTGATATTGACCACAAATTAACTGGGTTGTGAAATATTTTTTAAAAATTCAAGAGATGTACAAAGAAATTTTGAAAGGGAATAAGGGGGGTTAATATCAATGTTTGTCCTTTTTATGGGGTGATTTTAACAAAATAAAATCCCTCTCTGGAATTTAAAAAATATATAGAAAATACTTTTTATTTCACTTCTCTATGAAAGCATAAAGTGACTATGATGATTCTATAAAAACAACTTTAAACGAAACTGTAAAATCCCAGAAATGAGCCCATAAAATGAGAGACCTTTCAGAACTTTGACATGAAGTAAAGCTCCAAGATGTGTCTTGTAAACTGAGAGCATGACTTTGAAAAAGAAGCACATATAGGATTTGAATTCAAAATCCCCTGTGCTTTGTATCAAACTATATTTAAATTATATTGAACAAAACCATTCTTGGAGAAGCTGATGTCTCATACAGAACCATGATGACAATATAGTGATTTGAATCCTACATCCTTTACAGTTGGGAGTGACAATAACACATTATGACAACATATACATAATAACAAACAAAACCAACTTTGGTGAAGCCGATGTCTCCGTCCAGCGCCATAACCTCTCTCTCCACCTTCCCATCACCCTCCTCCACAGCGAACCACTTCTCACACAGGAAGTAGTACACATGACCTGCAACATCACACGACTACTGTTAAAGAGACCTGGGAGGCGCTTGTCCACGTAAATTATTCTTTCCAGTGTATTTGCTAGAGACACAGGGCTATATAAGTTTATCATCTTTAATGAAATCAGCAATCACTGTAACACCTGTCCAACTCACCTGTAACGAGATCTTTGACAAGAACCCTACTCAGGTACCAGCTCGGAGAGGGGCCGGAGTTGTTGTGCCACAGCTGAACCTTCTTCAGCTTGCCGAGACCGTCTGGGTGCCTGCAGAATCATTTTTATTTATTTATAAATCCCAGTTCTATCATCTTCCTGTTCAAAATTGGGTTTATTTGTAAACTGCCACAATGCACTTTGATCAATTTTACCTTTTATTGAGAAATTATTTGTATTGATATGATATGTACATATTTATAAGTTATTGATGATAAGACTACAACAATGCCTCGTTAGGCCACAGCAAGGCTTTTCACATGCATTCCGCTGAATGCCTCCTTAATGTTTTTGTTTTTTTATCAAGTGAACATTCTTCAGCATATTTCAGCACATCCATAAAGTTGAATGTCCCCTTGAATTCTTTTCCAAAATACCCTAACAGACTGTCCCTTTAAAGTGTCCTACAAGCTTGGGGTGGTAGGCAATGTATTTACATAACAGAATTTTGTCATTTTACAGTTATCTTAGTGACTGAAAGTTGATCATTATCATTATCTTAGATGTAAACTGCATGCGACAAGCAATATATATCGTAAAAGCCTTTGACCCTTAATAAATGTCTTGGAGACGGCAAGATGATTATCATGATTATTTACAATGTTAACTGGTGACAAACAATACATAAATATTGACATGTCAGAGACATTAGACGATCTTCTATCCTGTCCATTTTCAATATCCACTTATTACAACTCAAGCTCGTGATTCTGTGACTTACGTCATAACAAATTTATCCCTGGAGTTGCGTTCAAAGAGTGGTCGACTGTCATCACTGAAGAGTTCCCTGGTTTCTGACATCCCCTCCTCACCGTGGATTATTATGCTGATCTGGAAGGTAAAAACATTCAGTTGAATCTATGTTCTGCAAAGAACTCCAGAATTAAATTTGATGGTTTGTTTGTTAAATTTTTCAATCTCAAAGAGAGGCTGGATTATACTGATCTCAAAAGTAATGAATAATGAATAAGTATACTACTAAAAGTGATATTTTTATTTAAGTCTTTGCCATTCTGCAAAGAATTCCAGGAGATACATTTTTTGGTTTGTTTGTTCAATTTCTTATCTCAAAGAGAGGCCTGATTATACTGATTTCAAAGGGAAAATATTTACTCAAGTCTATGTCCTTCTGCAAAGAAGTCAAGAAGTAAAATTTGTTGGGGTTTTTTTTTCAAGTTTTATCTCAAAGAGAGGTTCGACTGAATCGATGATTTCAAAGGGAAAATATTTATAGAAGTCTATGTCATTCTGCAAAGAACTCAAGAAGTTAAATTTAATTGGGTTTTTTTTTTCAAGTTTTATCTCAAAGAGAGGCTCCATCATAATAAGGTAGAATGTTTACTATTTATTATTATTATCATTTTTTTTGAATTTTTGAATTTTTTTATTATTATCATTTTTATTATTATTTACCTTAGCAGTGCTACCAGCCCCTATCCTGAAGCCAGTCTCCACGGTGATCTCATACTGCTGTTTGTCCGCTCCCCCGTTATCTTTGAGGAAGACGATTCCACCCTTCTTCTCATCGTGTATATCGGCCTGGCGGCACAGCGCCAGCAGCACGAGGTACACGCAGAATACCAGCGATACCAGAATTATTGTTACGGGGTTCTGCTTCAAACTGGAAGAAAACAAGTTGAATGAAATTATACATTTTTAAAAGAGTTATTTATCAATTAGAGATATACTAGGCGTACTAGGATAATCATGAACAGGTTTTCTTAAAACTGGAAGAAAACATATTGAAAGGAAGTTATGAATTTTTTGAAATTTTTTTATTTTGATAATACTTATGATATCAGGATTATCATCACCAGATTTTGCTGAAATCTGGTAGAAAAACATAAATTCTTGGATAATAATTTTAAAAGTTGTCTTACTAGAACAATTTACATAGATGTTGTTGGAATAAGCACAATTACAAATGGCATCCCAGATTCTTATTATGAATTAAAAGAAATATGAAATTGAAGCATTCATAAAATATATTTTCAAGAGCTTCAATTATGATTTTAACCAAAAAATAAGGACACTGATTTGGCTCAATTGAGAATCTTATCAGTATCTAATTTCAAAATATAAACAATAGAACTTGGTCAAAAATACACTTACTTGAAGAAGTTTTCAATATTCACAAACGTCAGATCGTTCGGAACCAGCTCAAAGTGACCTCCAAATGCTGTCAGGTGATTGCACCTGGAAAACAAGGACGACATGATTCAGTAAATATTTACGATCACGTAAATGCAAAGATGTGTTTTTAAACACTGATGCCCCCTGGATATCAGACAGACAGACAGACAGATATATTCAAAATGTCTTCATGATAGGCATTTATCGCAGGCTTTTTACCATATAGCTGTTTATTTGAGGCAGACATTAACTAGAAATGCTTTAACTTACTAGCTAGACTGATTAAAATAGACAGTGTTTCGAGGGAAACAAAATAAAAAATATGTATCAGGGCTTTCCTCTCCACAACAGTCTGAAAGCACCCAAGCTAGGGGCTTGTTCAACACCAGTTTAGCACAGACAAAACCTAGTCACAAACGGACCAATCACATCACCCTTTCAAAAACCAACATGGCGGCGGTGCCCCTAACTCTTATATCAAAAGCTTTTGCCACCGTCATTATGATTGGCTAGATGAGCTTACATCAGACATGCCGGTAATGGGGGTGCCTTCAGACTGTGAATGAGAGGAAAGCCGGGCTGGGTGTTGTTTCGCACCCCAATAGAGACAAGGCAAAAGTTAGCGCAGCTCACATACACCCGCCTGTAGTTTGACCGCCTTTCTTTGACGAAAATAGTGAAAAGTCATATGTTCTGATAAGTCCTAGGATTGTTACCGTATTTTTCCATCACATGATATAGAAAATATCATTAAAATTTAATTTGTCTGAATAGGTGTGAACTGGTATAACTATGATAATAAATGTTTTTCAACAAACTCTCACCTTCCATTCAGTTCCATGTAGGTCAATTTATATTCCAATATATGTATTCTTTGCAGTGGTATCAACATTCGAATATATGTATTCTGTATCAACATTCCAATATATGTATTCTTTGCAGTGGTAACAACATCAGTCATGTTCTATGTTCATACAGTGTCCATATGAGTATCACAATAGGTCACAATCCCTTTCTTTTGGTTACTTCCCAAAAGATAACTTGAAGTTGAAGGCAAAACAGTCACATTTACAATGTTTATACGGTATGTGTTTGTCATTAGGAAATATATTTACAAGCTTGATCCTCAACCTACTGTTTTCGGACTATTTTGGTTCACAATTTCAAAACTTATTTGAACTTTGGAATTAAAACCCCTAAAAGGCACAACAGCATCATATAGGTTACTGCCATACCAAGTTTGAAAATTCCAAGTGGTATAGTTTTTAAATTATGATCTGGAAACGATACAAAGTCCGAATATCTGACCGTTTTTGGTCAAAATTTCAAAAATTATTTGAACGTTGGAGGTGAAACCCCTAAAAGGCACAACAGCATCATGTAGGCTACTGCCGTACCAAATTTGAAGTTTCCAAGTGGTATAGTTTTTTAATTATGCTCCGGAAACGAGACAAAGTCCAGAAATCGGACGGTTTTTGGTCCAAATTTCAAAAAATTATTTGAACCATTGAGATGAAACCCCTAAAAGGCACAACAGCATCATATAGGCTACTGCCATACCAAATTTGAAGTTTGTAAGTGGTATAGTTTTAGAGTAATGCTCCGGAAACGATTTCGCACGCACGCACGGACACGAGGAGCGCTATATATACCCCCGACTACGTCGTAGCGTGGGTATAATAATACACTCATACATTTTACACTCTTTTTCCCCGAAGCACAGTCGATTTTAATCAGAATGACTTACTTACTTTTACTAAAAACTGATGACTCACCTGCAATGAAGTGTCTCCGCGGTAGACTGTTCGGTGAGCTGACAGCCCACAGTGCTCCAGCTGCTTCTCTCCTCGTCCCAGAAGAGACACTTGCCCAGCCACAGGGAGAAGTTGTAGTTGCGAGTCACCACCTGACCCTCCCGGTACCGCCCAGCATTGTAGTGGGAGTCCACGATACCTAGGTAGTAGCTGCCCCTTCCTGGAACACCATGAGTGAGTTGAGATTTAGCACTTTTTCGACAATATTTCAGATATTCAACACATGCACATGGTTGTTGTCTGCCAAAAGAGTGGTCAGATCAGAAGAAAAGGGGTTAAAGGATGGAAAGAAAGACATAGTCATAGAAAGTCAGTTGTTCTCAAGAAAACCAGAAATACTGTTTTGTGGTACAACAATTCTTCAGCATTGTGAAGACGACTCATACACAATCTGCATTATCACATATTTCTTTTCACTTTTTTTTGGTGACAATTTCCTTGCAAGAATAAAACCCAGACCTGAGTCATGCAGCAATTGCCAGGATCGACAACGCACATGCATTATCCATTATCATATAACTGCATGATTAAGGTTTATACTCAACACGTTAAAAAATGAAGTGTCAGATGTGTGTATATTTATCAGAGATTCCCTGTATATAAGTGCATGGTTAGTACAAATGATATTCATGGTAACATGAATTTCAAATTGTGCTTAGATGTGTTAGAAAAAGATCTGGTTGATGAATAGTTGAATCCATGATGGCCGTTATGTAGGTTAAAAAGTTGCTTACTTTTAAATGTTCCTGAAGGGAGGAATATCTTGATGTCATCTACACCAGCTGGGAAGTCTCTTCTGAGATCAAAACTCCTTGGAGTTGGTAGGGCAGCGTAACTGAAACAGTGAAATAGATTGTTATCATCTATAGAAATTTTGCAACATGGAGAGAAACGTTCTTAGTAGATTGTATTTGTCGCTGAAAGAATAATTATGCAAAAGAGACGATCACGTGTATTTTTCAACTGACAACTTTAAAGAGCCACTTAGTGATTGTTTTGATTTCATTCAGACATGAATGGCATAATTCATGTTTCATATAAGAAATATTTCACATATTGATCCACAAATGGCTATCATATCATAAATACTTAATTTCAATGAGAATCATAAAAAGAGTCATATACATATATTCGCAGAAGCCAAATTCACATGTCTAATTTACATGAATACAAGTAATATAACCTATCACTCACTATCAATTCTCATAACTCAAGATGAGTTTCCAAAAACGCATTTCACTGACTGACATGCAACATTGTCCGGTTTTCGATCAGAATTGTCATTTCAAACCTCCCTGTTGTCACCATACAAATTTGATTAGCTTTAAAAGAATACTTTCCTGCAACAGTTGATTTTCAATGATCAAATGACACTATTGATAAAGTTCATGATATGTGACCCCTTACAACTCGCTCTTACAGCCCCTATGACTAAAACTACTTTTGTTTCCAAAATATCATGCAGGGACTATGATTTAAAAAAACGACCTGTCCTCCTCACTTGAGAAATTATGCAATGTGAAGCAAATAACAAGATCCAATCAGAACTCACCCATACTGCTCCCAATGTAGACTTGTAGCTCATCAAATACACCTGAAACTTTGCTCACCTTCACTTATCAGGCTTGAGTCAAAATTTCAGGCACACCTGACAAACACTATAAGGGAGACAACTCCATTTAAGAAGAAATGGAGAGAGCAAGTTTGACTGTTATCTGACAAACACACTAAGGGAGATTTTGGGGAAAATATAATTTGAAAGTTTTACTATTATCAGACAACCACCCTCAGGGAGATATTTTGAGTAGAAATATAATCAGAAAATGTTACTGTTGTCTGTCAAACACACTAAGGGAGATAACTCCAAATAAGAAAACTAGAGAGAGCAAGTTTGACTGTTACCCATCAAGCACCATAAGGGAGATAACTCCATATTAGATGAATAGAATCAGAAAATTTGACTGTTACCCATTGTAACGGGGGCGTTATAAAGAGGTATCAAAATGTAAGTTATTATTCATAATATTGGTACGGGGTGTAGTGATAGGGCAGAGATTGAAATATACATCAACTTGTTGCATGACATGCAGTCACTCTCACTCTGTTAGGCTATAGGACTAATCCATTCAGGTAGCAGGGGTGTTCTTCAACTAGTGGGATAGGCCCAAGGCAGGGTATAAAAGGTGGCCTTCACTGTGAGTTCATTGCCTTGCTTGGCCGGCGATCGGCTAACATCTGCCATGTCCTGTGTTAGGGGGTAGGGCTTGTTCTGAGATGGAACAACACTTGTTTCGTGATGAAACAGCACTTGTTTCGGAATGAAACAGCGTCGTCAAAGTTATTTGGGATTTAGACTAGGATTAGTTAGGAGGGGTGGTCAGGATGATAGATAGGTTAGGTTGTCTTTAATGTATTTGTATTGTCTGCTCCACAGCATATTTGTCTCGTTCAAGTTGTTGTATTGTACATGTTGTATATTTTGCTTTCTGTTGAGTTTCTAGTTGTAATAAAATTGGTGTCGGTAATTTCTTTTATGTCATTTATCATGAGGCTGCATCCTGTAACCGGGAAACAGCGTGTTTATGATTTACCAGTTAATGAATGAAGGTGTCAGTTTATGCATTCAAATCTGAGAGAAACACACACATAGGTAAAAAATCACACAACGCAAAGTCATATCACACGGACATGTAGTTTCTCTGCAGTTGGTAAAACCACGCCTGTTACATTTTGGTGCCGTGACCCGGATGTAGTTATTCATGGTGATGATAGTTCTGCTTGATTAAGCAAAACCTGGACGGAGATTTTGTTGTTAATTGCTTGTCACCCATGTTACATTTTGGTGCCGTTGTAGTTTTTCATTGTACTGATTGTTTGGTCTTGATTTAGATTTGGTGGTTGATTGTTTTTCATGTTTGTTATATTTTTGGTTGGTCCAGATATAGTTAATTTTGTACATTTGATCAATTCTGTATTTGTCATTTTTTATTGTGACCTGATACAGAGTTGAAATTTAACAGTTATGATTTGAAATTTTATAGCTGTTGCAATGTTGTTTATTTTGACATGAATTTTGGTTTTTGAATTAAATTTTATAAACTTTCACGATGGATGTTGAATCCCAGTGGTTTATTCAGTCATGTTTTCCTCAATCATATGAAATGTCATCTCCATTTGCCATGTCACATACACCTTGGTCAAGTTGTATCGATGCAGGATGGGAGAATGTAGGTCATTCTCATGTCAACCCTCCCAGTGCTAGGACAGACAGTGTTTTGCGAGCTGGTGCGAGTCGACATGACCTTATGTCAGGTCAAGGTCATTTTAGGTCCATTCGTCATGATATTCAACCTGAAACTTTTGATGATAGAGTGGCAAACTGGCAAGATTACAGGATATATTTTGAACAAGTATCAGCTTGGAATGGTTGGAATGACTATGATATGGCTCAGAATCTTTGCATTAACTTGCGTGGTACGGCTCAGACAATACTTAGTGGTCTTTCTTATGGTCAGTTCAGTAGCTACCTCACCCTGAGGAATATACTTTCAAATAGGTTTGGTACAGGGGAAAGTATAGGGTATCGAAGTTCAACTGAGGGTAGTCTATATGGCAATAACTGTCCTGATGTTACTGAGCAAAATGAGCTTAGAGGTACTAATAGATCACTAACGTTAGATTCTATTTCTCAACTGATAGACGATAAGTTGGATCAGCTGAAGCAGTCATTGCATAGGGCTGAAGGTCTGTGTACGAGGAAAGTTCAGTGCTATTTCTGCAAAGATCAAGGTCATATGGTCAGAGACTGTCCATTGGTCAAGAAGTTACAAGAGATATCACTAACAAGGTCTCGAGCTTATGACTCGGAAAACTAGAGCGGGCTGAGGTTAAGGCCGAACCTTTAGTCCAGAGTTGTCAGGTAGAGAATCCTGTAGGGCCGCAGTTAGATAGTTCAAAAACTTTGGTTGACTCCAGTACTTGCTTGGAGGGAGCATCTTCCAGTGGTACAAAAGTCACATATTGTATTCCTGGTGTAGGGGGATATACAGGTTGTCTGTTTGCTAGCGTTAAGGTCAAGGGTCATCAGAGTGATATGCTAATTGATACGGGGTCACCAATCTCAATTTTGTCTAAAGATGAATTTGTCAGATCAGGGTTAAACTTAGAGCAGGTCTCTGGGATGGATGTTAATCTTGTCACTGTTGATGGTCGACAGTTAGAGGTACAGGGTCGGGCTATGGTTGACTTTAGGGTCAATGGTTGGTGTTTTGGACACAGTTTTGTCATAGCAGATCTTGATGGTTTATCTGGCATATTAGGGATGGATTTCTTTGAGAGCTTTAGGTGCGATGTATTGATAAGCAGGCATATATTAAGGACAAGGCATGGTGACGTAACGCTACATAAGAAGACACAGGAAGGCTGTGAGGATCTAGGACATGGTGACAACGAAGTATCTGCTCGGACGACGGACATCGCCATGGAAACAGTTGAGGACCAAGTGAAAACCGAGGACCAACGGGAGGACATGAAGGTTAATGCTGTGGTGATATCCAATCATAAAGACGCGAAGAATGATGAGGATGTTCAGAATCGTGAGGAAGTGCTATTCCATGAACAAGCGGAAGATACTTTGAAGACTTCATGTGTTGATCTTTCGGAATTGGTTGTTTCTGAATGTGAAATGACAGTGAGGACATGGACCAATGAAGTTTGGATTCCCATGGACAGATGTGGTATTGGTTAAGCGATATGCCACCAAGAGATGCAATCAAGGCCCTGTGGAGTTGTGTTTATATGTTTGTGGACATTTCTTTTTCAGGACAGTTTGTATGTGATGTTGTTTTAAAGTAATGTTATTACTTTACATTTAGGGGGGAGGAGTGTAACGGGGGCGTTATAAAGAGGTATCAAAATGTAAGTTATTATTCATAATATTGGTACGGGGTGTAGTGATAGGGCAGAGATTGAAATATACATCAACTTGTTGCATGACATGCAGTCACTCTCACTCTGTTAGGCTATAGGACTAATCCATTCAGGTAGCAGGGGTGTTCTTCAACTAGTGGGATAGGCCCAAGGCAGGGTATAAAAGGTGGCCTTCACTGTGAGTTCATTGCCTTGCTTGGCCGGCGATCGGCTAACATCTGCCATGTCCTGTGTTAGGGGGTAGGGCTTGTTCTGAGATGGAACAACACTTGTTTCGTGATGAAACAGCACTTGTTTCGGAATGAAACAGCGTCGTCAAAGTTATTTGGGATTTAGACTAGGATTAGTTAGGAGGGGTGGTCAGGATGATAGATAGGTTAGGTTGTCTTTAATGTATTTGTATTGTCTGCTCCACAGCATATTTGTCTCGTTCAAGTTGTTGTATTGTACATGTTGTATATTTTGCTTTCTGTTGAGTTTCTAGTTGTAATAAAATTGGTGTCGGTAATTTCTTTTATGTCATTTATCATGAGGCTGCATCCTGTAACCGGGAAACAGCGTGTTTATGATTTACCAGTTAATGAATGAAGGTGTCAGTTTATGCATTCAAATCTGAGAGAAACACACACATAGGTAAAAAATCACACAACGCAAAGTCATATCACACGGACATGTAGTTTCTCTGCAGTTGGTAAAACCACGCCTGTTACACCATAAAACACCCTAAGGGAGATAACTCCATTTAAGAGGAAATAGAGAAAGCAAGTTTGACTGTTACCTGACAACCACACCAAAGGTGATAACCCCATTTAAGGAGAAACAGAATGAGAAAGTTTGACTGTTACCTGTCAACCACCCTTAGGGAGATAACTTCACTTAAAGGGACCATTCGAGGGGGGTATTTTTGTGGAAACGAAATTCAGAAGGACTTTCCTGTTTACAATTATATATGATTTTCACATTATAATTTCACACTTAATGTATATATATGTTTGTGAGATATGCATTTTAGTTGTTAAAGATTTGACAATTTGACAAAAAAATAAAGTGTGTCGCTAAAAAAATAAAAACCAATCATCGAAGCTATGATCATGGAATGCATTACTACGACAAAATGCTGTCCCAACTGATAACTTTTATGATGAATTATTTGTAAATATGCTCCTCTTCAATCAATCAAGTAGTTAGTACTTAATTTTGTTAATGAATAAGCATATTTCAGCACATTTGTTTTCTCGCAATGCTAATTAACCTTTCAAAATGGCGGACGAAAGCCGCTCGAATGGTGCCTTTAAGAAATAGAATCAGAAAATTTGACTGTTATCTGTCAAACACACTAAGGGAGATAACCCAATTTAAGGAGAAATAGAATGAGGAAGTCTGACTGTTACTTGTCAAAACCCTAAGGGAGATAACTTCATTTAAGAAGAAATAGAGAGAGCAAGTTTGACTGTTATTCGTCAAACACACCAAGGGAGATAACTCCATTTAAGAAGAAATAGAGAGAGCAAGTTTGACTGTTATCTGACAACCACACTAAGGGAGATAACTCCTTCTAAGGCTTAGCTGGGATGTCATGTCTATCTAAGAACTGGTTTCTTTGCAGTGACTAGATTTTGATAATTGTTTATCTACTTTGTCTATAAATCCTTATAAAAAAGACACATAACATTCTCTTTTTCATTCTCAACTCAGTTAGAGCATGCAACCTAGCTGCCTGTTAGACACTTATGGTTATTCATAACATTGATTCTCTTCTAACCAGGTACCCAATTGTAGTGCTTGGTGAAAAGAGGCACATTTCTCTCTGCACATCAAGTCTCTCACTCATGGTATGGTTTGTGGCAGGGTTTTTAATCTTATAAACTCTTAATTTATTAAGCAATGGCCTGGTCACCCATCCATCCTATGAGCTGTTGCCAGTCATGCTGAACTTCACTATTTGATCATGCACAGGACATTGTGCCACCGCATGTATCAATAATGATGATAACTTTTTTGTATACATACCTGATTAGGATCGACAAAGGAAAGGTTCTTCCGCTGACTGGTTTGAGCTGGATCGAGATGTGAAGTGGTTGGTCCATGTGATTGGTCAGATTGAACTCATGAATATTCATATTCTCCTTCTCTAGGACATGCTCACTGTATGTAGTTTTCTGTATGAAAAGAAACATTTTCAATTACTTTTCTATCCGGAGGTTTATTGTTGCACATTGATTTGGATGAACTTTGAGATCTGTACATATAGATAAATATTTGTTCTCTTTTAAATTTTAATAATCTCAGTAAGTGCTTAATTATTCAAGATATTGTTTAACAAATGAACACAGACAATGTTGATAATTTTCTATGTGTCTTCTCAATTGATATGCAAATAAAGCTGGAGTGAAATACAAATCATTCAGGGAGAGATTCCTTGGGCTGAATCTGTAGATTGTCTGTCTCTAAACTTCAAATCCTGCCGGATATTGCAATTTGTATTGTCACCCCTACTTCACAAATATATAGTGACACACATGATATCTTGAGAACCCTTTTCCATAGAATGCCATTTATGGTTGAGCCTTGATCTAAGTTTTAAATCCCTTCCGATTCAATTCAGGTACGGTTATGTTGGCTTTAAAGTGACACAGAGTATCTTTTTAAAAATTATATTTGGTTTTGATAAGTTACAAAATATCTAATATGCTGATTGAAGTTCATATCTCACCACTGGACTTGCAAATATATCCAGTTATGCATAATATCTCTAATATGCTTGATTTTATGAAAAAATCAAGAAAACATCACAAATACGTTTAATATTCGAAATTATGCATCAAATTAATCTACCTATCAGTTACAATACCTAATGAACACTATCGAATCGTATATATCTTCCTGTCAGCTTATGACAAGGTTTCAAAATTACGTTTGGCGATTTGCGCTCACCACTCGAGCCACATTGTCCGGTTTTCGATCAAAATCCCGACTTTGAATGGCCATATTTTCGCTCTAATGTACTGATTGACCTTTAACTTGGTATTTTCAGTAATAGTTAGTGGTTCCCAATGTAATAACAACGATTTCAAAAATTGACATATGTGATCCTATCAACATACTCTGTGTCTCTTTAATGCCGCTTTCAAGAGTATTTCACTGACATCATGGCTGCTGGTATTATTTCAGGTAGAATGCCCACATCACCTTAGTGGCTTTGTATTGCGGTGAAGCTTGCAAGCATCGGTTGGAACTAGCAAATCCATGGGTGGTACTGCGCTAAAATTCAGGGTAGTATTGCACCCAAACGTGACTGCGTGTAGAACAGTTCTTTACTGCAGACAAAGTTGCTGAGCCACTGGCGGCATTCTAACCCCTGACTTCATAGAAGAACTAGCTGACCACTATCTTGCCTCGGCTTCAATTCACAAATGCATGTTGATGTTAGTTCATCTATGAGATGCACCTGAAACTTTGCTCACCTTTTTATTCCACAGGTTTGAGCCAAAATCTGAGGCACTTCCCACAAATAATCATCTCAACTCGAAGCATGGTCCAGGACCCTAACAGTCTCAATTTTCCAGCAAGTCCTCTAGACATCCATAATTTATGAAAATATTCTCTAGTTACCTAGCAACAATAGTTTTAACCACTCCTTGTATTTTTGTGCCTGTGACGTCAAAAAACATTGATCATGACGTCACTGTAGCTGGACATCACAAGGGAAACAGCCTGTTTTCTAGATAATTCAAAGAGAATAGAATGGAATAGAATTATTACCCTAAAAAATGTGTCATATGACTTTTATGAAACTCATGAAAATTTGGGTATAACCCTTACCCTCGCTCGGGTAATAAATAAAAATCATACCTGTTTCGTAGAACTCAAATGACACAGTTCTTAAGGATAATAACCTCTATATCTATATACGAACCTGCTTCTCCCGATGCGGTATCTGAATCTCCACTGAGTGATCCTCCGGCAGATCCGCGACGTCGATACTTGTGCCGTTACAGGTAAACAGATTCAGAGCCAAAACTTCTGTTTCCACCTGAAGAAAAATATGACATCATGAAAATATATTTTTGAGAAATGGCACTTTATCATATGTTCATTGGACAAGCTTTTTTCTTTGACCTTACAAATTACCATTAGGATTTAGAATATTCGGCAAATAACAAAATATTTTTAAATACAAATTAAGTTTCAATTTCTTCCTCAAGAAAATTGCAATATCAGCAAAAATAAAGTTTTTGATTGCACTGGATTTGTTATCAAGTACCTTCATTTGTAATGTTTTTACCTTTTAACTTTATAAATTCACATGATTTATGGTCGTAAGACAAATAATTCTTTCAAATATTGTTTTTATTTCTATATTTGTAATTTGTATTAGCACAGAAGCTCATAATCATTTTTTTCTATATTATCTATAATAATAATTTTAATATTTTCTTGCCAAAATTTGTCATATTCTATTTATAAATAAAATTAATGCATTCACTTCTTTATACACTTTATACAAATACTATTAACTTTTATAACCTTTATCTAAAACTACAAAATTAACAGAAATTTTCAATGAAAATGATATTATGTCAGTTTTGCTCACTTTGTTAAGCGGTGAGTAACCTCCAAACTACATGTAATTAACTTGATCAATTTCAACTCAGCCACTACTGATATCCAAGCTTCAAGCCCCTTCAACATCCACCAGAAATTGTTTTTTCTCACAACAAAAAAATTAAATTGAAAGGAAATCATTTTAGGAAATAGCCACGAAAATCGCACTTGGGAACACGAGAAAGGAAAATCAATCAAATGTCGGAACAAAATCAATTTTCAATATCCTTCCACCGACAAGCTGAGGTGACTTACTTTCCAAGTTCCGTCGTCAAGATGGACGAAAGGATTCCTCTTAAATGTGGTAAGATGAGCTTGAAAGCAGTCGTTGTTGATCGAACGTGACGTTTGATTCTGTCCGAGAGGGGATGGAGTTTGGTCGAGGGCAGCCATATTGGATGGCAGTTTAAATTGGGCGTGATTGATTCTGATCTCTGTGGGTTGTCCCGGAGTAAAGTGGGATCCCAGAACGGACACAAACTCAGCCGATCTCTGGATTGGGACCTCGCCGATCGAGTGGTGATGTAGCTCCACCTGGTGGCAAAAGAGAGAGTAAGGTCAGAATATATTTGGCAAAGATTGGTAATTAAGGACTTCATAAGCATTAGTTACAAATAATGTTTTTCTTACAAAATAAAGTTATTAGTAACGAAATCATCACCTTTTTATTATGACAAGATATATATGTAACTATACGAAGTATAAATAATGTACGTCTTAGACTAACTTAGGCTTGGAGTCAAAATTAAGTTATATATATCTGAATTGAATTTTTTTTAATATATTGTTTAAAAAAAATATATATATGCACAAAACCCTTAATTACTAGATTTTGGATGTTTATTGAACTAGCTATTGTAAAAACAAATTTATATAAAAAAATATGAAATCAAACTGGAAAATTTATGACTCAGATTATTACAAAATGGTAGACAAATGATTCCATTCAAATCCCATTAGAATGTTCTCAAACTAATTGCCAAATCTAACAGATTACTTAATTTCGTGTCAGCCTAAGTTTTTTTGATAATCACATTGAAAACCTGATTAGTAATCAAATTCAGTCTTAAGTAGAAAGATTAATATTCATGAACATTCATTTATGGATAAATAAGTCAGACATATTTTCCATATGTTCATAATTGCAATAACTTTTAACCCTTTTGATACAAATTTTGGGATATTTCTTTTTGTGAGTATCTGATTTTTTAAATTTTAAAACCTTTTTCTCATTTACACATGAAATGGGCATGCAGTAAGCCATGAATTGTAATCAGGAAGTGTTTGGCAAAAATCAATTCAGTAGATCATCTATAATTTACTAAACAGATTATATCCAATTAATGTTAAATTCATTTATCTGCCTAAAAAATCAATGGTTGTTTTAAACTGACATTTTCAAAATCAGTAAGTAGAATTGAAACCTTTAGTTTTTTAACTATTCTTAAGTGTGAAATCTAAATATTATATTATATTGAACAATTTGACTGAAGGATTATCAATTGATAAAATTAATTAAAATTAAAATTATCAATTATACAACATTTTTGATAAATTCTTAAGCTGATCAGAGGTGAAAATGCACCCCACTTAAAAACGAAAAGCAAACTTTTCTCCCCAAAAAACAGACCCTGACATCCCCTCCCACCTCTCCCCACCACCACCCCCCACCCCCCCCACCATCCTTCATTCACATCTTCACCCATATTCTTCCCAGCATCCCTCTGTCAATACTATGGCTATACCAACATCTTATTTCTTAAACCAACCACCATCAATATTCTAAGAAACAAATCCAGTAGAATCTTTGTGATGAAGACGTAGAACGGAGGACACATAAATAAACTAAATCAACTCTCTAAAAGAACATAAATAAAAGACAACGTGGTCGGCACAATCGAATTTCCTTATCACCAGTGACAAGACGTACAACGCCTGATTAAATCTCTGACCTGTCTATAGCCTATAGTCTGTATTCACCGAAAAACAAACATATTGGGCAATTCTTGTCGAAGAGGTCGCAAATTATACTTTAGGGTCCGAAACGTGAAAAGGCAATGTCTGTCATCGATCGAGAAAAAAACGCAATCAGTTTTCAAGACAGATTTGGAGAATTCTTGGGCGATCGATGTAGATTTAAAGCACTTTGGAATACATGCTTAGAGAATTCCCTGTGTCAGGCAGCCGATAGTCAATGTGCTGTCGGTTTCAAGTTTTAACACTGAATTCTGGGAATTTCCTTCTCTGTGGAATTGTTGAATTGAATAAACGTAAATCAACATTTATAATAGAGCTCTGACATGTAGGAGAGATTGAAGTAAAATATTCCCTTCTTCATTATTAAACGTTTAAAATAAAATCAATCAGGAATGCAGTTTTAAAATTTTGCCAATCACAAATTCTCGTTTGACCCAAAACAGGAAACCTGATTTATATTTATCCATAAATGTGTATTTTTGTCTTTATTTACATTTTTGAGGGTTAATGTAGTTTTTTTTATGCTTTTCTTTTTCAAGCAGATCAATTGTATTTTCAGGAGGGTAAATTTTCAAATAAGTGGAACTGGATTCCCAATCAGACCTGTCAACCAAATAGACTGAATTCTGCATCCTTGAAATCAATATCTACTGTTACAATGCCTACTGACTTTTAAAGATTCATCAAATTCTTACAACAAATCCATAATTGCATGACCAAACAAGGTGCTCAAAAATATTTAAAGCCCACAATATGGATAACAAATTTCAAGAAGTGCTTATTAAGAACAATATATTGCCAATGATCTTATTTCACAATGATATCAAACAATATTTAACTGTGAAAAAAACAGAAATATATTCTTAGCAATTTATCTCTCATTCACGAAAAAAAATTGCAAAATACAAACACTCAACTTATGAATAGTTGATTAATATCTTCAGTTCAATAAACCTCTATTAAAATTATTATCTTATAAAAAATATAATTCAATCAAAATTCAGACTTTAATTTTTGTTACGAAAAAGGATAATTTTCACTTTTTGGCTATACAGCAATAATTTTTTGCTTTATTCTCATTATTGACGTACAGCATCTTGACAAGGCTCAACATCAAAGGACGAACTACTTGTTCAATAAACCTCTATTAAAATTATTATCTTATAAAAAATAAAATTCAATCGAAATTCAGACTTTAAATTATTTTACGAAAAATGATAATTTTCACTTTTTGACTATACAGCAATAATTTTTCGCTTTATTCTCATTATTGACGTACAGCATCTTGACAAGGCTCAACATCAAAGGACGAACTACTCGGTAGATGTAAGTCACAGGACGGCCCTCGATCCATATCAAGACTTAACCCTCGCTCCGATAAACAGACTAAACGGTCAGTTCATGAATAATCAATAGCGGGAGATCCCTGGGTACGAAATCGCTTCACACCGTCTTGTTCAGAGTCCACAGCTGTGATAGAACTAACACCAATTCCATCAACCACTCAAATCTTGCCGTAATTTGTCAGTCACCGATGACGCTAGACTCTGTAAAGGTCCCGAGAATTTAAGGATTGACTTACATGTTTTTTGCAAAACATTAATAAAATCAAGTAATTTCTGCATCACCCTCAACATCAACTCCAATCCATATGTATTTTTTCAGTCCTTTTCAAAGTCTATTAAGGTTTCAAGGTTTTTATTCAAAAATTTAACTTATATATGTCTTGAGCCTTGATCTATTGATAAATAACAAAATTAATTTCTAAGTTTTGAATAAAACTCTCCAAAGGTCCCAAGAATTAAAAGTTAAGTATTGACTACATGTATGTCATGATGTCAAGGATTTACAAAATTCTTGCTATACGTGTAACATTTTAAATGGACAATTGGACTAATGGATTAACCACTTAAAGGGGCAGTAGCACGTTTTTTGATAATTTTACATTTTAAATATTTCACTTAAAATTGTAAGTAAATGCTAAATGTATCATATTGACAGTGTCGACAATCTCATTACACAAGCCAATCACCCGTAGTCAGAGGACAGAGTATGAAGATTCACATAAAATCCATTGGCGGCCATTTTTTTTGTGAACACCTTTAATTCATTATTGTAAGAAAAATGAATCGCATGGCTAAACTTTACGTTATATATTTGAATTATTACTGATTCATTTAGTTTAAATACATTGTCTTTCAATTGGAACCATTTATTTTCATTTTCCTGACATCACCTTATATTCCCCCTAAAAACGTGCTACTGCCCCTTTAAGGTGCAGGAGCAGTTATTAGTAAATGCCATCTCCTGAGGGTAAAACATCTCATTTCCAAAACCAAATTATCATAGTCTTTAAAGAAACTAATCAAGAATAAACCAAAACTGCCAGTGTCCATTTTAGTGTGAACACCTTATGTCAGGGAAATGTGTTCGTGTGACCTAACTGAACATTGTACATTTCTAAATTGACTTATTTAATTGCTTGAATCAGGTACCCTTGCAATTATTTTTAAAATTTTGTGTGATGCGCCAAAAAGGTGAGTGAGTCGCTTCGCGCTGGTTGGGTAAAATTTCAGCCAATAGATGCAATTGTTAGGAAAATGCGCTACAGTGCCTGCAAAACAATTTTCCAATTGTCAACATTCATTGACTCCAAATTTTATATTAAATTGAATACCTTTAGCAATTTATCCAGGACAGTGATAGCCTTAGCGGTCAGTAACTCGGACACTCTTGTTGACTTCTCTGCGGTCGCACCGACAATACTGGACACCACTTGAATAGCCAGGGAAAGCATATCTTGATTGTGATTGGCTGAGTCTGTATCTAGAGCCTCTGTTTGAGTCTGGATGGTGTCGAGGAGACGAAGCGCCCTCTGTAGGGAGGCTGCATTGAGCTGTGGAGAGAAACATTGTAGTTATTAAAGGGGGAATAAAAGAGGACACTATTATTTTAATTACAGTATTGAGGTAACGATAGTCTACTTCAAAACTGTTGCAATATAACAATAAACGACTGAAATCCACTATTGTTATTACTACTGCGACGATTTTGTATCCAATCAAAATTTGTTTCAGCTATGATTATAAAGATTTGAGAAGAGCCTTCATTCATGAAACATAACCTAACAAAAGTCATCAGAAGATAGACATATCCCACAAGTCCTTAATAAATCAGAAATTTAACAACATCACCAAAAATAAATTTCAGACATAGCTTAAATTCTTAAAGGCACATCTACACATGCTGACGGCATATTCTCATAAATACAGGTTTCTCAGAAAACAAATAAACGTGATAGCTTTTTTGTAAAGATAAATCAAGATAAATTAAACATAAGTTCGGAAACAAGGTCTTACTTTGTCATGCCCCAATGTGCAACTTAATTTTTGATAATCAAAATCCACGTACCAAAATTGAACTGAAACATTGTTACACTGAAGCGATATCTTGAGACAACTTGAAGTGGTTCATTGTAACAGATAGAAAAGGTAGATTGTAACAGATTGAAGTGAAACGCATACTTAAAGTTTGAACTGGTACATTGTAACAATCAAAATGGTACATTGTGAGAAACTGGAGTGGAACATTGTAACAAAAGTGGTATAAAGTTGCAAAATGAAGTGGTAAACTTGTTTTTCTGTTACAGTTTGAGATGTTTAATTAACTGTTACAGCTTGAAGTGGTTCTTTGTAAGAGCTTGAACTGTTACATTGTAACATTCAAAATGGTACATTGTGAGAAACTGAAGTGGAACATTGTAACTTAAGTGGAATATAGTTGCAAAATGATGTAAATTTGTTTGTCTGTTACAGTTTGAGATGTTACATTAACTGTAACAGCTTGAAGTGGTACATTGAGACTAAAGTTGTACATTCTGTAAGTCCTTGCTAAGATGTCAGTAGTAAATTCAAGCCTGCTTCAAATTGAAGCTCGTGGACAGAGCTTTCGGAAAATAATAATGCTTACCTTAATTAAACCACAGGTAAAACAAATTTTAATCTAAAATAGCTTCTTTGTCCTTTATTAACAAAATTTTCCTTGCAGTATGCCATATAGCAAATTAGTCACATTCCTTAAAGGCACCACTCCAGCGGCTTTCATCCGCCATTTTGAAAGGTTAGCATTGCGAGAAAACAAATGTGCTGTAATATGCTTATTCATTATCAAAATTAAGTACTAACTACTTGATTGATAGAAGAGGAGCAAATTTAAAAATAATTCATGATAAAAGTTATCAGTTGCAACAGCATTTTGTCGTAGTAATGCATTCCACGATCGTAGCTTCGATGATTGTCTTCATTTCACGATGTTTTTATTTTTTAAAGCGATATACTTTATTTTTTGTCAAATTGTCAAATCTTTAACAACTAAAATGCTTAACTCACAAACATATATGAAATAAAGTGTGAAATTATCATGTAAAAAATAAATAATTGTAAACAGGAAAGTCCTCCTGAATTTCGTTTCCACAAAAAATACCCCGCTCGAATGGTCCCTTTAAAATAGAAGCCTCCATCTAATAAACACCTATGGTGGAGACAGGATGATCAAGGTTAGAGAAAAATAATACTGAATGTATACATGAGATATGATTGAACAATAATAATTAGGGAGTCACAGCACAATACAACCTTAACACTAAGGTTTACCTTACTGCCATCCTGCATCATTGCACTAAGGCTACCTTAGTAACTTTATGTCACTTTAGTGTTGTTTGCAATGGGGTTTGGGGAGAAAGGTAATACTGTATACATGAGATATGATTGAATATGATAAATTATATTAGGGAATCAAAGTACTAATCCTCAACAGTAAGGTTTGCCATCCATAATCATTGCATTAAGGCTATCTTAGCAAATTTTGGTTCACTTTAGTGTTGTTTGCAATGGGGTTTAGGTCAGCAACTTGGAGAAAGTTAATACTGTATACATGAGATATGATTGAATATGATATATTATAATAGGGAATCAAAGTACTAATCCTCAACAGTAAGGTTTGCCATTCATAATCATTGCATTAAGGCTACCTTAGCAAATTTTGGTTAACTTTAGTGTTGTTTGCAACAGAGTTTAGGTCAGCAACTTGAATACTGTATACATGATATATGATTGAAATTTTATTAATTATAATAGGGAGTCAAAGCACAAAACCTAAACACTAAGTTTTGCCATCCATAATCATTGCACTAAGGCTGTCTTAGCAAATTTTGGTTAACTTTAGTGTTGTTTGAAACAGGGTTTAGGTCAGCAACTTGAATACTGTATACATGATATATGATTGAAATTTGATAAGTTATAATAGGGAGTCAAAGCACAACAACTTAACACTAAGTTTTGCCATCCATAATCATTGTACTAAGGCTACCTTAGCAAATTTTGGTTCACTTTAATGTTAATTGTTTGCAACAGGGTTTAGGTCAGCAACTTGAATACTGTATACATGATCTATGATTGAAATTTGATTAATTATAATAGGGAGTCAAAGCACAAAACCTAAACACTAAGGTTTGCCATCCATAATCATTGCACTAAGTCTACCTTAGCAAGTTTGTGTTTTTGCAAGAGGGATAATGAGGTAGGACAAAACATCGTAAATTCCTATTACAAATAAAACAACTTTAACAAAATAATAAAATTGTACATAACTGACAAAATGGTACATAACTGACAAAATGGTACATAACTGACAAAATGGTACTCAACTAACAAATCGGTACACGACTGATACCAAGGGGCAAGGTCGAGTATGTGTACAGACGAACTGAAACATCCGAACTGATTGCGAAATAAAGCTAAATGGATGAGGGTTTTCTTCAGACAGAGTGTAATAAATATTGGTTTATTGTCCATTTCCAGAGAAGCCAATGTATGGGCAGTAATAACATTACGTGCATTAATGTCATATATATACCAATGCCAGCAATTTTCCCAATGAAATTCTTGTTACTAGCGGCATTGTCCAATTTATCTTGCCATAAATCGTTGCAAGGAGTGTCACATGGAAAAAGATGCAGAACCTTTAAACAATGACCAATTTCAAAATTTCCATTTCCAAACAGTAAATTTGTACCAAAACACACTTAGTTGATGTATAAGGCCACTGCATTGGAAGCCAAATGTGTTCTTTTATTACTTTTGATGCACACACTAAAATGCTTCCAATAGTAATGTGATTAAATATAGATATAAAAAAAAATACTTTTGCATCTTGAAACCATACTACACACCAAAAATGGTTACTATACTTAAGTGACTAATGTTAGAAAAATAAAAAATCTACGTTTGCATTTGATGATAGAGTAATGAAGATTTAAAAGGTATTTTTTAGAATGATGATGATTAATTTCGATATCATATTGAAAAATATGACTTGGCCTATTCACACTATCTTAAATATTTTGACATTGTTATTGATTACATCTATTTTATTGACTTCAGTATATATGTTTTTTGAATAATTATCATTACAACTCGCAATCAAAAAAGGTAAATTAATTTTTCTATTATCTACTCATAAATTTAAGACTGCTATTTCAACCAAACTTCACTTGCCATAGATATAATTTAAATGGTGACTGGATGTGTTACATTTTGACTATATTTTAACACTGCTATCAGCTAAAAATGTAACTCACGGCAGTAATGATTTTCTAATATCTTTGAAACAGCATGCATCAAATATTTAGAGAACAAATCAATTTTCCATTTAATTGTTTTGAGTGGTATAGATTCAAATAAAACTTTGATTATTAGAAATTAAGTGGCTGTGTCTCAGTATTTATCTTTGTCGCTGAGATTTTCTGTCCATATTTACCTCATCAAATCAATTATTTAGTTCAACATAAAATGTACGAATGAGAAAATTAAGCCAGCATGCCAAATTGCTGTTCATTTAACCACTCAATGATCAATAAAAGCTTGATGACAAAGCTGTATAAAATCTCAATCGTTATAAATAGTAATGAATTCCAATGAAACAAAACAGAACAAACAAACCATGGCAACCCACAAACAAAATCACTCTTCACGAGCCCTCGTATTTCATTTTGTCGTTAGCAAGTATTCACATTCGAAAGGAAATCCATAATCTTAAACCTGACATGGCTTTACAAACGATAGAGCACAAGCACACACATGAAAGTTAATAGAGCCCCCACCAAATAAAACCAATTTCTGATAATCATAAATCGAGATTGAGAGGAGTCTCATACCGAACTATCACATCTTAAGCGTCCATGTTTGTTCGCAAACAGTTCAGCAGGGGACACATCCATAAGGAGGAGTGCAAGTCTTTATAATAAATATGAGATCGAATGTAACTGTTAATTGGTTATAGAAAGACAGAGCGTATTGTTGGCAAATATTTCACGAGGCCAAACATTCTCATCTAAAGAGCGTGCAGTCTTTATGGTAAATATTAGATGGAATATGTCCTTGCAAATTAAGAGCCAAATGAATTGTTCACAAACATTTCATGAGACGAACATACACATCATAAGTGCGTAGTCTGTTTGATATATAAGTGAATGAATGTGTCTGTTGCTTGGTCATTGAAATGCTGACTTCATTGTTTGCAGATTTATCAATATTTGGCACCAATCCTCATCTCTGATACCTTTTTCATCAACTCAATTTCGTATTGATTTCGGCCGATGGGACAAAACTGCTTTTCATCACATGATGATGGCAATTACAGGAACGGTTCTTTCACACTAAGTCTTTTAACATGAAAGACTTGTAGCACGAAAATACGGTCTTAAGCTCCATAACGTAGCAGTAGTCAAGTGGAATGTAGGGAAACTGGAATAAGTCCCAGCGTAAAATCCCCGACTTATTCTAACGAACACGTCAGAGGAATTTTATAGCTTTAAGGTCCTTGTGCCATCTGTTCAATTCTCATAGTTAAAGCGGAACGAAAGCAAGATCGAAGCAGTCATCACACAAGTAGTTTGGTATTGGTTGTCATGTAATATAATAGGTATTATCTTCCTATCAGCTGATTAACAGTTGTGTCGCTCTCGTTCACAAATGATTTTGTGAAAATATCGCTTCTTCTCAAATTTGTTTTACGTGACAGGAAATTTATTGGAAAAGGTTTTATTGCAGAGCGAACTGTTATTGCAAATGTTACCGACACAAACGATAATTATAATCTCAAAAGATAAATTATACAAGCAGCCATCTTTATAAATGAAACATTTTGGCAAAAAGGTCATACGGTAAGCCTTCAAACAAATGAATTCATTATACTTTTCATATCACAGTATAAGGATATATACCAAACGTCGCTCCTGTTAAATAAAGAAGTTGTTCATCCATTGAATATCATTTATCGTCTTTATGTCACCAATTTCTAGAATGCCACTCAATCAGTTTTGTTCTCAAAAACTTTCTTTTCACATTATCTCAAATGCAAGCCAAATTTGTATGCAAGGCCATGTATAGGTATAAATGAGCGTACCAATAGTATTTTCTTAAAGAACAATTTGGTAGCTGGTTTTTAACTCGATCATTCCTTGATTCCAATTCGAAGACAAATTGACATCCCATGACTTCTAATCACACGAACATGCAGACCAAACAGTCAATGTCTGGTTTAATTTTGGTCTGTAATTACGTTTTTAAATAAACTCGCAATGATTTCTATTTGTCCTTCAAAAACATCAAGCACTATTACATCATGTTTAAACAACATTGCAAGGCTAAAACACATGTTAAGGAAAATCTATGATTTTGCTCATACTTGTGAAAAGATAATTTTTAAAAAGTATTTATTTAACTATCGTTTAATGTAATTATTCAATATCACAGGAAAATGGGGAAAATCGGTTATCTTTCAACCAACTATCCCCAAAATGCTGGTTATCTAGCTTGTTTGAAGTTTTATGGGCCTGAAATTACAACCTATGCCAGAACTTAATTTTATTTTGAAATAAGTAGCTTAATTTTGACATATTTAAAGATTTTTGACTAATTTCACTGTGCATTAAAACAACAGGATCATAAATATCATATTGATCATAAAATGAAGTAAGATCACTCAAACTTGAATTTTCTTAATCCCAAAATTATTTTTCTCACTATAGAAGAAATGAATGGCCAAAGATTCTGAACAAAATATTGATGATAAAATGAAGTAAAATATTTCGATGTAGAAATTTCCTGGTCCTTTACTTCTAATGATCAGTATAGAGGAAATGAATGGTCAATGATTAAAAAAATAATAGCAGGCTGATGGTATCTGTTGAATTTTAACAACGGCTGTTGAGCCTCATTTCAATCCAATTAATTGCTGTTAAAATGTTTATAAATACAAAGCAATGACTCAACATTAATGAGGGCTTGTTTATCTGATGAACTCGCTCATTACAAGAGGATGTTTGATATTTAATAATGCATCTCCATCGAATGTGAAATTTGGACATTTTGACATAATTATATGCAGTTAAAAGAGACAGAATACGAATAGTGTTTTTGACTTCTTAAGACAAAACGATTTTAAGGAAATGTTGATTTAATCAATATTAGATTTTTAACAATTTATTATTGATTGATTTCATGTCAGTGATAGCTTTACAATATTGGCCTTCTTTTAAGAAACATTATTTATAAATCAAAATTTTAAAAGAAAGCTAGATTACATAATACATGTAAGTATATGTTGAATGAATTTCTTTACTATTATGTTTGTTATAAATATTTTTCAAAATAACCCTTATTAGTTGCAAGGATAATAGATAGATCAACATTTCAATTCTAAATCAGACTCTTTAAAGGGACAGAAACACGTTTTAAGGGGGGACATAAGGAAAACGAAAATATATTTTTCCAATGTATTTAAACTGAATAAAGCAGTACTAAATCAAAGATATAAAATTCAAAATTCAAACTTTTTCATACACAAAATGAATTACAGGTGTTCATACAAAAATGGCCGCCAATTGACTTCATGTGAACCTTTATAATTTGTTGGCTAACTATGGACGATTGGTTTGTGTAATTTTGAGATTTTTGAAAATATAAAAAATTTTAAAAAGTGCTAATGCTCCTTTAATAATTCAAATACAGCCCTTGTATTTCTTACCTAATTACCCTTGATTTAATATTTATATCTGCTCTTAATGATTGTAGATAAGAGCTGTATTTGCTTTGATATGTATACCTACATCAATATTAAGTGATAGCTGCTCTTGAAGAATTCTCCTTCACTTCTCATTATCCTCAATATCGATTGTAAGATAATAAAGTTACTGTTGAACCAGGAACAAAATCAATAATAACTCACGATTGTAATAATTCTTCAAGTAAACTTGCAAGTTTGCCAAAAAGTCAATACTTGGAATTTCTAATATAACATACTCAATCATTGTCTTTTGCACTTACAGCACGTTTTTCAAATATCAAATAAATAAGAACATAAACTAAACAAAAATAATTTGGGATTTATGAACATTTTGAAATTTTGAAAATTTATATTTATTCATTGATCCCTTGATGTAATAGAAATCATAAATAATACACTATCACTTAATTATTCTTCTATCTTATAAACATAAAAGACAGAATGATCTCCCAAAAAACACAAAAAATATTATTAGATACAAATCATTTATACTTTTGATACTAAAAATATCTTCTAAAATCTTGTAACAAAATTTTGCCAAAACAACAAAGAGAATGTATTAGAAATACAAAACCAATATTCAAACGCTCTTGAACATTCACAGCAAAGAGCACTTTACAGAATTAAATCTACATCGACAGAAGCCAAAGTGGGATGCAGGGTGTTTGTCGACGTACGAATACTAGAAGCAACACATTCGTCCTCACGTAGTCAGTGTTTGTACACGGATCCCGCGCCAGAGGAATATTCATGTCTGCAAACCAGGCCTCACATTCGATAACTGGTCTCCAAGATTATGCATTGTGCTTCATATTGCCTGTGTTCTGGAGGGCCACTCAGCTGATTGGTTAAAAGTCGGATAGTTTGTCAAGAGACTTGTGGATTGTTCCGTATTAGAATATGCAACTTACATCTCTTGTCTTTGAAGTTTCATGATAGGGGGCTAGCGTTGCGGAAGATTACGCGTTAATGGAAATCATGTTATATGCTATCTTTTATTCATCAGGTTTTATGTCAATTCCTGTTTTTGAAAAACTCTTGTTTGTCCAATAATTATTTTTCCTGCTAATTTGATTTTAGTCAAAATTAAAAAAATAGACATGTTTTTCTTTGTACTTACATACACACCTCAGATAATAGTTCATTTCTCATTCTTTTCTTAATATCACCTAATAAAAAGCAAGTCTATAAGAATTCACTACTTATTCAAATATTGCTGTTCTCACGTTTGTTCAAGTTAAAATTTGATCTAGCTCAGCTGGTAGAGAGCTCATCTACTAAAAGTCTACAGTTTTATTCCCAACTGACGTCAGTTGTTGTTTCCTTGCTTTGGTCTCAGCATCAATAATAAGAATAGAGCAATACAACTTCTCTGCCTAACACCTATTGCACTTACACAAAAAAAATCCTGATTGTCATTAAACTTATTATTTCATAGATAGTATTGATGATGAAATGACAAAATGAGACTCTCACCTCGTTTGGTACCGCTGTTGCAGCAACAAGGGACTGAGCTACTTGCAACACTTCTCCCTGGGGAATATAATGAATACATTCTATGAATTAGGTTTTCTGAGAAAAATATGACATCAAAATATTGATCATTTAGTTAATCCAGTTCTTCTATTGTCAGATGTTGAATAATTTTGAAGCTTCGCAGTTCATTTGTTTTACGCTAGGTATATTCAAATAAATTAATAATAACTTTATTGTAGAAAATTACATAAAATTCTGTAACATTTAAGTATATTAAATTCTTTCTTAGCTTGTCTGTGATTATATAAGTCATATACTGAATTTTTAAGGTAACATATATCTCTCAATGTCTTGAACCTAAATTCATAAACATAGCTCGAAAATCAAAAAAAAAATCAAATTTCAAACATGATGTCCAAAACTTAATTTTATAAAGCAAACTCATACAATGTCAAAATAACTGAATTTTTCAACCAATTTATATCTGAATATATCCAAAATCTGAATTCATTTGCAAGACTCTTACCGCGTCTCTCATTGGGACCTTTGACTGCAGAATGTCCAGAAACAGATCTCGTGCATCACATCGGTCCTTCATTTCAGCGGAACTTCTTGTAACTTTTGGAAGTTCGTTGAGTCTTCGTGCTATGTTACCGACGAGGATACAGAGTGATCTGTCATCGCCATGACGACTCGCCTTCTGTATTGCCTCCATTTCGGAGAGGTACAAGACGCTGTTGTTGGCATTTCTGGAAAAAAGAAAACAAAAATAAGCATAACGTCATGGGGAAAAAAGCAATTACTAAACAGAGTTTTTTTAGCTTGCTTTGAAATTGACCTGTTGATAACTGATTGTAAGTCATAACGTTCCAAAAAATTTTTAAGTCTATTCCTACGTCAATTTTTTTTTTTATACAAGCCACTTATTAGTTGTTCTACTAACTAGTCCTTTGAAGACATGGTAAAAAAAAAGAAATCATTTGAGACATTTGTAATTCAGTATAATTGATAGATTTTTAAGACAGACAACATGTATATGACTCCTCAAACGTCACAGTTGATAGTACTTTTCAAGGTTTAAGTTAAGTATCTGACTATAGTAACCCATAACCAGAGTCACTGATTTTGCACCCAAAAATGGTTTCTCCATTTTCACATCACTACTCCAGTTTCACTCAATCAGAGAATATGCTTGCAAAAGTCGCCCACCTCGTGGCATTTGTTAACATAACATAACCAAATTGAAATGTACCAAATATAATGCTAGATATACTTGCAAAAATTTCCCACCTCTATTCATGGCATTGTTAATATTGTATAACATAAGCAAATTGAAATGTACCAAATATAATGCTCTGGACCATACAGTTTTCCATACAAGAATACACTGTCTTGCTCTCTATCAACAACATACACACCATAATATTTTCATATTTGGGATCACAGTTTCTGCAATATACACTTTTTTAACTTCTTCATGTCTAGTCCCTTGTGGGATTCGAACGGCTACCCTCAAAGTAAGGCAACACAACCAGCAACGACTGCACCAGCAGCTTAACAACTCGTCCACTTCCCCTCGACAAAACTGTCACCACAGTTGTATCTCCAATACTGTAAAGCCAAACATCATAACTTCTCATATCCCAAAAACAAGTTTCAGACTATAGCAGAATATCATTAACACCAGTTTCAATCTCATCTAATCCTGAATTCAATAATTTATTACCTGATAAGAATTAATAAACCAAAGTCCCCCGTGTTCTTTTCTGAATCAGTATACACAAGACTGTATAGCAGACCAATACCACAAGCATATGACAATCAAATTCTCGAGCACTGCAATAATCAACAATCCTTTGCATGACTACACTCAATGCAAGCTGTAAAATTTTGCAAGCTAAATGAATACCTCAATTACGAGGCCACAATCAACAAAAGGTATTGCTTGTAAAGCAGTCAAGTTTCTACATGTCCCCAAGAATGACATGAAAATTGTAATTAACTCTCCCACCTGCCTTTTTCTCAGAACATACCTGTCAAATTCCTGTAATCTTCCGCAAAGATTTTCGCTGTTGCCGATCGTGTATTATTAAATAAGGCTATAAATAGAAGGCATCGACCTAGGTCAAAATCAAGCATGTGCGCTTTTCAAACTAAAAACTAATTTCCGTTTTACAATGATCCAGCCTCACGTACTTGATAAAATTAATTTCCTTTCGTCAACATTTCTATCTGACAATGTTATTACATAAGACGGACAGGATTGTACGCAGCGAAATCTCTCGTCTTCAAAGAGACCGAATCTTTTGAAGTTTTCTCATATTTATGTAACTATTCTCTGAAAATATCTATATATATCAAATGCCAAATGATATAGGATATATATCAAAGAATAGAAAGAAGTAAGTACAAAATTTTATTATTCTCTTTCGACATGAAAACATGAAACATACAACGAAATAAAGGAATGTCAAATGCTATCATACACAAATTTTGTTTGAAGTTGTCTTTTGCAAGGTCAAGATCATACCATGTTAAAGATGTTTTCCGTTTATTTCTGCATTTGGAAAGAGTTTTAAACCATTCCAACAAAGAGAGAACATCTTATTGATTAAGTGATTTCAAAGTCATTTCTGGTCTGCTATTTTTGGTACAATTATCGGACTCAAGTGGGTCTGTTGTTCTTGTTAGCACTTAATTAGACTAAGCAGAAGATTATGAAACTTCAGCTAGCTTAACTTGAAGTGTACTTAAAGTGAAATTTATACCTTTCAGCAGGACCTTTACTTAATTGACAATATTTTTATCACTTATTGACAATGAATAGATTTTAAAACCACTGCTAAATTATAGGACATCGTGTTTAAGCTTGTGTTTGCATCAGCTAAATTCCACTTTGATTTTCAAACAAAGAGACAAGAATTTTTTCTATTCATTAAGTGTCATCCAAACATTAACAATTTTATTTATTTTTAGACTACTAACTGCTTGGCAAAAGAGAACCACCAGAATATCAAACAAATACATCATGAGGATCAAGTTCAGAATAAATCATCGAAAATTGAAGTATGTTATAACGTATTTCGTTGAGTATATTCATAACAGTATCTCCACAGTTGCCACGTCGACCAAAAATCATCCTGAACAATAACAGACAATCAGACTTCTTCTGGTTTACAAAACACCAACAACGCCATATTGGTGCCGACCGAAATGTCCGTCTTGGGTCGATTCTGTTGTTGATGCAATCTTCGGAATTGTCAGACATTGCCAAGGCATCCTACACGTGAGCCGATCGTTAGCTCGTCACGATGAAAGGAGTGATAAGAAGGAATTTGACAGCCTCAATTATGGAGGATTGTCATTGAGTTTAATAAGGCAGACAATGACAGAATGGACGTACTCAAGCATTCTGGGAGATAGAGAAGTACATTACGGACACCCAAAGGTGACCCTCGTTACTCATATTATCGGATGGAAATTTTTCATTGGAGATCATTGAAAGCTCACATTCGTCATACTGGTACCATGTTTTAGGTACCAGTTTCATGACGGTTATCCTCATAAATATGTCAAAAGCCCCCAATGGTGTCTTTCTTGACATGAAAATATTTCAGATTTCATACACAAGCCTTGACATCTTTCAATGATGAACTCAGTGATTTTGAAATTTTTCATATTTATTGCAGACATTCATTTCTTAATTCCTACCATGTTTTTTAATGAGCAATCTAATATTATTGTAATACTCATAATTATGTCAAAAGCTCTTGATGACATTTTTTACATAAAATGATAAAATTATTTTTAATGCTGATTTCAAAGATGATGATATTCCTTACATCAATTCAGTATGTCACTGTTAATGGCTGCAATACTGCCTAAGTAGCGTAAAACTCCAACTCACTCACTTACTAAATCAGTACATTGAAGCGAACACAGTAAACTCAATTGAAGCTTACACCTTTTTTTCAATAAACACCTACTACCTAAATTTACACCTTACAAAATCTATCAACGAGTTGTCAGTCATGTCGACTGTTTCAACAACCTGCTAGAAGGGGGTCGCCTTATATCTGAGATATATGATTTTGGCAGCAATTTGGGGGGCTGAGAAAGGGGGTCGTCTTATGCATGAGGTTGAATTATAGATTCAAATATACAGTAAACTAAGAAGTTGATTTCATAAATATCAACCCATACCCATATTCATGACATGAAAATAATATCTCAAATGTTATACATACATTTCAATCATTCAATGATTTTATTGATTCAGTGACTTTGGCATGAAAATTATATTTCAGATTCCATAAAACTTAACAACTTTTCAATGATAAACTAAATTGTCATGGATCAAATCATAGCTCACATCTTTCCTCAATAAACGACAACTACTCAATTTATCCCTTTCATAAATCAAATCCTCCTTCAGCCATATATCACTGATTCAACCTCGACACCAAGTATAAAACCATCTACAGTTATCTTTTACACATTTACAAAACTTGTTGCACATTTGCAAAAATCCTTTCCTTGAAAGAAAATATTCTCAATCAAACATATCTTTTATCATATATGAAATTTTACATAAAAATTAACTGTAAATATCCAATATTTTTACAGAGACTTAAACAACCTACCTTCGGCATTACAACCTGGCACCCCTTACAATGAACCCATCCGTCTCAATCTCAACTACCCAGATCCCTGTACGATAACATCTTGTTTTGTTCCCAGGGGAACACCACAACTATATTTTAGCGAAACCTGCATATCAAATAAATATTTCAGTGGATTATAGCGGTTGCCATAGATTTCTCGCACCCTGAGATTACAATGTAAAATATTACAGATCCCGTCTTCCGACTTGACGGGGTTGATTCTGCTATCAAGTTACCCTCTCGCTCTTACCTTATTATGTGGTCTGGCAACGTAGGGAGTTTAAAGTACTAAGGTTGAAGCGATCAGAGGTTTTAATGGAAACTGTCAAAATCAACTCAATGTCGAAATGGGAAAAGAATCATAGCATTTGTTTTTGACATTTCTAAACATCGTTACAAAATCCAAGGAGAAGTGAGAAAAAGAGCGATTGTATCGACAGGCATATGTTTCATGAATAAGTGGCAGAAAATTATCTTGTTCCGACATGATTTTATAAAAGTTCTTTGGCAATGTTTTATAGCTGTTCTAACATTAAATTTCATATAACTGGATTTTAACTAACTCAATTGAAACGACAGAAAAAGAAACATTGTCTTGAAGATTTTTACCCAATAAGAGAGTAATAAGTACCCAAATTAACCATTTTGCATGAAAAATCATTGTTTTAAAAGGATTCAAGCAATAATGCAAATATCTAATTCCATCAACTAGTTTGTCATAAAATCAGTAGAAAACAAAGATTGTCAATGTAATGTCTCACTCTTATTATACTGCAGAGAATACACTACCTTAATTAACCATTTCGATAACATGTCTTTGGATATACAACTTCTTTATTCTGCATAATATCCATTAAAATTGTTCTTAAAGAGGGCAGTAGCACGTTTTCTTACAAGTTTATATTTTAGATTTTTCACTGATAATTAATACTTTATGTATTAGTTTGATATAGTGTCAAAAATCTCATTACACAAACCAATCCATTGTCAGACTTTTTTTTATAAAGATTCACATAAAGTCCATCGGTGGCCATTTTTGTGTGAACAACATTAATTCATTTTGTATAAGAAAAAGGAATCGCATGGCTGAACTTTACATTATATATTTGATTTATTACTGCTTCATTTAGTTTAAATACATTGTCTTTCAATTTGAACCATTTATTTTCATTTTCCTGACATCACCTTATAATCCCTCTAAAGGTGTGCTACTGCCAATTTTAATGATGCAACTTCTAAAATGCAATTCAAGGAAGGGATATCTTTAGGCAAAAATATTGCCCAAACTTACATAACTACCTCATTAAATAATAAAATATATTCCCCCTAAAAATGTGCTGATGCCCCTTTAATGCTTCAACTAAAGTGCCATTCAAGGAAATTATATCTGTAAGCAAAAATATTGCCCAAACTTACATAACTACCTTAGTCAACTTGTTTAATAAAATATATTCCCCCTAAAAATGTGCTACTGCCCCTTTAATGCTTCAACTAAAATGCCATTCAAGGAAGTTATATCTGTAAGCAAAAATATTGCCCAAACTTACATAACTACCTTAGTCAACTTGTTTAATAAAATATATTCCCCCTAAAAATGTACTATTGCCCCTTTAATGCTTCAACTAAAATGCCATTCAAGGAAGTTATATCTGTAAGCTCAAACTACCTCAATCAACTCGTTTAATAAAATATATCACAAGGAAAAGATTGTCTATAAAATCACTCACCCTTTTCACATAGCAGACACACAGGTTGACATAACTGGCTATAAGGGTTCGACTCACGAGGACCATTAATAAGCAAAAATATTGCTCATACTACCTCAATCAACTCGTTTAATTAAATATATCACAAGGAAAAGATTGTCTATAAAATCACTCACCCTTTTCACACAGCAGACACACAGGTTGACATAACTGGCTATAAGGGTTCGACTCACGAGGACCATCAATAATAAAAAGCCGAGGTGTATGTCAGAGCAGACTAATCCAGCAAGGTTTTACCACATCTCCACCTTCAACAATAGCCACTTGACGAACAAAACCTACGCTAACTTACTACAAGGGGCTCGTACAAAGGAACGCAAAGACTTAGGCCTGTTATAGAGGCTTTCTTTCATACTCAAAGTGCAGAATTGTGTATGGGAAAATGCTTTCAGCTTTTGTGAATTTTAACAGGTGACGACAGATTGTGGTGTGTAAATAATACACCGGCTTCAATCACGGCTACTAAGGCCTTAGAGGGCTAGTCGATATTTATACGTGTTTTGGTGAAAAGTTGTTGGATCGAGAAATTTGTCCTTGCATTAAATTAAGCAACTGCCTAGCAACCGCGCATCTGGATGAAAGATGGATTTGTGTCGAGATTATATGTGAATTTGAATGACATGCATATGGTACGTTTAATTTGTCCAAATACTTTTCCACGTCTTAATAAACTTGGTTTCCTTGAATACAGTTTGTAAAGAGTAAAGTGGTCTAAATGAAACATTAATGAAAGAAGTGTGACTTAAAAATCTTTATTTTTGATGTTCATTACGATTTATTTTCAAATGCCATGGCAACAGTCCGGATTCTTAATTACTTTGTGAAACTTTAATTCCAGATTCCCAAATTGTCCTAAACACTACATTAGTCAACTTAAAGAGCTTTTGTTGCCATGGTGATATGTTTTTTGTGATTACAAGATCGCTAATTACCAATCATTGAAATTTTCAAAAGAAAACAAGGAAGTTTTTATTATAAATGAGTATAACTGATGGTGAAAGTATATAAAAATACAAATAAAATATATCAAAAAATGTTTCAAAAGATATAAAAAATCAATATGACAAATGATGTTTTTGACCTAATTGAAGAACAAAAATATATTTCATTTCATCAACATTAAATCTTCAATTTCAAAATGAAACAGTTTCTGTGTTTTTATGTCAATTATTTGTAAAGTGTTTTATATTTGTGAATGTTGAAACATAATATTTTATCAATTAAATTAATGAAATAATTCTATGCATTATCAACAATAATAATGCTACTTTCCTAAGGATGGTTTCTTTGACTCAATCATTACAATAAAAAAAATTGTAAGAACAATCAATTAAGAGTCCGATGAGGATATTAAAATTTTGTGAAAAAGGTTTTTATTTTTCAAAACAAATTCTCTTTCTTCAGATAAAGCTCTTACAAAAAAGTAATCTCTTTTCAGAAAATGGACAATAACATTTTTTTAGTTGTTTCTAACCTTTGAAAAAGTATTTTTTTAAATAATGGTTTTTCTTTAATTTTCAACAAAATATTTCACAAATATTAAAATTGATTTTGTACATCATAAAAACAAGACGAGTGATGGTCATAGATTTTTATGATGGGTGACTACAAAATATGAGGAAAAATTGATTTGATGTTTTTTATATCAAAAATTGGCTGCTGAAATGGGCTAAAAGTTATTAAGATATTGGAATGACACGATATTTGGTTACTATCAACAAAGCAGGCCACATATTAATAATGAACAAATGATGATCTTGGGTTATAGGATAACTTGAAAAGATTGAATACATTTTGATAAGACAGTTTAAAAACACTAGCTGTTTTCATTAAGAGAGCCACTTACACAAATGTTATTATTTGGAACATGGAAGACCATATTGTCATGGAAACAGAGAAGTGTGTTATTATAGAAAACAGTTACTGATGAAAATCCATACATGTATTACTAAGGCTCTGGTGTTTCTTCTTATTAAAACAAGTGCTTGAGATGAAATTGAAGAGGACATAAAATGACCAATATTTAAACATGTCAGAAATTTGTATACATATCAAAAGGACTTCTGAAACTCCCCTTTATGAATGATTTTAATCACTAGATAGATAGATTTTCTTACTTAAAATACCTATAAATGTCACATACAGTATTGTCTACTAAGTAGTATCCTTTGTTAAGAATTGTCTAATACATCAATAATCAACACTTTCAGAAACTGACACTTGAGTCTAACAAAATTAAGCCATTAGGAGGTGATGTCAGAAAGTCTAGACATAATTTTACCAACAAAGAAGACTAAACTTCTAGAAAGACTAAAAGACTAAACTGAAGCCAGTCTATGTTTACCCAACCAACTAAATCAGCAAGACTGAATAAACTATGCAGACCTGAATCAAGTCTATGTTTACCCTACCAACTGAATCAACAAGCCTGAAAGGGGCAGTAGCACGTTTTTAGGGGGAATATAAGGTGATGTCAGGAAAATGAAAATAAATGGTTCCAATTGAAAGACAATGTATTTAAACTAAATGAAGCAGTTATAATTTGAACATATAACTTAAAGTTCAGCCATGCGATTCTTTTTTCTTACAAAAATGAATTAAAGGTGTTCACACAAAAATGGCCGCCAATGGATTTTATGTGAATCCTCATACTTTATCCTCTTACTATGGGTGATCGGCTTGTGTAATGAGATTGTTAACACTGTCAATATAATACATTTAACATTTACTTAAAATTACAAGTGAAATATTTAAAATATAAAATTACCAAAAAACGTGCTACTGCCCCTTTATCAACTTAGGAGACCTGAAGCTAGTCTATGTGTAAGCTACCAACTAAATCAACAATGCAGACCTGAATCAAGTCTATGGGTACGCTACCATCTGAATAAGCAAGCCTGAACAACTAAGGAGACCTGAATCAAGTCTATGGGTACGCTACCATCTGAATAAGCAAGCCTGAACAACTAAGGAGACCTGAATCAAGTCTATGGGTACGCTACCATCTGAATAAGCAAGCCTGAACAACTAAGGAGACCTGAATCAAATCTATGGGTACGATTCCAACTGAATCAGCAAGACTGAATAAACTATGCAGACCTGAATCAAGTCTATGAGAATCAGCAAGCCTAAATCAACTCTGCAGACCTGAATCAAGTCTATGGGTACCCTACCAACTGAATTAACAAGACTAAATCAACGAAGGAGACCTGAATCAAGTCTATGAGTACGCTACCAACTGAATCAGCAAGCCTAAAGCTTTTCACCATCCTCATCAGTAGAATGTTTGCTTTGTCTTTATAGTTTGAGTTTGACGCCCTCAACAAACTGAGCGAATGTGGACACAAGATGATACAGCTACAAATGGCTGCTGTAAAGCGCCACCTATATGTCGCAAAGTGTTTTTCTACCTGTGAGGTGCTTTTACACTTGTTGGGTTCAATGTTCGCTCAAACTGCTTTTGAAAAAGAGACGAGTCTAACGTAACATGGAAAATGTCATCATTTAAAAAATGCTTTATGAATATAGTTCCATATTTGTTATATCTTTAAATGGACATTTCTTTCCGAATTGGAATATTGGCATGTTTTTCATTTAAAACATAGTTGTACATAACAAATTACTGCAAAATTTTCATAAGAATGAATTTTATAATTATCAATACATTTCTGTCTTAAGACTTAGATAAAGCAAATGAGAAATCTCTATTGTAATAGAACATGTAAAAATATTTCCAATGAAACAATTTCCACATGGTACCATGAAACCCTATGTGACCTTTCAAATATATCAAGACTTGCAACAATACTTTCAATTTACAAAGAACAGAAACACTTAGTGTACGTTGCACTTAGGAGTCACTGTACACTTTAAAAGCACAGGAAATGCACAGAAAGCATTTTTGAACATGTCGAATTACACTATTAAACCATGGCAAAAACATGAAATATCACATAAAAAATACCCCAAAGATTTGATATACAGAACAAAGTAAACACAACTTACAAAATTCAAAAGAATTGTGAGCAGGGTTGTAGAAAGGCTTCACATGTAAAGAAAAGAAAAAATAAAGAAGTGTAGTGATATTCAAACAAACCTTCAAATGCCTCGCTCACAGTTGCAGTGAAAATGATGAACACTTTTTGGGACTTCTTCTCTGAAGAGCACCGAAGGAATTGACCAATCACAACTCAACAAACATTGCACCCACCCAAATCTCATCACCCTACCCTCCCCCCATCTGATATCCCCCCTTTCTTCATTAGTCCCTTAATCCCCCTCCCCCTGTCCTTCCCAGGGTAGAATTCTGTACAATGTCCTCTATATGCAACCCATGTCCTCTTAGTCACATAGCAAATCACTGGGATTTAATTATTGTCCTTTTCAAATACCCTACCATAAACCCACCCCACCCTCTCCTAAACCCTAAATCTATCTTTCATTGATGCAACTCACAAACCTCTCAAATCCCCTATTTCTAATTTTGTAATTTCATTAACAGTTTTCAGAACACAGTGCAGAATATCCACTACCAAATACTGCATACCTCTAAAAATCACCTGTATCCAACATTTGAATCTGTCCTCTATCAAAATTGCCTAATCATCAAAATACCCATATCCTCCCATGATTAATGCGTTACCTCCTTCAATTCAAATCCCCCTCCTCTGGGACCACCCAAATAACCTGTAATTTCAAAATCATCTCCTCATATAAAAATCTCCATATGCTGATTTCTCCCTACTTTGTATCCAATCCTGGTCACATGCATTTAAAACTCACCTATAGCATCAACAAATCTCTGTTATGGAAAATCTCCCTTTCTGCCTGATCTTCCTACCTGTTAGTGTAATACAACAATTCCTATGCAGCTCAAAATCCCATACATAATGTGCACCTTCCCTATCCATATGGTACGTCCAGTGACCATGATATCATTAGCTGAAAGTCCTTTAGGTGATTGAAACCTAGGCAGTGATCCGCACCAATCATGAAACACCTTCCCAAACCCCTGCCTCCCCCCCCCCCCCCCTTCCCTCCACCTACCTGTACCAACCAGATCCCTCCCCCCTCCAACTCCCTCCCCCATTTAACTTTCCTTTTTCATCATCCCCTTCCTCTACATTCCCCTCTCTCTCCCCTCAAAGCAACCTCCCCCTCCTTCCCTCCAAACCTACCCCTTCCCCTATCTCTCACCCCCCTCCCGCCCCCCTCAAAGCTCCCCACCCTGCCCTATCTCCTCTCTCCCTCCCCTCCAAGCCCCCTACTTTCCTTTGTCACCCTCTGACCCCCCCTCTGTCACCCTCCCTCCCATTGACTTTTGTCACACCTTTTATTAACCTCTTGATGATCAATTACACACTGTTCCAATCAAAATTATCCTTAGTCCTAAATCCCGACTGATTGACATCTTTGTAACCATATTCAGGAGAATTTGAGAATTTTATCCTTCAGGCTATACAATCACATCAAACAAATCTAATCTTATTTTCCTAATCTCTCTTTTTAACCTTATTCCTCCCACCCCTTAAACTCTTCTATCCTTAAATCAAATGGTATCAAGACATTAGCAATTAATCACTGCCTATCCAAATCAGGTTCAGTTACATCCTCCACTGTTCTGTTGTCACACCTTCTCCTTATGCTCATTCACTTCTACCCAGGAAGCAAGAATTTCCCGGTCATTATTCACATTGTTCAACTCTCATAAGTTTAGTTGGATAAACGAGGCCCTATCTTTGATAAAATATTTTCATATAAAATTCGGAAACATTTATCCTCTTGTTAAATTGACATCACCATCATCAGAGTCATTGTGTGTCCTTAAGTTCAATTTGTAAATGAAGTCATTTTAATATTATAACATACCTTCAATCGCAAAGCCCCTTTCCCAACCCCCCTCTCAACTGTCCCCCTACCCCTCCTATCTCCCAATTTTCCCTAAATACCCTATTTCCTCCTTCCTTCCTCACCCCCCTCTACCCGGCAACCAGCAAGGAAATCCATTTACCCAAGAATGCAGAGTCCATGGTCTCAATGACCGTATCCAAACAGATGATGACAGTCCTTTCACTTCACAAAGAAGCCTGTGGAGAAGTCCCAACAAAATAACTCCATAACATACTAAAGTCCCTACAGAAAGGTTCAGGACCAACACAAGAGGGTCTCACAAATAAAGTAAAGAGATCCCATACCCACAAAGGATCTCCCATAACATTAGTTCATCAAGCCACCAGGGTGCCCAAGGATCAATATGGACTTATGTAACACATATGGACTGCAAGTGAAGGCAAACACCCCCAAATCAAGTTATTGACACCCCCAAATTCAAATCACTGACACCCCCCTGTCTTTCAACTCACGCCTCCTCAAGTTATTCAGTCTGTCCCTTTGTGAAGCCGGGATAATTAAGTGACCGAGAGGTTTGTTTGCTGTTTGTGGACATAGGAAATGAAGTGTCTAATTGGCTGTCCAGTCCGGCCTTGTGGGCTGGACATTGTAGCCTGATGGACAGACAGCTTGTTGGACATAGTGGACGGTCAATTCTTCGGACAAATTGGGCAAAGAGATTGATTGAAATTATAACAAAGTAAGAGAAATAGCTCAACACTCCTGCGTTATTGGTTGGTCATTTTTGGACATATTGAACACAATGGACTGGTCAAATCTGACAAATGGTCAAATATCAATCTCTTCTCTGCTAATAAATCATCAGATGCTAAAGCCTGTTTTGCATGCTGAGGTCACAGAAGTAATTTAATGCAATTAAACATTTACAATTTTTTAAATTTAAAGATCTGTTAACAATTCAGATGACAAAATATTATGATCATGAATATTGACATGATGAGAAGGTTGCTGGACAGAGTTAGTATTCAAAATATGTCACACCACCTTGCAAAAAGGAAGTTGTTATCCATTGAATTTGTACTTTTTTCATGGGAGAGGACTATATTGTAAGAATGTGTCTCACAAACTCAATATCCCAAATAATCAGTGCAAGATAATGGATCCTTAAAGGGTACTAACCTTATTTGCTAAATGAAGGCCCCATCAAAATATAAAAGGACTCCTACTCCTGATGCTGAGCTGTATCTACACAAGTAATACACATTCAAACCTTGTCACTGAAGTATCAAGTGGCTCATATTTCTATTGCAGAAATAATTCATTCCCTCACGTCTTTTCTTCAGCCATACACAATAGGCAAACTTTCACAATAACCCTCTGTTCACTGCCAAAATTACACTTACATATCCATATTTCTGGCCCCTAAATCAAATCAAGAAGCCCTGATCATGGATTACGTATTTTTATTGATTTAATCAACATTGAAATGCATAATCCTGGTCGTCAAAATCTGAATAACAGCCCTACACATGGATTTCAAGTACTCAAGATTCAGGAATGTTGTTGTTGTTGCATTTTCCTTAAACTTCACCTGTAGTCTTTCTATTTTTGTCATTGAGAATAAAATATTTCAAAACTCCTATTTCGTTTAAAATATATCACTTCACTATATTCTATAACACATTAGAATAAGCTTTTAATTTGAACTTCCTCCTTTATAAAGAAATTACTATCTTGAAACATTAAAAAAATAATGTACTACTAATAAAGTATTTTATTAAAATTCATAAATCAGAAAATAAGTCAGCTGAGAAACTCGGATCAGGTGCTTTAAGGTTATTCTAATGATGAGGGCAGAAAAATATGCACAAGTACATTGGAAATCACTCAATCACTTAAGCCTTTGCTCATTGTCAATTTCATCCCGAAGCAAAAGAATACCGAAGATTGATGAGCCAAAAAATTATCCAAGATGCCGAACATACATCACTCCAGCTTTGGTTTAATGTAAACAAAAAGCAATTGCATTTCTTTGAAGCTCAGCATACAAGAAATAAAATTATTGATACAGAGACCAAACAATGCTAATTCATACCTTATGCGGTGATAAACGAGGGAGAAATGTATAACACTTGTTAAGGATGCTGCTAGCGTTTTTCTAAAAAAAATGTTGTTCAGTGACACATCGGCTCAGCGACATGATGCGTTTTCTGAATGAAATGCTTCTTCTCCTTGGTGAATTCACGAGAGGTTTTAATGTCGTTAAGTAAACAAGTAAAGTTCGCTCAAACTACGGGCTCCCTGATCTCTCAAGATGCCTGCTTCATGATAGTATTTCAAACACGCTTCGCCAGTCCACCATTTTCTCGTAAGCAAACATTCGCCGGCATGTTTAACTCAATCTAGTGCTCATGCATGCTTGTGACGCTCACTCAAACGCTGAGGTTTTTGTTCGCAAAAATTTCATTCTGATATTCATTTTTATGAATTCTGTTTACATTTCATTGACGTTTGAAGTTAAAGTCATCCAAGCATTTCTTTTGAAATATTTTTTATATGTTTATTTTATGCCCATTTGCAAGTATTGATCTTCTCTCAAATGTAAATTTTATTTTTTAACTTACGAATTTTGATTGATCATTTACGTGGAGCAAAAATTTACTTGAAGCGATAAATGAACCATTCAAGTAGGTGTCATTAAAATCCTATCATGTTTCAAAAAATGTTTTGTAACATTTAAACATTTTCTTGTTGTCAACATCAAGAACATCAAAAGATGATATACGGCTGACATCAAAGCTTACCTTGAGAGAAACTTAAGCACATGTAAACAAATCAGTAATATTGCAGTACCAACTTTTCAGTCGAAAAGGGCGACAAAACTGTCCTGTATAAACGAGTATTTCACACATCAAGATATAATAGCATCAGAGATTAGAGATATGTGGAGAGAAAAGCCTATGTATTGAAATTTGAGCACGGAGGCGCTTATGGATTTAGATTTGTATGAAAGCGACAAACAGATCAGTTACTAAATAGCTTTAGGAATTCATCAAGTTTCTTTGATCAACACATCATCGACTGAATTGTACAACAGCATCAAACAGTGATTCCATGCTTTGTCATTGTTATTGTACAAGAATCCATAAAATATACAGTAAATGCATAATTCTCTAGCCTTAAATGCTTATGAGGATATTAAATTCTGTTGCTAGGTTGGCAAATCGAAACTTTTTCATTTTTAATCAATGTGTACAATTACTACAAATTTCACTATAAAATTGTATAATTACAAAATTTTAAAATAACCACAAATTTCTCTCATTTACTGTTCATAAGGGTAATCATTGTGTTGCTAAGATCTGAGGTTTAATAAGTATTAATTTTAAAATCAATTATACAATAATTAACTGAATTTTACAATGCCTGCAAATTTATCTTACAAATGTTAATAGGGTATTTCATTTTGTTGCTAAAGAATCGAGGTTGAAAATGTATTTAAATTCAAATGAAATATAAAAAAATAGAGCCATTGGCTCTGTAGCTCATCAGGCTTCATCATCCATTATGCCGTAGAGTGTGGCCAATGTGATTCCCCCTTTGTAGAGGCCACAGGGGCACCAATCATAAAATTAAGTATATAGGCAACAAGTTTCAGTTTTATAGGCCTTATGTTCCTGTTGCCTTTATTAGGGGCCACAGGGTCACCAAAGCAAAGAAGAATATAGGTTTTTAGGGCGTGGCCCCTGTGGCGCTGAAATGACCACAAATTTCTTATAACTGTTGATGAGAGTATTTCCTTCTGACAGATTCAAAATTTGTTTATTTTCAATTGAATTGTACAATAATCAACTGAATTGTACAATGACCGCAATTTCTCTTACAACTGTTGATGAGGCTATTTCATTCTGACAGATTGAAAATTTGTTTATTTTCAATTGAATTGTACAATAATCAACTGAATTGTACAATGACCGCAATTTCTCTTACAACTGTTGATGAGGCTTTTCCATTCTGACAGATTGAAAATTTATTTATTTTCAATTGAATTGTACAATGACCACAAATTTCTCTTACAACTGTTGATGAGGGTATTTCATTCGGTTGCAAGGAACAGAGGTTGAAAACTTAATCAATTTCACTTCTGTAAATTATTCAATAAAAGCATAAATAATGCACTAAAATGTTCATTAAGTTCCATGGAAGTAAGATAAAAGAAGCTTGGTTAATGGACAGAATCGATCAGCCAGTTGAATAATCTTCAGCTGATTACTGGCATTGACTATGATGTAACTGTGTCTGACTCATTCAGTTACAGACATTGGGACTAGCACAGTGGGTTGGCTGTTTGACTGCACGTAGGTTTGAACCTTTCATGAACTATAGACTTAAAGGGGCACGTTTTAGGGGGAATATAAGGTGATGACAGGTTAATTGGTTTTTATTCAGATATTTTTAATATTACTGCAGTTGAAATAATCATGCTTTCCAATTTTTTTTTCAGGTAATTAAACAATGATTCCATGAAATAGATGAATCATAGGAGCATCAACTTCAAAATTTTAGGACTTGATTTTGAATTTGAGACCTAAGTTAAATATTATGTACTTGAATTATTAAAGAGTCCAATTATTGGAGAAAATATGGTAAAAAGCAATGTAGAACAAAAATTCAACAGAAATGAAAGATCAAAATAAAGAGACTGTATCCTCACAGAAAAAGGTGACAATATAGGTCAAAATGGTACTTACAAATATTAGTGTAATTAAGAGTTTAGAAACAAAAATCTTAGCAGAGAGAAAGATTACAAAAAAGGTAGCATAACGAATATATACTCATAAAAATAAGGTGACGACTCAGATAAAATTGTACTCAGGAAATGCAGGTGAAATTAACAAAATCCAAAAGCTTATCAGAAATAGAAGGTCACAAAAAAGAGAAGGCATAATGACTGCATGTAAACTTGCACAAATAAGGCGACAACTTGGGTCAAAATGGTACTCACTTGTTCAACATTGGCAAAATATACGAGTTTGCTCGTAAATATGACCAAATTTGTTATTGACATTCTTGGTTAGCTTTACCACTGAGAATGCCGGCCAAATCAAACAGTGCGGGCAAACTGAACTAGCAATAAGGGCAAACATATCGGCCTTGGTAAATCCATCATTTTAAAAGATAAATATCCAATTGCCTATACTGCTCAGCAACAGTAAATGCTGGTGACAAAAGAGTTTTATTTCCTCTGTGAATTGAGAGAATATTAAGTTTCAAAAAGTGTAGCTTATTCAGTTACAAAATTAAACTTATGTCAAGCATAAGTAGATCTGTGTCAGTAAAACATTATGTGACTTTTTTGTTAAAATTTTGAAACAACTACATTATCATTCATTATTATGTTTTCTAAAAAGCATCATGTTTGTTAACTATCTGAGGAGAAACAAATGTAAAATAAATTTTTGCCTAATTTAATCAAAGCCTTTTTATTCCACATTTTTGTTTGCACATATATATACATATATTCATACACGTAGTTCATTTATAGTTACATGTTGGATGGTGGATAAAGGGTACAATTGGTATTGAGAATCGTCATTTGAAATCTTTTTTTCAATGGACAAAAGACCAACGATTAATTATGTGAACATTAGTGGTGACAACTTGACAACCAAAATTTAACAAACTTGTCGTAAGCAAAGCCTTGTTATGTATAATGTTTGCAAGGACATTTAATATGGATGGAAAAATTCACTTCGAACTAAGCTTTCAGAAAGAGAGATATAAATTTTTGCATCTTAATTGCAGTATTTCCAATGGAAAAACAAAAAGTCTTGTTGACTTAATACAAATCAAATAGACTGACTTCCTGAGCCCTAAAGTCATAAAATATTTTACGAGAATCCCTTATCAAATCTTCGGTAAGGGCATGTAACATTATGGAATTTATAGTGTTACTGTAAACAATTAAACAAAGGCAATTAACAAAGCATGTTACAGCTTATAGGGAATGAAACTTGTTATAGCTCCGTTCTATATATACCTACCCCCATTTCAATATAAGTACAAATTTCTTTCTATTCTTGACCCACTTTTATTATATCATTTTGCACAAATTTAACTAAAAGGAGACTTGATTTTTTTTCACATCAATGCAGATTTGATTCACAGAAGGAACAACTTTGGGAAATCTTGCATGAAGTTGGATAAATATTTACACAAATTGAGCCATGATTTTTCACAAAAGACAAAAATACTTCAACAAAATTGCTGCAAAGGAGAATATTGAACTTTGTATACAAAAGAATATAAACATCAAATTTAGTCATTTGATCTACCTTAATCATTAGAAAGATACTGTATGGATGTGGTAAGATATGTTAAATCATTTATATCTGTTGGTAATATAAAGTATTTAACAAGTATTAAGAAGTTGTATGAATAAGAACACATATTGCATATAGTTACTCAATCAAGTGAAGGTAAATGAATATTCTTCTGAATAGTTTCCAGAAAATCTTGCTGATTTTTATTTATGACAGGATATGGCAAATCTATCTAAATGCATGGAATACGCAATCTTATCCTGTCAACAGGTAAAGATATGTTAATTAATAACATATAATTTATATCTGTTGCTGATATAAAGGCTTTAACAGGTATTTAGAAGTTGTGTAAATAAGATCACATGTTGCACATTGTTACTCAATCAAGTGAAGAAAAATGAATATACTTCTGAATATTTTGAGAAAATCTTGCTGATATTTTTTTATGACAGGATATGTCCAATCTATACTGAAGGCATGGTATAAGCAATCTTATCCTGTGAAACAGGATCACTACTCTGGTAATAAATAAGCACTTAAGTGCCTCAATACTCCCTTGAAAGTTCTTTAATAACAGGAACCTATCAAATTGCCGCTTAATATATTCAGAGCTTTCTACTGGACCAGTTTTACACCAATCATATTACCCAGATCATCCAAGCCTGGATTGCGATGACTCCAGAGTATATCTGGATTTATTACCTACAAGGGCAGTCATATCAGGGTTCATATTTTTCATTTGATGCTCAAGAGCAAAATATCACTTTGTCATTGTGATAAACAATGCTTTGACCTTATTTTTCAGCGTTTACGTTGATGTTTGCGGTTGCGTGTCATGAGCGTAGTATACAGTCAACTGTTGCTGGGAAGTAGATTTTGACTATTTTCTATAATTTGGCGACTATAGTAATAAACAGAAAATTACAATAGTGCCCATACTATGATTTTGGCCCTTGCTCTCACTCAGGTATCATATCAAGGTAATTGTGTCGTAAACATAGTATGTCATGGACACTCACATAAAATGCTTTATTTATCACCCATAGGTTGAAACATAAGATATCTAATTAATGTCATATTTTTAGTATGTGCACATATGCTAGAAGAATCACTTTTTCCTAGCAACGACTGCAACGACGCAAAGTCCCATATTGTCTTGTCTGTGATGTCATTAAACCATTATTCATGACATTCCTGAAGCAAGCCTTACTTAAATATCTATATCCATAGGAAAAATGAAAGAAATTAAAATCAAAAGATCAAAACCAAAATAATAAAATATAAAATTTCATCAATTTCATTATATTTTCTAATAATATATATATTATCTCAAAAACATGATTACAGTAAGTAGGTCATCTGACCACAAACCATATTTATGCTAGTTTTGCCAAAAAATATGCTTCAAAATGATCATGTAGAAATAAACCAAAATAGATTATACAAAATGATCATGGAAAATTAATCTAAAATAGATGATACAAAATAATTTGTATAATTACCTTCACAATAATTATCCACATACATGTCTGTCCCCATGTTCATGATAAAAGGTGAAATGTCATATCACTAATATTCGCTCCAGGATTGATAACTATTAATATTTGATAGACAATATTATATATCTCCAGATGATAAATGTCTCCACAACCTGTCTTCTTCGCTGACGCTGTTTCTACAATATTTCTGCTTATTAGATTATATCCAGTTCCCTGGCCGCCTTTATAAAACCAATGTAGTACATCATTGTATCGTATGGCATGCTTATCACAATTTGACGTAGACTTGACTACTGTCTGACTATATAGAGAGAGCAATCCACGCAACGCAACGTCAAGATATTGTATGGTTTATTTTGATTTTGACCGTAAAATGTGTAAACAGTTGAACCAAATAATTTTTGCCTCTGATTACATGGTTGCAAATTCATTGTGAACATCTAAGCATAGTCTTGAATTAGAATTTGAATTTGTTGCAAAATACAAAGGCTATCATAAACATTTTTTATGTAGGTGTCTTGATTTAACAACGACATACGGTAAGTTCAAAGAAGTGGAACAAATGATATAACATCAACATATTTAATTAGTGGACATATACGGTTAAGTTAAGACATGTTACTATTGTAAATTTTATTTTGAAACTGATTTCCGTAGTGTAAAATAATTCTGAGTGTCCAACTCACAAGAATAAAAGGGAACAATCAAAGTTAAGCTGTAAATGATAGTCACGAATATTTCAAAATCAGGTAAAAGTTAGTGAAGTGTTTTCCTATGTTAAAAACGTCAGATAATGAAATTACACAAATTGGACAACTGTTTAAAGTATGTATTTCAATACAATATAATCAATAGTCACAATAAAAAATACATTTACACAATTTTTTTCTGTACTGTTAAAACAAAAAATTCCAATTTTACATTTCAATATGACTATCAATGCACAGGGTAGTGTCCTAGATTAGGGACAGTTTGAGTTTGAGGTATCAATACAAGGACAACTAACACCTGCTGAAAAATCAATAAAATTCTCGTTAAACCCTATACCTAATAAAAACCCTCAAAAAGACTAAATGATCAAAAGAAATAGAAATTGGATCATTTTGGAATATCAATTTCTGACCTGCTTTCCAGGACCCTTGACCAGCGTCCATCTTGAATCGGCCAGTCTGGTCACGGTGAGATAAGAACCTTTACTATCAATCATAAATCTTCACCTTGGTAAACAGCTAGTCACTATGTGAGACCTCAGCTAAAAATACCTCAATGCATTTATCATGAGATATCTCCCAACACCCCCAATTTGCCGATCTGCACTCACACAATATTTCAACAATTCACAAACCCTTTCATCTTCTCCCTGCTCTCAGCTCCCCTACCCTTAAGAGATTCAACAAGACCCAGCTTCCTACCCCCATCTCCCAACTGTTCCAGATACACAATAAAGCCCACTATCCCTCAACAATCTCCCATTCCCAAACCCCCCGCCCCCCAACTAAAACCCAACATGAACCAGCTTTCTACCCACCCTTCAAGATATATATTACAGCTCATTACCCTCTAGAATCCCATCCCCCAAACTCTCACCCCCTCCACAAGACTCAACATTACCAAGCTTCCCACCCGCGTCATTGACCCAACTCTCCGTCCCCCCTTCCCATAACTCAACATTACTAAGCATCCTATCCACCCTTTCTAGAAGCACAATTAAGCCCAGTGCCCTCTACAATCTCCCATCCACCAAACTATCTCCCCATCCTAATTAAAAGCCCCAAAGCTTATCCTCAATCCCCACCCCAAACCCCACAACCCACCCTTTCAAGATACATATTAATGCCTAGCCCCTTCTACAATCTCCCATCCCCCAAAACTCGTATAACCCCCCCCCCCCCACCCCCCCTCCACCCCATCAAGCTTTCCACCCAACCCTTACAGATACCTTTTACAGCAATGTGTCCTCTACAACCTCCATGCCCCAAAACTCTTATCCCTAAACCCCAACCCCATCCCAACCCCAACCCAAAGAAGCTTCCAACCAATCACTAACACGTAGGCAGTAAAGTCAAAAACCCTCTACAATGCCTACCCTCTGATCCCTAAAAAATCATACAGAAGTAAGAACCTGAAATCCTGAGTCTCAACAAAGACTGTTGCTCTGGTTTCATTATGAAATTTATGACATGGGCGGGAATTTTACAGCCTAGTCATAAAGTCACTTGTCCCTGTCACGGAGTTATGAGATAATTATTCTCAATAAAACTTAGCAATGAAACCATAAAGCGTAGGATTTTCCATTCAGTGATTTAATTCACTTTCTAGATTAATGATGAAATTGAAAATAATGTTCTTATTTCGACATAAGGTCCTTTTTATTGACAATATATGCAAGTTTCAGCTTAAAAGATTGGGTTTGCAAAGAAAATCATTGTTCTTTCAAAATCCATGTGATATATAGATTTATGCATATATGCTTTGTAAAGATATTAATAACTGTAATTTTGTGTATACAAAGCAAATAACTGCCTACATTATAGTGGCTGTACAAACATTTCTCCTAAAATAAATAACAATAAATAACTTAAGATAAACAACCTTTGATGTGTAAATATTTGTCTTCTTTTGTTTACTTGGCAAAACTTATATCATGTACATAAAATAATTACAAACCTAACATGTACTTATTGAAAGCATATTTTGACCCACTGAATTGATACATTATATATGAGGGATAAATTAAAGAAATAAAATTCCAAAAATACATGCTACTGTCCCATTAAAGGGGCAGTAGCAAGTTTTTGATAATTTTATATTTCAAATATTTCAATGATAATTGTACGTTAATGCTAAATGTATAATGCTGAAAGTGTCAAAAATCTCATTACACAAACCAATTTTCCATGGTCAGAGGACAAAGTATGAAGATTCACATAAAATCCATTGGCAGCCATTTTGTGTGAACACCATTAATTCATTTTGTGTAAGAAAAAGCAATCGCATGGCAAATATTTTTGTTATATATTTGAATTATTACTGCTTCATTTAGTTATATATATTTATATTATATATTGATCATTATTAATTTTCATTTACCTGACATCACCTTATATTCCCCCCAAAAACATGCTACTGCCCCTTTAACAAGAAACTTTAACTGAACAAGAACATCAAAAGGTTTCATAAAAGCACATCGTACAACAGAACAACGCTGTTGTTTTTGTGACCTAGGTACCAAAATACATAATCCTAAAATATCTTGTCGATCAAAGCTGCTTGTGTCAACCATACGTTGGGCAAGAGTAATGACGTAAGTATCACTAAACTGAAATAGAACAGTGTCAACGAAATATTCTTGTCTATTTCTCGACCAATGTGCAAAAAGATTTTCATAAGAATTCTTCAAAACATACTTTCGTATTCTAAAATAGATATAAATATTTACAACCTACTTTTAAAAAACCAAGAGTATATTCATATTGTAAACAAATTATGGTAAACATAAATATGGATCAGAACATAACAAACATGATATTAATTCTTGTGTATTTTTGTCCTTTATCACGGAAACAACTTCAAATATATATATATATATATATATATCACAGAAACCTATTACAATTATCACAACAAATAACAAACAAACCCCAGATTCATGAGAAAAGGTGAAATGTTGTTGTTTTTGACTGATTTTGTAAAGGTAACAACTTGCTTTTCCAAGAAAAAGAATGATAGGAAGATATATTCAACATAATCCAAAATTCCCTTAATTCTCAATACTTATAATCATATTCAGTGCTCAAAACAAATCCAGTAAGAAATCTGAAAGAATTAAGTCCTAGCTTTCATCATCAAAACACCAACATGCAGATTGAAAATAGAATTCGAAGCTTATATCACAATAACATCTGACTTCTATGTCCTATGCTCAGGTTAAAAACTTCAAAATCTTTAAACATTCAATAATTCTCATCTAAAACAGAAAAGTATTCATATTCAAATCACTAAGGAGGTGTTAAATATCTAAATCCTAATTTTTAGTAAGAGCTAAAAAGCTCTTTAGATGCTTAAATACTTCACATCCGTAAATAGCTTTCATCAAGATGTATCTAATTCTTCTCATAAAAATTGCATGTTTAGCCGTTAAGAATTTAACTATTTCTGATCAGAAATAAAAATATCATATGTGAAGCATTTGAGTAGTTAAAATATTTATGATCAGAAATATAAATTTCATATCTGTAGCTTTTGAGAAGTAAAAAATATTTATGATCAGAAAAAGATTTCATATGTAAGCTTTTGAGTAGTTAAAATATTTCTAATCAGAAATAAAAATTTCATATGCATGGCTTTTGAGTAGTTAAAATATTTCTAATCAGAAATAAAAATTTCATATGCGTGGCTTTTGAGTAATTAAAATATTTTTGATCAGAACAAAATTTCATATGTAAGTTCTTTGAATTTAGATCAGATATAAACAAGCATTCTGTGATATCCTCATACAGAATACGAACACTTTAGCTTCTATTACCAATACTCAAGAACTTGTTAGACGTCTTTGAGACTGGACTCATTGTCATTTCGTGATCGTCACGATATCTTTGATCACCATAATTGAATCAACTTGTTCAATCAATATCCTCCTTCAATACTTGCATTGCGCTACAGACATGAACACAACTACTGTATACGTAAGTAATGGTGGCCTCTGTTACACATGCCATTGCACCTAAATATAGGTCCATTTTTATTTTGTGCATTTGTTGTTTGATTTAAGGAAAATGGTTTTTTATTATTCCATTGCAGTTTGCATAAAGATACCTATTCATTTAATAAAAAAACATGTTAAATCCCTTCTGATTTGGTGCATTTGTAATTTAAGAAAAACATTTTTATGCCCCCGAATCGGAGATACCGGGGGTATATTGTTTTTCACCTGTCCGTCTGTCCGTCCGTCTGTCTGTCTGTCTGTTTGTCCACAAAAACTTTAACCTTGGTCATAACTTTTGATTGGTCAGAGCTAGGTCTTTGATACTTGACATATGGATCCCTTGTGATGAGACCTTTCAGATGACACCATGACATTTGACCTTGTGACCTTGACCTTGACACAGCGAGCCTTTTCCGAAAACTTTAACCTTGGCTATAGTTTCTATACTGTCAGTGCTAGGTCTTTGATACTTGACATGTGTATCCCTTGTGATGAGACCTTTCAGATGACACCATGATATTTGACCTTTACTGTCCGTCCGTCTGTCCGTTTGTCCACAAAAACTTTAACCTTGGTCATAACTTTTGATTGGTCAGAGCTAGCTCTTTGATACTTGACATATGGATCCCTTGTGATGAGACCTTTCAGATGACACCATGACATTTGACCTTGTGACCTTGACCTTGTCACAGAGAGCAGGATGCATCCGGGGGCATTCGTGTTTCACAAACACATCTTGTTTTTTATTATTCTATTGCAGCTTGAATAAAGATACCTATCTTTTTGGTGCAAAAAACTCTTTATTCTCTGCTCACTCATTTTGTGCATTAGTGGTTTGATTTCAGTAAAAACAATTATTTCGATTATTCCATTGTAGTTCCGATTAAGATACCTATTCATTTGGTAAAAAACATGTTAAATTTCTTCTAATTTGCTGCATTTGTGGTGTGATTTAAGAAAAACTATTATTTTTATTATTCCATTGCAGTTCGTATAAAGAAACCTTTTCATTTGATAAAAAATCTTGTAAAATTTTTTGTCATAATATTATGGTGGCTTTGGGATGATTTAGGAAAAAACTTCTGTCTCTAACGACCTGCTAGAAGCTTAAGGGGGGGGGGGGGGGGGGGGTGGCCTTATAAATGAGATATATGATTTGGCAGCAATTTGGGGGGCTGAGAAAGGGGTAGCCTTATGTACGAGATCGCTGTGTACATTAAAATATACGGTAAGTGTTGCTAATGGCTGAAATTATGCCCAAGCGATGCTTAACAAATCACTCACTTTTTCTTGAAAACAAGACCATAATTACAGCACAGTATGTTAGTAATATACCAGTTTGCATAGACAAAATTATGATCACATATTTTTGCCAAAGGTTAAAATCAGTATAATATGCATAAGACACTTAATTACAAATAATAATTAACAAAATACATTAGTTATACATAATTACACAAAAACAAAATCTCGACATTGCTTTCTAAAGCAAATTACCAAGAGACTGCAAAGTCTTTGTTCAAAGGCACGAGACTAGTGTATAACTACAGAGCATATATCTATTATTCATCTAGCCGCTCTCCTGCTTGAGAGATCACTAGTCGTGTACCGATTGATAGCTCTTGAGATGAATACACATGACACCAAGCAGACATAGATACACCACATAAGCAACTGGTAATATACATTATTAATTGTCGTTAGGAAGGTATCATGACCCATCAGGTTTTTGACAATTTAAAGACAAGATCCTTCTATTTTGAAAATTTGTAAATGTCTTTAGTTTTTCTTGATTTGGAAGATGGCTTCGTTTTTTTACATACTTTTGAATTTCGATTGGTGATTCTTTATAAGTTGTGTTGCAATTTGATAAGAGAGTTTCATCTGTCAAGAATATATTGACATAAAATGTAAAAGTTAAAAGATAGAATAAACTAGCTGTCATTCATATAGTTATAAAGCTTCAAATAAATGCTTATAAGAGAGTACCAACCAGTAAGAACCAGGAGTTAATGACAAAATATTGTATAGTTTTAAATACACTGTGATTTGTCCTTGTGCAAGGCAGATCATCCACATTGCACTCAGTCCAAACAGCTGTATAACTTGGCACCAAAATCAGGAAGGCATGATCAAAATGGTTTTTATAGTAGCTGCTTTGAAAGCACAATTCCTTCAGGGTAAAAGTGTTCGGCTAATGAGCAGTACAAGATAAGGCTTAATAATTGGCATTATTATTATAATAATTATTTAGTTTGCATTATTATTATAATAATTATTCAAGAATCCTTTAATTGATCTGAGATTTGCACATTCACAACAAGCCAAAAATGTCTGGAAACAATATATGGATACATCAAGAATCGTGATACTTAACCTGACAATATATGTATCATGAATCATTGTTCAATTAAAAAGTTCCATTCTGAGCTTGAGTGGCCAATTTACTGGATCAAAATCTCATTTACAAAGGATTTCGCCACATGCTTTCAGAAAACTATCCAGTCTACTCTATGACCTGCAAGAATTGAATCAAATTCAAAGCCATTTACAGCAAGCATATTCCAATGCCAGCTTTTCAAAAGCATTTTGAACAAAATAAAAGCCTACCACTAACGAAAAAAATCAATGGAGCAACGTTATAACGAAAATAGTTTCCTCCTAGACAAGGACCAAAGTCTTTGTAAGTAGAAATTCTGCCTCTGAACCTGCCCAAAGCTAGAAAAAAATCTATAAGAAAGAAAAGTTAACACCATTTCCCTTCACCCTTGATTGTAAAACTCGATTCAAATGTAATTAAGTACACAGTTAAAGTTACCATCAGTAGATGTTATTTGCAGTGGAAGATACCGATTCAGCACTTTTGAAATAACTTGATGGGGTCATGGTTTCGATGTCATGATACATCGCTGCATAGTCAAGGTTCAGTTTACGATTTGATACAAGATACAGTTAACTACATTGGAAACAAAAATTCAGCGAATATGGTTCCAAATTTTAGTGATTATTGAATCTAAAAATCCATAGTTTTTGAAAAACCTCCCTAATAAAGTTGTTTTTTAAGTGTTGGAGTTGGAAAAAATTAATTCCTAGTGTTAACTTGTTTGCATCATTTCTGTTACAATTAGTTGGGATGTCATGATACACTGATGCATCGATGCATCGTCAAGGTTCAGTTTACGATTTGATTCAAGATACAGTTAACTACATTGGAAACAAATTTCAGCGAATATGGTTAAAATTTTAGTGAGTATCGAATCTAGAAATCCATAGTTTTCGAAAATCTTCCTTAATAAAGTTTTTCTTTTAATGTTAGAGTTGGAAAAATTGAATTCCTAGTGTTAACTTGTTTGCATCATTTCTGTTACAATTATAGTAAAATATCTCCATTAACATCAAATAATGTCGCATTATGACATCAAATTATATTCCTATTATCGTTCATTGACATTGAATCATATTCTTATCACTGAATTCCTATCAACGATGAAGTTAACTGATAACTCTGTTTGACAATTATTGATATTGAATATGAAACTTCCTTTTTTGTCCACAAGTTAATATCAATAATAGAAATGTTTGAGAATGATAACGTTCCATCTATCAGCAAACAAGCGATATGATTACTGTGCAGGATGATTGTATTGTTTTAGATAACATGGTAGATTCATTGAATATTGCTTCTCTTAGAAACGCTTTTTGTATGGCAATGTAGAACAGCAATGGATCTCTGGAAACCTAAACAAATATTACCAATTTGCAAGTTTATCTTTTTCAAAACAGTTATATACAAGGTTTGATTTAACTACATGAGTCAAATCCGAAATTGGAATGATAAAAGATGTTCACACTTAAATGGTCGCATGATGTTTTTGCTTCAAACATGCCTTATTTTTAAGTTTTATGGATAATTGGTTTGAATAATAAGATATATTGCCCCCTAAGATAATATATTTTGCAGAAACATACTTGAATAGTAAATATTTGAACAATAAAAACATTAAATTTATTGTTGATCTCATACACTGCTTAGATAAGCTGAAATTTAGACAATGACGCATATAAGATTGAAGATCAGTTCATCATATGCGACAAAAACTTGATGAAAATAACAGCTTTCACAACTGGAAGAATTCAACAATTATAATAATTTGGTAACAAGATCATAGCATTACAAGACGATCAATCCACAAAACATCATAATGATAGATTACGATTCCAACAACATCCTGTTCAATTGCAAAAGTATGCTGAATCGGCATACCAATACGGTCGGAAGCGAGAGGTTTTGAGGAGAAAAAGCTAACATGAATAATTTCTGGTATTGTTGCGTTCAATTGGCTTAATACTATTGATTATTAAGGTCTCATGGTAACTACTGCAAATAACCAACACGCCCTTAAACTACATTTTCTGCAGTGGTGATGAAAAATTCATAGCCTGAGTCCACAATACCATTGTTAATCTCAAATTAGATAAACGACATATATACACATGATTAAGTGTTTTGTACTTCACCTGTACACCAATTAATTCTATTGATATCATCATCAGATTGCTATATTGTTGGCACTCATTGATTCTGGTGTGGTTATTAGGTTATGGTGAGAAGCCTGGGATGAAGGCAGCGGGGTGCTGTGAATGATTTCTCTTAATTGAGAGAAGCTAGGATATGGAGTATGGTAGAACATGGTAGATGGGATTCGTCATTATGCTATGAAGTAGTATTATCTTATTTTGCATTAGCTAGGATATGGAGTATGGTAGAACATTGGGATTTGTCATTATGCTATAAAGTAGTATTATCTTATCTTGCATTAGCTAGGATATGGAGTATGGTAAAACATGGGGATTCGTCATTATGCTATGAAATAGTATTATCTAAACTTGCATTAGCTAGGGTATGGAGTATGGTAGAACATGGAAGTTGGGATTTGTCATTATGCTATGAAATAGTGTTATTTCATCTTGCATTAGCTAGGATATGGAGTATGGTAGAACATGGTAGATGGGATTTGTCATTATGCTATGAAATAGTATTATCTCATCTTGCATTAGCTAGGATATGGAGTATGGTAAAACATCGGGATTTGTCATTATGCTATGAAATAGTATTATCTTATCTTGCATTAGCTAGGATATGGAGTATGGTAGAACATGGAAGTTGGGATTTGTCATTATGCTATGAAATAGTGTTACCTCATCTTGCATTAGCTAGGATATGGAGTATGGTAGAACATGGAAGTTGGGATTTGTCATTATGCTATGAAATAGTATTATCTTATCTTGCATTAGCTAGGATATGGAGTATGGTAGAACATGGAAGTTGGGATTTGTCATTATGCTATGAAATAGTGTTACCTCATCTTGCATTAGCTAGGATATGGAGTATGGTAGAACATGGTAGTTGGGATTCGTCATTATGCAAAGAAATAGTATTATCTTATTTTGCATTAACTAAGATATGGAGTATGGTAAAACATGGAAGTTGGGATTTGTCATTATGCTATGAAATAGTGTTACCTCATCTTGCATTAGCTAGGATATGGAGTATGGTAAAACATGGAAGTTGGGATTCGTCATTATGCTATGAAATAGTGTTACCTCATCTTGCATTAGCTAGGATATGGAGTATGGTAAAACATGGTAGATGGGATTCGTCATTATGCTATGAAATAGTATTATTTCATCTTGCATTAGCTAGGATATGGAGTATGATAAAACATGGAAGTTAGGATTTGTCATTATTTAATCAAATATCGATCTTCTTATTGATTTACAAGGATATCCTAAATTTGATATAACATGGTAGTTGGGATTATATATAGTCATTATTCAATTGAATATCAATATCTTCTCCTGGACTTCTACCTGGATATCCTACATATGATATAATATGGTAGTTGTTAGTCACTATGGGATGAAATAATATTATCTTATCTTGAAATAGCTAGGATGTGCGATATGGTAGAACATGGAAGTTAGGTTTTGTCATTATTTAATTAAATATTATTATCTTCTCCTGGATTTTCAAGGATATCTTATATATGATATAATATGGTAGTTGGGATTCGTCATTATGCAATGAAATAGTATTATCTTCTCTTCTAGGATAAGCTATATGGCATAACATAGTAGGTTTGATTCGTACTATAATTCGATGATAATATCTTCTCGTGGACATATAAGCATATGCTATATATATATATGATATAATTTGGCAGTTGTGATTTGTCAATATTCAATGAATAACTATCTTCTCTTGGACTTACTAAGATAGGATATATATGGTATAAAATGGTAGTTATTTTTCATTAAGATATCACCATCTCCTCTGCCAGTATCAAAGATATGCGATATGGCAAACCAGTCTGCAGTATTTTTTTATTCAAGAGTAGGGGTCCAACAGGCTAGGTCATAACTTAAATCTATCATGTACATCCTAAGATTATGTTGTTTTAGAAACTCTCTTTTATTTAAAAATACACATCTTTTCTACAATTTCCTGTACAAAGTTTCCAATGCTTTGTTGTTGTGTAATGTATATAATGTTATCATGTATGTTTGAATTTGTATCTACATGAAGAAAAATTAATAAAATTATAAACAAAATTACTTGGTGCACTATTCAGTTATCATCATTAAAAACTACATGATACTCTTGTCACATGAATTATCCATGAAACGTGGTACAGATGCTATTTCTGAAAGTCCCCAGAGTAAGACAATGACATTACATGCTCAAACCGTCATTGGAAATCTGAATTCTTAACACAATGCCTCAAATAGCGTATCCTTGAAAAGTTAAATAGAATACCTATATAATCAACAATAGACAATTCAATTCTATTTGTTTTGTGTGAAAGCTGTGCTAAATATTTGATGAAAATTTTGCTCCAAACAAAATAAATCATAAATTAATTTTACTTAGGGACCCTTTAGGACCCTGTATTATGAAAAATACAGACAGATATTCTAACAATAGGACCCTGTACTAGTACAACACTGACATATATTTTAAGAATTACGACCAGGTTATGTACAATACTGATATATTCTAAGCATAGAACCCTGTATAATGAAACAAACTAACAGATATCCTAACTTTAGGAACCTGTATTATGAAGAATACAGACAGATATCCTAACAAAAAGACCCTGTATTATGAAAATAAACAAACAGATATCCTAAATATAGGACCCTGTGTTATGAACAGTACCCACAGACATGCAACGTAAAAGTTCTCAATATAATCTCCCCACACAAAAGCCCATCTTCATAAGCACCAATAATACAGCATCCCCTCCTCTCAAAACATTAAACATCCAAGTGAAAAAGACGTATAACAACCATACAAGAGTGGCTGTGTGCACTGTTTAATGATGTAACCTATTATAATTCATTCAGTAAAGGAGGCTGTTAGCTTTAGAATGACAGACCCTCTCCCTCTGTGGATAGGACACCAAGAAGCAACCCCTGCTCAAACAACATCCAGTGTAGAGAGCTAACCCCTTGATGTGTTCATTCAGTCAGGAATCCATCTCTTGCTTTCCCCTACTGAGGTTATATCATGAGAGCTCTGTCAATGGCAGACCCCTCTCCCAGTACACAGGACATCCCAGATACTGCCTGCACAGACCACCGATGTTCAATCTGGCTGCTGAGAGTCCGTTGAGGAGCTTTCGTTCTTTCAGTGAGTCTGCCCAGCGAAGACGACAAGCAAACTCGGAGACTTACACAATCCTCCTTCACAGATACATACAGAGAACACACACATGTGCACTTACCGTAGTGAGTTCTTCGGATCCCGGGGCTGAACAACCACTGGAATAGTACAGTATGCCGTCCTAGCTCCGAACTTATCCAGAATTGAAACCTCCAGAAGTACTGCAATTGGATGAAATGGTTAGGGTCAATATTAGCACAAGAAAAATCCATATTCAACAGCGCTGGGTGAACAGTTTCATCCACAGACAGCTGCGGGCCGGCCGGCCGGACATTGCCATCCTTCGGCTGGTCGTGCTGAAAAAACAAGACTCTGCTTCTTTGTTTACTTACTTCAGTCGGTCAATTTCATTCTCTATTGATTTTGAGACAAGCCTTAGATTTGAATCTTGTTGGAGAGCTAAGCAAACTGACTATATCAGATTGGTGGATATAGGATGGCCCGTCATCTCTCTCCCTGTCACTATAGCCAACCCATGCTAACGAACTACAGATCAGTGGATACGCTCGCTTCTTCCCATTCTCACAGAGTGGTTTCCCACGCTACCGGACTACATCAGATTATTGTACATAACCTGGTTACTTCATTTTCTCAGCAATTATGATATTGCTTCTTATCATGTGATTTTCAGATCCCACCCACATGCATATTATGTTGCACACTCACTTTCAGAGTCATAACCAGTGTCATATCATACATGTTTCCATATCACTCTTTCTGTCATATCGTCATCCTGGCTTACATATCTCATCCTAACCTCTCATTCGTTCTGAAAGGCAGATACTGGTATCAAATTTTTGGATTTCTCTCCAAACTTGCCTTGACTATATCAAAGCCTTCAATACTAATATAACATCCCAAAATTATATCTACTGGACTGTCTTATCTCCTCAAGACTTCTTTCATATCCCAGACTAGCTCATATGGCACAGATTGCCTACTGATATCACCCAGCTTACTATGATATCACCTGAACTGTCATATTGACTCCCACTCTGATATCCACTCTCAAATCACTGAGTTTCCTACTGATATTGGCCAGGAAATCTCAGATTACCTAGCTTCCTACTTTTATCACCTACTGATATCCCCGGATTTTCATATCACCTCCCATATTGGTATCAAAGACTCTTTCATATCAAACTCTAATATCAAAAGCTCCCTTATGATATCTCCAGACTGTCGTATTGCCTTCAACAACTGCCATCACATTTGGACTTCTCCATGTTGCTTTGAATCCCTATTAATATTGTCTTCACTCATCACGTCATATCCAACCCACATTGGCATCACACCCAGATTCTTTCATACCTCCAGGGTCCCTACTGATATTGCCCAAACGTCATATCGCCCAACACACTGATATCACATACTAGAAACTTTCACACCGGGATTTCCTAATGATATCCTCTGACTTCCATATCACCTCCCACACTGGTATCACATCCCAGACTCTTACCTTTATTGTCTTTCTGATATCATCTGAATTCCCTATTACATTGCCTGTGTCACATCAACTCTCACATTGGTATGATATCAATGACCCTTTCGTATCACCTCAACTCCTTTCTGATATTGCCTGACTGTCATATCACCTCTCATAATGGCATGATATTCATGACTCTTTCATATCACCTGGACTCCCGAAATGATATTGCTAAACTGTCACATCGCCTCCCAAAATGGTATGATATCCTTACTCTTTCATATCACCTGAACTCCCCACTGAAATCTCTGACTGTCATATAACCTCCTACACAGATATCACAACCAGGACTCTTTCATATCGCCCAGATTCCCTTTTGATATCACTCGACTTTCATATCACCTCCTGGACCCTGCAAGGAGCTTGGTTGACTAGCTAGAGAAGAGTGCATAGAGAGTGTAATTAACTTGACAGATTCCCTATCTTCCCGAGCTCCTCACAGCTCTGTCCCATCCAACTCTCACATGGAACGTGATTATGGCCCGATATGTAATTAACAGGACTGGCATGGCTCTCTACTTGAAATATAGTTTTGGAAGTCAGTATGGTTAGAGCCTATGCATCACTTTGGGATATGAACTATAGACCATATAATATTTAACGAATATTACCAAAATGTGTTTTCATTAACTTGAAATTGATTTATTGATATAGTTGATAAGTGTGTCTAAATGAATACATATGGTACCATATGACTATACCATGAACGTCATACAATATAAGTTGTCTTCAGAGTCAAAATCAACTTGTTACTCAACTGGTGACATATATCTATCCAAAACTACATGCAGCCATTTAAGTGGAAACACCTCTTAATGGTGGGCAAATTTTTAATGTGTCCTTCCAGGAAATCCTTGTTTTGATTAAAAGGTAAGAAAACTGCTGTAAAAGACAATCTAAAATCCAAATGCAATCTGGGTTACAATGTTTTTTCTCACAATATGGCATGAGAGATTTACAGCCAACAACAGAGGCTTATTAAAACATAGGGCGTGGGATGGTTACTAAGGCTTGCTCAAGCTCATGGGCAGAGAAATCCCAACAAGTCGGACACTAACATTGACTAAAATAGATTATATTCAATAAAGTCCCACTTTATTCAATGTTATATATATAGATTCGACTGATGGTTCTGCTAAAAATAGGTCCCTTGAATGAAACGAACAACGTTACTAAGATCGGGAAGGCATTTCAAATCAATTTCATATAACGATTGTGAAGCATGGGGTTTGTTCAATTTCAGTGTCAACAAAGTCGTCAATCAACTTCAATTTTCCATGTCTATTTCAGTTTGCCAGGAAATTAAAGTAAACATTTAATTTCTTCGAAACGCAGTCTTTTATGATAAAACCGCAGATTGATAGAAAGCTTTTGCAATCAAAAGTGCATTTTGGTGCAAAGAAATCCCTTACAATGCCTCTTACTGGTTAATTAAACAGTCAATTTGGGTAATAAACGTCCTGTAATATGGTCTTGCTACTTGATCAATACAATCAATAGGCAAACATGGTTGGAAAGTGACACACAGCTTCCTCAGGGCATCTGTATTGCAGTTGCAGTCTTAAAATGACAGAAAATAGTCTTTACTATAGTGCTATTTAGCTCAACAGTCTTTGGTAATCTTAAATCTGTGTTTCTTAATATGAAACAATAGTTGATTAGGTATATACACAATTTGCAGTTGCAGTCTTAAAATGACAGAAAGTAGTCTTTACTATAGTACAATTTAGTTCATCAGTCTTTGGTAATCTTTGGTAAAACTATAATTGCATGGTTATGGTGTATACACAATTTGCAGTGGTAGTCCTCATATGACAGAAAAATAGTCATTGCTATCATGCTATGTGGCTCATCAGTCTTTGGTAATCTTAATTCCGGACATCTTCATATAAAAACAATATTTGATTAGGTATATACACAATTTCAGTGGTAGTTTTTATATGACAGAAAAATAGTCATCGCTATCATGCAATGTAGCTCACCAGTCTTTGGTAATCTTAATTCTGAAGATCTTCTTGTGAAACTATAATTGGTTATGGTGTATACACAATTTGCAGTGGTAGTCCTCATATGACAGATAGTCAAAGCTATCATGCTATGTAGCTCTTCAGTCTTTGGTAATCTTAATTCTGTAGATCTTCAAGTTTTTTTTACGGGTATACAAATTGGTAGTCTATTCAGATGCATAGGAAGAAAAATAGAGTCATTGCTTTGTAGCTCATTAGTCTTTGATAGTTTTGAATTTAATACCTACATGTGGACATGATTGTTTTGGGTTCTTCAATTTGCAGACTCATTATGAAAAAAAAAATTTGCACTGGTATTTTTCACATGCATAGGAAGAAAAATGGAGTCATTACTCTGAAGCTTATTAGTTTAAACTGTTTTGTTAATGTGAATTGAATATGATTGGTTTGGGCACATACATATTGCACTTTTGAAATCATTATAAGCTGGGATTATTTTTGATAATAAAAAGATCAGCAGTTTTATTCATTTATAACAATTCAAAGAAATTTTAGAATTTAAAAGGACATATTCAGAACACATATTTGGGCTTCAAGTTCATATTACTTAAAATAAAAACTTGTTTCAAGTTTAGAATTTGTCAATAAATTTCAAATTAACTTGTCAGTTTATGTAGCCAAATTACTGCATAACAAAAATTACTATTTGGTTAATTAGAATTTGGATAAGTTTACCTTTCTGCCTAGGAAACACTGCACAAGTGACTTTGTTGATTTTTCGATGAATTAAGGGGCGACACCCTAATCTGCATTTCGTTAATACTACGACCTTACGACCCTATCAATGGTAGTCAAACACTCTGAGCTAACAGTACAATATTTGAACAATATTTAAACTGCTTAAACCTCTCCAATCTAACAAATTATCTCTGGTACATCGGACTTGCTAACAAAGTCGACCACACGAAATCCCAGAAATGCCAAAGCGTCCCAGATTGTTGAAAGTTAACTTAACACTGAAATTGCTTTTTTCCCTCATCCATTTTGACGAAACATTTTAAATGATTCGTGTCAATATGCTATTCAACGAACAACGCTTGAATTACCTTTTTGACAGAAGCCAATGCTAAAATTGCTTTTGAATATCTATTTACTCTAAAATTTTAACTGGATGAAGCCAATTTTGAAATTTGTATGGTATTTCATAATTATTTTAGAACATAAATATGCCCTTATAGGCTTCATAAAACTGTGACATTATATCATGAATATCTAAAAATGTTACCATTTAATTAATTTATGTTTAATTAATTTTTCAAGAATATACTTTTCAGACAAAAGCATTATTATCAACACAATCAACCAGTCAAATATCAATCATCATCATTTTAAGTACAAAATGATATCTCGACTTTATAGCACAAATAGATAAAAAAAACAAATAAAAATAAGAAATATACAAACAATTCACAAAATAAACATTTTCAAAATATAACTATTGCCATATTAGCAAATTAACCTTATAAATCTAACCAATTGCTAATAACCAAACAACTTATGTCTCTGGAAAGCCAAAGGGCTAACAATATACATCTGAATGATAAATCTAACCTTGAGTGAGTTCAAGCAAAGTACAAGTAGAAGTCCTTGAAGTTGGAAGTAAGTGTCTTGTACATTCGAAATGAACGTTCAATGTCGTCAATTTCCTCACAGGGATTCCATACATGCTTCAATTGACCTGCCTAGAACACTGTGCAGTGAAAACTTGAGGAGTCTATTTTTGATAAAAATACGGCTGCAATTTGATCATGCCGCGTTAATAATATATGGTGTTGGTTTAGAAGCTTAGTGAACAGCACATTAAAGAATATTGGGGATATGTTCCTTGCGTAATCCAGTTTTAAAAAAAATTCCTCATGTGACATTGTTATATTTAGGATAAAACTATTTATTGATAGAAGAAATTCTTATATTTTTTAATGCATTCAGGCTAAAAGCATGTAGGTGTATCTCTTCATTCTTGAAGAATATTACAGCAACTTTTCTTCTTACATGCCATGCTTACATCTTCATTATAAAAACATAACCAGTGTACTAAATATCATATGTGCACATGTGCACAATTTCATGATTTTCTTATTCTTTTATAGAAATCAGTTAATATGATAAATAATGTTTTATTTCCATTCATTCAATCTTACCATTACCCTTTATGTCAAGACATCCAATATTATTTAATCAAACAATCTTGTTAGTGAATATTATTTAGATTAGGTTGCACTAACATCAAATATCTCAGGAAAATTTTCAAAATTCACATATTGTTAATAGTTCATATATACTTTTCATAAAAGAATACTGTGATTTGCCAGAAGATGATATCAAAAATATAGTTTAGGAGTGCCATCATTCAAATAGTGTGATAGATTAAAATAATAAAAATGACGTTCACTTGCAAATATAAAATGATATGCTGATTCTAGAGAAAATGTTCATATCTAAAATTTCAACCTTATCTGATTTCAATATCTGATATTGTTTAATGGAAAACTATGAAACTAAAAACCCATTACATTGAACTAGTTTTTGTAAAGATTATAAAAACAGGTATCCTTCAAAACTTTATCATTTTTTTTTAGATAACATGATCTTTAAAAAAAACCTATTACACCAGCCAGAAAGTTAAAAAGGATTGTCCGTTGAGCATTATTGATGTAACTATGTAAAATAATGAAACCACACCACATGCTAAAATAGCTGTTTTTATTCAAGTGTTCTTCTTCATTAAGTGAGAATCTATGAACTTTGATATTACCATGGCTCTTTTGTCTTTTATCTAAAAATCTTATCTCTGACAAACTATGTCAAAAGAACTTTTGAAATTTTTTTGCTAATGATATTTGTGAAAAATGTTGTAAACTGAAGCTTCTAAGCTTAGTTATAATGAGTTAAAAGTTCTTTATAAAGACTATTTTTCTCCTTATGGAAACACACTGGCAACAGCATAATGCATTGTGGATGGATTTTTCAAGAAATATGTTACTTTATACTAATTTGGATCACCTTAATGGAACAAAACATCAAAAGATCTTACATAAACTTTATTTTGAAATTTAATTATTTACAAAAAAAGAACTTGAAAGCATCTTATTTTATATTTTGCCTTTTTTAATTTGTTTGATTAAGATATTTTGCCGATGTGAAATCTTTTTACATTGACATTATGAAATATACAACTAAAAGAGTAATAAGGAAAGGTCAACTATTATACAAAAGATATCCCTCATATCCATTATTATCAATTTGATTTAGAATTTTTCAATTTCTCAATTGATTTATTCAAATTCAAAGTACAATTAAATTAATTTTCATGTACCATAATCAGTTTTACACATATTCTTTGCATATTGAATTAAACACAAAATTCAACACAAAATCAATAAATATCATGAAGAATAATATTGACAGATTTCCATTAATCTTAAATGTACATTTCATATCACGAATCAATCAGTTGTCTTTGGTTGATTAGCTGACAAGTGTAGCTAACAATACAAGCCCTCTGGGTCATACCTAATGAATGGACGTTGTAATTGATTTCAATCACTGCTAGCTCGGCTTTACTAATTAATAAATGTTTGTTTAGCCTCTTGAAATATACAACAGCTTTGGGCGCAGGGTTCAACTTGTGTTAAGACCTGGTTTGGAATTTGTGATTTGGTTTGGGATTTGTAAGTGATTTGGTTTGGGATTTGTATGTGATTGGGTTTTGGATTTGTAAGTGATTTGGTTTTGGATTTGTATGTGATTCGGTTTGGGATTTGTAAGTGATTTGGTTTGGGATTTGTATGTTATTTTGTTTGGGATATGTAAGTGATTTGGTTTGGGATTTCTATATGATTTGGTTTAAGATTTGTTTGTGATTTGGTTTGTAATTTGTAAGTGATTTGGTTTGGGATTTTTAATTGATTTAGTTTGGAATTTTTAAGTGATTTGGTTGGAAGTTATGAGTGATTTGGTTTAGAAATTATAAGTGATTTGTTTGGAAATTATAAGTGATTTGGTTTGGACAATGTACATGATTTTGGTTGGAAATTGTAAGCAATTTTAATCTTACTGATTTTATATATAAGATCATTATAGAGGTAGGTTTAAAAAAATTATTTTTCATTGATGTAAAAACGGATTCCATACATTAATGTTTTTCAAGATTTTTAATAATATTTGATACAAGTCAATTTGAAATACCACATTTCTGGCAATATCAATTGTAAGTTATTCCTTACAAAATATGTTTGTTTATTATTTTTAAAAATATCTATAGTACTTAAGCATTTGAAATATACAAGAAGTGTAGCATTTTGAAATATACAAGAAGTGTAGCATTTTGAAATATACAAGAAGTGTAGCATTTTGAAATATACAAGAAGAGTAGCATTTTGAAATATGAAGAGGCTTGTAAGGTAGATTTCATGTCAGCCGATGGTCTGTCAGATTCTTGAATGAGATCAATAGCTAATTAATTATTCACGAAATTACAACCTTGCTGTCAATCACACCATCCTGGAGCCTCGTCCGATAACCTCACTCAGAGATGATTGGATGAAATGTACAAGATACCTTGGCCTTGCATGATTTGAATTCTCCCCTAGATTTCCGGAATAATTTGAGTTGACGATGATTTTAATTCTGGGCCATATTTACATATTATACTTAAACAAGCAGCTGACATGGTCGAGCTATATCCCCCGCAAATTGCACAATATGTATAGATTTTCCTTATCATATTGCCGATTAATTTTTGTCGCACAAATTAACACAACTTTTCCAGGATATGAAAGAAACTGTTCTAATAAAGAAACTAAATCATACCAACTTTATGTTCACTGTTGGGCATAATTGGACTTAACTGACAAAATTAAAATCAAACAAATGAATTTATGTATTATGTATTTGGATCTTCAAGATCAATTTGATCATATTTAAACAAACATATTTTTAAAAATGCTCTTAATGACACACCAACATATGATTTTGTATCTCAAAAACAAATTTGATCAAAAATGTGATTAGTTTAGTTGTAACAGATTTCCAACAGCGTCCCCATTTTTTGCCAAAAAAGGCAAAATTTTATAAAAATATTTCCAAAATTGTTCTTCATGACACACCTTTATATGATTATGTATCTCCATATAAAATTTGATCAATATGTGATGATTAGTTTAGAAGTTATGAGCCGGACAGGATTTGTAACAGTTTTCCAACAGAGTCCTCATTTTTTGCCAAAAAAGGCAAAATTTAATAAAATCATTTCCAAAATTGTTTTTCATGACACACCTTCATATGATTATGTATCTCCATATCAAATTTGATCAATATGTGATGATTAGTTTAGAAGTTGTGAGCCGGACGGGACTTGTAACAGATTTCTTACAAAATTGACCACTTTTTCTCCAAAATCCTAATATTTTATGTAGATTTTCAGAAAATTGTTTCTCATGACACATTATTACATGTTTCTTCATGTCCATAACAAATTTGAATTGAAATGGTTGATTAGTAAGAAAGTTATGAGCCGGACACAAAGTGTAACGGACGGACGGACGGACGGACAGACGGACGGACGGACGGTACCCATTCTAATACCCCCCGCAACTTCGTTGTTGCGGGGGATAAAAACAAAAAAGATGGGTTAAGGAATTTCTTATGATTAATATTTTTACCAGGGAAGAACATTTTGCTTATTGGACATTACATTTGATCAAAAAAGGGACTTGGAAGGATCTTATATTCAGAAATTTGATTAAGTTTTCCATTAAAATAGGTCGAAACTGGTACAAATTGCATGACCATTTATATATATTTGAAAACATCATGACATCTATATTTTCTAGAATTAATAATTTTGTGATCTTAGCTTTATTAATCTATTCCTGAATATAAGCATAACCCCCTAATCATTTTGACCAATCAGACCTAAATTTGAATGATTGACACCTCATGTACATACAATATGACAAGCCCAATGTATGATATATCTTAGATATGAGGATATTGATCTTGATTTCATCCTGGTAAAAAATTGGGATGTATGTGAATCTGGAAATTAATGATCTTCTATCGCATTAGCCGACTTTAAGATATTTATTAAAAGAAATCGTATAAAGAAGTCTCCACTTTGTTTTATTTAATGACTATGCCTCCACTAATTATGTTACAAATCTGACAAAGAATTAAATTCACAATGACTGAGGCATAAAATACTGTGTTACTTTTCATTCAATCCTCTACGACCGAGATAAAGAGGCTTTAAAGGGGCAGTAGCACATATTTAGGGAGAATTTAAGGTGATGTCAGGAAAATGAAAATAAATAGTTCCAATTAAAAGACAATGTATTAAAACTAAATGAAGCAGTAAGAAATAAAATATATAATGTAAAGATCAACCATGCTATTCCTTTTCTTTCCCAAAATCAATTAAAGGTGTTCACACAAAAATGGCTGCCAATGGAATTTATGTAAACCTCTATAATTTGTTCTCTAACTATGGATGGTTGGTTTGTGTAAAGAGATGTTTAACACTATCAAAATAATATTTAGCATTAACGTACAATATCAATTAAAGGTGTTCACACAAAAATGGCTGCCAATGGAATTTATGTAAACCTCTATAATTTGTTCTCTAACTATGGATGGTTGGTTTGTGTCATGAGATATTTAACACTATCAAAATAATATTTAGCATTAACGTACAATTATCAGTGGAAATTTAAAACATAATATTTTCAAATATGTGCTACTGCCCCTTTAATATGCAATGATACCAATGATATAATGATCTCAGAAGAAAATGCAACTTTTACCGAAATTTTGGTTGAATCTGAGACAAGCTAGCGGTCAAGTTGTTTTGATCTACCCCTTTCAGAATTGTTTCAAATCACCCCAATAAAAGGGGATAATTAATGTAGTTTTCCAAATATCAAGTTTATTTCATCGAGTGTCAGGGTAAAGTTGATATTTTTCAAGTGGCATTAGTATTCTATTTATTATATGATTCTTAATGAAATATAAAAAATCATTAATTTCAATCTAGAAAGTTTGACCCTATGCGTTTGTCAACATAACTGAAAGCAGTTCCGGCCACTTGAAAAGTGACAATCAAATATATTGTCACTAGTCATAATGAAAATATTATATATTGTCACCGGCCACATTTAAAATATTATATATTGTCATTGTTGCCTGATTGACAGTTTATTTCACTTATAAAACCATTGTTGATCATAAAATAAAAGGGTCCCAGTATATACCAACATCTTTTCAATAGATGACATCTACCCACCTTTTAAAATTCCCTGGCCATGCTTGGAAGAAGATGATAATTGGCTGATCACTCCATGCAGTAGACAAGAATGTAATCTAATGTACAATAGTCAGTCCTATTGATGTATATCGTCTACTGGCATGATTAATTATTCATCCATTGGACAATCAAATTAAGAGTTCAGTAGTTTTCATCATGTGATGTTGGGCTAGATGCAATTTTAGTGTCTGTTTAGTGGTGTGATGTACAACTATGTTATTTCATATCAAAGAATAATATACTAAAATAATATCTAAGAAATTACAATTGAACACAAAATATATATTTAACTTCATACTCTTTAGATGTTTTTCAATTCTGGTGATAATTCATATCAAAGAATAACATAATTTCAATTGAACACAAAATATAGATTTAACGTCATATTCTTAAAATGTTTTCTATTTTAGTGTCTACTAAGTAAATTTTTCCATAAAACAAGGTTACAAAACAACAAAAGAGACTAAACATTTCTGAAGACACTTGAATTAAACAATATTTCTGAAGACTTGAATTAAACAATATTTCTGAAGATACTTGAATTAAACAATATTTCTGAAGATACTTGAATTAAACAATATTTCTGAAGATACTTGCATTAAACAATATTTCTGAAGATACTTGCATTAAACAATATTTCTGAAGATACTTGCATTAAACAATATTTCTGAAGATACTTGCATTAAACAATATTTCTGAAGATACTTGAATTAAACAATATTTCTGAAGATACTTGCATTAAACAATATTTCTGAAGATACTTGCATTAAACAATATTTCTGAAGATACTTGCATTAAACAATATTTCTGAAGACTTGAATTAAACAACATTTCTGAAGATACTTGAATTAAACAATATTTCTGAAGACTTGAATTAAACAATATTTCTGAAGACTTGAATTAAACAATATTTCTGAAGACTTGAATTAAACAATATTTCTGAAGATACTTGAATTAAACAATATTTCTGAAGACTTGAATTAAACAATATTTCTGAAGATACTTGAATTAAACAATATTTCTGAAGATACTTGAATTAAACAATATTTCTGAAGATACTTGAATTAAACAATATTTCTGAAGACTTGAATTAAACAATATTTCTGAAGATACTTGAATTAAACAATATTTCTGAAGATACTTGAATTAAACAATATTTCTGAAGATACTTGAATTAAACAATATTTCTGAAGACTTGAATTAAACAATATTTCTGAAGATACTTGAATTAAACAATATTTCTGAAGACTTGAATTAAACAATATTTCTGAAGACTTGAATTAAACAATATTTCTGAAGACTTGAATTAAACAATATTTCTGAAGACTTGAATTAAACAATATTTCTGAAGACTTGAATTAAACAATATTTCTGAAGACTTGAATTAAACAATATTTCTGAAGACTTGAATTAAACAATATTTCTGAAGATACTTGAATTAAACAATATTTCTGAAGACTTGAATTAAACAATATTTCTGAAGACTTGAATTAAACAATATTTCTGAAGACTTGAATTAAACAATATTTCTGAAGACTTGAATTAAACAATATTTCTGAAGATACTTGAATTGAACTAAACTGTTAAACTTTCTTCTTTTTACACATAACCTTAAAGGGACAGTCATATCGGGGTATTTATTTTGGAAACAAAATTAAAGGGGACATTTTAGTTTATGCATATAATGGATATAAGCACATGATTATAATACATGCAAGGTAAAAAAAATTATGTAATTTTATTTTTCTTCACCAGAGGTTACATTTTTATTGATTTACATTTGAAAACTTAATAAAGCAGAGTACACTAACCAATTTCATTGCCATAAAAAGTATCCGATAGGACTGTCCCTTTAAGCTTTTAAGGTATCAGGTTCAAAAAGAAGCATCTTGGGATAAAAGGATTAAGAGGAATATGCTGTACTCGTCTATGAAATAAACGTACCCGTGTAGTTCTCATGCCTGGAGCCGGCCGGGAGGGTAAAGACAATATCATGACTGGCGCCACGGTATACGAGGATATCATTCTTCTGGTTTAGTCTGTATACCACCTCGTAGGTCAAGGACTGATCAACACTCTGAAAATAAGAGTCTGGAATCAATGTACAGTTGTGCAATAAATTAATTATATCATTGGAATTTAAATAACAGGGATAACTGGGGGTGTAACGATAGATCAAAATCATCAATAGTTTCTGTGGGGATATCACTTTATTGATGGTCATTATCACAATGATCAACAGTATTGATAGCATGTCTAACCATTGATAGTATCGACCTTTAAGTCAAATGAGATGTTAAGTTCAATGTTAAAAGTATAATCTACACACAAACAAGTCTTTAAAGGCATCAGGTAAGTGAGAAGTAAAACTAGCAACCAAAGAAGATAGACACAAGTTCTCCTTCTTGTTTCTATAACGCCCAGTTAAATTTGGTGGCTTCCACAAGTGCGATGAAATTTTATGTGGTTACAAACAAAGCAGCAAAATCTGCCTTTCCTTTATTGATAAACGTCAATTACATAATAGCCAATTCAATACCCAGCAGTCGACTATTGCTATCGCAATAGTTACTCACAATAGACCATCGCTATCGCATTAGTCCTTTGGTCAAAAACAATAAAAAAACAACTGTTTGCAACAGTAATACAACGTACAGGCTTAATAAGAAAAACAAATTCTAGCTGTCTTAGGAACCTTAACTGATTCAGTAGTGATAATAACGATAATAACAAAAATTCTCTCTACTTACAGAAATTGGACTGTCCTCGTCAATCCAAGCATTACAGAAGACGGTGAACTCGGTTTGCATTTCAACCCCGTGGTCTGGTTTCACCGTACATCTTCCTTTACTAGGACTGCGGTTCACCCGGAAATATGTCTCAGCTCTGTAATTATGGGTCATTCCTGGAAGAAAAAGAATCCACCTTTAAAATAGTGAAACATAATTGAGTGAGGTACTCATGTCTTATTCCTAGAAGAAAATATCCAAGTTTGTAAAGCTTAAAGACATTTGGCGATAAACTAATGTCTTATTCCTAGTAGAAAACATCCAAGTTTGTAAAGCTTAAAGACATTTGGCGATAAACAAATGACTTATTCCTTGAAGAAAAATATTCAATTCACACGTCTATTTACATTAGTTATATGAATTGTTACAATTATGTCCTATAATTTTATCAAACATAATCAACTAATAATTGTCATTGCGACTGCTTTAGATAAGTTTCTAAAATTTCGTTTGCCTGATTAATGTGTATCCTAGTCCGTTGTTCGACCATGATCATGATTTGATTCGATTAGCTTTTAAATGATACTTTTCTGCACAGTCGACAAGTTTTGCATATGTGACCTCCAACAACTCAATTAGTGGCTCTTTAACTATTGAGGTATGAGAATGAGATCAAGGATAAGTGTTAGATATTTTGACAAGATCAGTGTATAAATGAAGAAAATTTAAGGCAATCTACAATTATTTATTAAAATTTGTTTATTTCCACCTGTATTTTCATCAAAACAATAATCCTAGAAACAATACGAAAATACTTAATCATAGCCATGACGTCATATCCCTTTTTTTGTTTACAGAACCCATAATTCTTTTGTAACGTCACTCCAAAACAACATATTGCTGAATAAAGATTGGGATAATCTGCTATATGAACTTTCTCCATTACAAAACAAATCAATAAATATAGCAAGACCTAACAAGCCAAAAGAAGCTAACATCAAACAATTGAGTTCATTTCCTCTCAAAACATTGTACTTTCAGAAATACATCGTCAATTTCCCGTCTCTTAGGTCCCGTGAGCCTCTCTTTCATGTAGCGATCAGCCAATCAAACAGATCACGACCCTAATTTAATAGAGGCCCCTTGAATATCCAGACCTTCATCTTCAGTACTAGATCAAGTGACACTTTAAGCAAATTCTCCCAATTCTCAAATACTTTAATCTTCTTCCATTCTTTAGCTAATATAGTCTTCCCTACAAAACAAACCATGTGATCCTTTTAAGGTTTATATATTTAATAATTAAGAGAAGTCATGAATAAGGTCATATTTTTTAAGCTGATGTAATGTACATTTTCCAAAACTGTTATATATAGTTATATAAAGTTATGTTTTTCACAGAAAACCTGTCTTCTTTCGATTCTTTAGCTTACATTAATATCAAATTTTCATAAATATTACATTCTTTAAATAACATCAAATGCCTCTTAAAGACATTTAGCTTACATAGTCTCCTTACAAAAATTTCAATTTAATCATAACAATTGAATAAATTTTAAAAGAATTAATAAAAAAATAATTATTCTAAAAGCTGCAGCAGTGTACAGTCCCAAAACTTTAGACCAGTAAAACTCATTTTTTATTAGTAGTCTGCAAAAGCATGAATCCCAATAAAAGTAATGTTCCTTCAATACAAGGAAATATGGCTAAACATAAAGCGCTTTTTAGAGTCTGGCTGCATATTGACCGATTCCACAACAATCCCTGTAGATTTTGGCCCAGATGGGAGGATCAATTTCTCGTCCATTTCAAAATGACTTGGTCATGGTATCACAAACAGTTTCTGACGAACAAACATATTGAACATGCCGATCATTCGCTTAGCTATCTTGGGATTAGAAATATGCCAAATGTCAATTAATTCATCGTTTATGAGACGATATGAAGTCATGTCTGAATCGCCGATATTCGAGATTGCTTGTGCATTTTTGGCATTTTAGCACATTCAACAAGAGACCATGTTGGCTTAGTCGTGTCGATTCTATCAGCTATATTGTGGATTCTATTAAAGATATTGTCGGCTATGTTTGCAGACAAATAATCAAGAGTTCAGAATGTGCTAAGTACGTCCATTTGTCTATTTCATCTGCTGATTGATAGCTGAGTGATTGTGATGCTAACTTCTTTTTATGTACACAATAAGATTAAATGCACGCTGTTGATACAAAAACATGAGAAAATTGACTATTTTAGTCTCCTTTTTCAAAGCTTCAAGGGAAATCAACAAATTACACTGTCAAGATGATTTTATTGTCTCTTTACTCTTATACACTAATAGTGAAGTGTTTGTTTGACATTCATAATTTTAACACTTCATTGCCTAAAACAACACACTAAAATGTCAAAATAGAGTAGAAAATATGAATTAAAAGCATATCAAGTATGATTTGTATCAAATTGTTGAATTTTCTTTCATAATCTGCCTTGTTGCCAGAATTGACCGATTGGTTTTTATTGATTTTTGCTTACTGTCAATTTTAAGAATTGCAATTTAATTTTAGTTGTAGAAATGAAGACTGAATATATCTACAAAATTTATGATTAACTTAATTTGGTCCTTTCCTTTTCAACAAACATATTTTTATCACTGAATATATTCATCACTTACAAATATAGCAATTGTCTTAAACATAGCCATCAAAATGTTACTTTTGTTAACATACATGATTGAGTTCATCAACAACCCTGCATATCAACCAACCACACCGCCAATAAACTAAACTATTGCTCTACCCATCTCATTGCGTCACTCATAACCCACCAACAACATAAACATAAACCCTACCCGTCTCATCACCTACCAGTCCCTCACATCACTTACAAACCCAACAACAACATCACACATAAACCCTACCGTCTCATCACATACAAATCCCTCACATGACTAACGAACCCAACAACAGCATCACACATAAACCCTACTGTCTCATCACCTACAAGTCCCTCACATCACTTACAAACCCAACAACAGCATCACCCACAAACTAATCTACTGCCCAACACATTTCATCACCTATCATTCCCTCATAAACTCACCACCAGCATCACCCACAAACAAATCTACCCTTCGTTGCTCTCCCGACCAGGACCCTCTACAAGCTAATCTACCCTGCATCAACTCATATCACGTACAGCCACTGGTCACCCTGAAATATTTACTCTTCACATGTGCGCACCTTGTACAATAGATGTTTGTACTGAGGGAGACTCACATGACACTCTCCTTCACTGGATCCTACACCCCTGTTAACAAACTTCCTTCACTCAAGTTTGTTCAAACCCTTCTGGTCCCTTAAAGAAGCTAAAACCAAACTTTCAACTGTAAATTTCTACTCTTTTTACCTTCCATCCACAAAACCACGCTTTGATCTACCATACGACCACAAGCCCATTGTATCTACCTTTCATCCACGATCCACCCACAAAAAAACATCCTTTTTTCCCTTGAACCACAAGACAATTCAATTTACCATCTATAACCACAAGCCCATTCAATTTACCTCCCATCCATCATCAAACCACAAAAATTAATGCTATTTACCCTTGAACCACAAGACTGTTCAATTTACCATCTGACCACAAGCCCGTTTTATCTACCTTCCATCCATCATCCAACCACAAAAATCTATTTAATTTACCTTTGAACCATTTACCAACAGACCACAAGCCAGTACGTTGTATCTACCTTTCAACCACAACCCAACCACAAAATTCCATTCTATTTACCCTTGAACCACAAGACAATTCAATTTACCATCTATAACCACAAGTCCATTCAATTTACCTTCTATCCATCATCAAACCCCGAAAATTGATGCTATTTACCCTTGAACCACAAGACTGTTCAATTTACCATCGGACCACAAGCCCATTCAATTACCTTCCATCAACGATCCAACCACAAAAATCCATTTAATTTACCTTTGAACCATTTACCATCGGACCACAAGCCTGTTGTATCTACTTTCCACTCATCATCCAACCATAAAAACCTACAAACTACACAATGCCCTCTGTATCTACCTTGCATCAACAAATTATCACTATATTATTATTATTATGATTATGATAATGATCATTATTCACCTGCAGCGCTGGCCTCCACCTGCACGATGAAGGTCTTGTTTTGGTGCAGGTAGCCAGGCATGATGACCAGCGAGGGTTTGTCAAGTCCGGTGAGCGTCTGATCCGCCGGCAGGTTGAAGCTGTGGAGGAGTTCCTGACTGATGTGGACGGGAAGGGACGAGGAGCCACGTTTTTCACCGGATCCCGTCACAACCTTGTCTTTTTTATCCTCAGATGCATCTGAGAGGAATAGATCATACATTTATAAAGGTGAATCATTTTAAGTTATGGCTGGGTAGGGGAAGACCAGTTGAATTGAAGAAGTGGCAGCATAAAATGCAGGTTTTATATATAGATAAAGTTATTATACAGAAGAACGGATTGATCAAAGGGCTAAATTAATGGATATTTTGTCATTGTTTTTTAAAGTTAAGATATTGTTGGAATAAGGAGGACTAGTTAAATTTGAAAGTGATAAGAAGGATAAGAAAAAAAATATATATATATTTATATGAAGAAAAAAAACATCTTCTGGATAGCTATAAATGGTTATGAGGTGGTTGTTAATTTCACCATGCACAAAAAGGGGGGCCAAAATATTTGATTACTTAGCTCAGTGGGGGGATATCATTCGGTACAAACGTTGAGGGAGGGAGGGCAAGATTTACGATTTCTTAGCGCAGTGGGGGCGGGGAGGTTAGAAACAAAAATAAAATGACTGTAAATGTGTATTTATGATTAGCCTGATGTATTTCAATTATCATTATCACCTATGTTTGAAATATTAGAATGGTCAAGAAATAACGCTTGCTACGGGTGTGCCAAAGGTTTAAGATCTATGGCAAAAGCAAACAAGGTTATTTCCCCCAAACAGTTCTGGAATAAAATATGCTTCATTTAAAAAAAGACCTTACAATATTTTTCCAAAATGAAATCCACTGATTGAAGTAATGTCATATTTACCTGCTTTTCCTTTGTTGTTCGGTTGTCCTGAAAACAAAAAAAATTATTCCAGATAAATACTGCTTAGAATCAGGAGTTTATGACAAAAGCAATTATCAAGTTTACCAGGTCACATTGATACTTATCTTGAATAAAACTGAATTTTTGAAAATTAAATTCTTACCAAATGTCCTCTTTGAGTTGGGTTTATGTTCCTCAGGAATGGGTAAGAAGGGGTCGTGTGGAAAAACTGAAATTTGAAATATTCAAATATAAAATTTATGTTTGAAATTTAATATAAGCAAACTTTTTTAAATAGTCCCAAAAAATTAAAATAAGGTAGTTATAAAAGAATTTTGAAATTAATCAATTCAGTGACTACTAGAACTACTAGAATTATTCAAAGATTTTGAAACATCTTATTCTGTGGATGTAAATTTATACAAATGATATCATCGGTTAACAAGTTTATTTAAATTATTTACAAGCACTCAAATTCCCTGTAATATATCTCTGACTTATTAATTGTTAATATTATCACAAAGTTGATGGGTCTGTCAAAATGCATTATCCCATAATAAGGAGATATGCTCAATTCTCAGATGAAAAAAATATAATAAATGTTTATAAAATGTTTTAACAAACAATATCAAATATTAAACGCTTTAAATGTACATATTAGCTTTAAATCACAGCAGTAGAAATAAGAGTCATTACAAAATTGTGACCAAAAAGAATTTGTGATCAATTGGTCTATACTTTTATGAAAATGAAATGGAAACACATAATAAATTTACTTACAAAACTCATCCCCTTTTTCGGAGGACACTGAAACCCAAAAATATTCAGCATTTTATTTAATACATTTTACATTGATTGGAGAACATGATTTTGAATACGTTTTGAACAGATATAGGTACTTAGAAGGCACCTTTATAACTTCACATTAATTTGAAAAATACTTCATATATATTTCATAAAAGGAACATAGAGCATCACTTAAATTTTTAATATCTGAAGTTTAAATAAACTTGGGAACTATCTTGTAAATGAAGTTTATATTACAACACCTATGTAATAAAATCTTTAAAAAAAATTTCTACAAATATACCTTTTATATCTTGCTCTGATGCTGTCGTTGTTTCTGCAGAAAACAAAAACAGTACATAAGTTATTTTGATTGACAGTCAAGAAAAACAAAGTGTCTTAAGCATAACACAATGAAATCAAGCCGATGAATGATGATTGCATGATAACAACACAACAATGTCAGTCAATGGACAAGTCAAGAACAAAAATTAAAAAAATAAAAAAAATAAAATAAAGTGTCTATGATATCCCTCCTACTTCCTCTTTCTTACTTCTCAGCTGCTTGACGACAGCGTAATCAAAATCAAAAGGTTTTCTTTTTTAGGGAGGGCATAAAGAAAATCCACCTAACTCTTCCACATTTTTCAAAGGTTGCCAATACTGAATTATGAATTTGTATATCTATAATATCCATTTTCATCCCACAAACTTCTACATTACCAAAATCAGTTGTGAAACATTGAATACAGAATTAAATTGTCGTATATCCATAAATATATTTTCAACTTTCATAATAACACCTCAAATGCCAAAATTACTGTACTCTCAGTAGAAGGGTAGTGCTTGGTTAGCGTGGTCTCCACAGTGGAGCTGGACGTTGTCTCTACAGACTGCGACTCAGATTATAAGGTGAAAAATTATATATGTAACCAATACTGAATAAAGACATATTTCAATCTACAGCATCCATTTTTACATCAGGCCTATATCAACTTCTTGAATGCCAAAATCTACTCTAATATAATCTGCAGGTTAGCAATGTCACTGCGGATGAGGTGTACATAGTCTCAACCGTGACTTAGATTATTAGGCGAAAAAATTGGAATCAAGAGGTTCCCAACACTGAATAAAGACTTATTTAAATCTACAGCATCCATTTCCATCACTCCTACATCAACTTCTTGAATACCAAAATCTACTCTAATATAATCTGCCGGTTAGCATTGTCGCTAGGGGTGAGTTGAACATAGTCTTTACTGATGGTAACTTAAATTATTATGCAAAAAAATTGGAAATAAGAATTTCCAAATACTGTATAAAGACATATGTGAATCTACAGCATCCATTTTCATCACTCCTACATCATCTTGAATACCAAAATCTACCACTTATCTAATCTGCTTGTAAGCAATGGTGAGTTGTACGTAGTCTTTACTAACCGTGACTTAGCTTATCAGGCGAAAAATAATGGACTCAAGAGGTTCCCAATACTGAATAAAGACATATTTCAATCTATGGCATCCATTTTCATCACTCCTACATCAACTTTCACAATGCCAAAATCTACTGTATTCTAAACTGCTGGTGAGCAATGTCATTGCGGATGATTTGTACATAGTCTCAATCGTGACTTAGATTATAAGGCAAAAAGATTGGAATTGAGAAGTTCCAAATACTGTATAAAGACATATGTGAATCTACAGCATCCATTTTCATTACTCCTACATCAACTTCTTGAATACCAAAATCTACTAATCTAATCTGTTTGTAAGCAATGTCTCTTCGGGTGAGTTGTACGTTGTCTTTACTGACCATGGCTTAGATTATAAGGCAAAAAAATAGAATTTAGAGATTTCCAATACTAAATAAACGGTATGTCCATCTACTCCTACATCAACTTCTAGAAAGATCAAATCTACTTACTCTCTGTAGTGGGGTATGTGCTTGTCAGCAAAGTCTCTGCGGTTGAGGTGGACGTTGTCTCTATAGACTGCGACTCATTCCCAACATACTGAAGACTCTTTCGCCCATCTGGCGTTCCGCACTTGTCGGGGTAGACGTCTCGCTGGTAGCTGTTATAGATGACGAACACAGACCATCGGAACTGGACGTCCCTCGGGCAGTTGATACAGGCTGTCCTTAGAGAGATCTTCTCGTTCGGGTTTACCAGGTTGTTTTGGCATTGGTGACAACTGATTTTCAATCTGTAACTGAAAATGTAGACTAAAATTTAGTCTATGAAATATTTTAAATAATTATTGTACCTTCATTCATATTATTTTATTTCTTGGGGCTTTTAATTTCATGTGTATTAAGTCAATCTAGACTTGCAGAAATAGGACATAGACTATATTAAAGGCTCCTGTTTAATACACAGTTATGAAGCAGGACTAATGAAAATTATATTTGATATATTTTATGATTGTAAAGGAATTCCAGGTCAACAGACCGCATATGATCACAATTCTCTGGCACTTACATTCTTGTATCATATCAAATATTTCAGTATAAGTTTGGCACAAACAAAAATAAATTCTGTCAAAAATTTAAAGAAATGAAATTTTCAAAAAAATAAGTGCTACTGCAGCTTTAATGATTAACAAACTCACCTCATGATTTCATTCTCCTCGTCTATGTCAATAAGCTGGTCACTTGTCCTGTTACGACCATCCGGCGTTGAAACCGTTAGCACAAAGAGAAACCTCCTCTCATTGGTCAGTAAAAGTCGGACAGGGATGGTCACTGTTGGTTTGGTCAGAACCAGTTGGTGCCAGTGACCAGTCCTATCGGATTCAAACTCAGTCCCTGATCGCTCCAATTCAGTGATGTTGTAGCATGTTTGGTTTGAGATCGTCTGACAAAGCCAGCGGAATCTGAATATGAATTTTGATTGATAATATATTAGTATAAGGAAGCACTAAAACAATTTTTTTAATGTACATCATATTGTCACTTTTGACGGAACTTTGGAATGAATGAATGAGTTTCGCCATGAAGTCATCTTAAAGAGAAGAAAGACTTTTAAAGGGAAATATATCTTCCAAGTATCTGATATTTGTTTGGTTTAAAATGTTGACAGAAAGTATCTTATATATGATTGGCTCAAAATATTGACAGAAAGTATCTGCTATGTGATTGGCTCAAAATAGAAGCCAGTATCTGATATGTGATTGGCTCAAGATAGAAGCCAGTATCTGATATGTGATTGGCTCAAGACAGGGCCAGTATCTGATATGTGATTGGCTCAAGATAGGGGCCAGTATCTGATATGTGATTGGCTCAAGATAGGGGCAGTATCTGATGTGTGATTGGCTCAAGATCGGAGCCAGTATCTGATATGTGATTGGCTCAAGATAGGGGCAGTATCTTATAAGTGATTGGCTCAAGATCGGGGCAGTACCTGATATGTGATTGGCTCAAGATAGAAGCCAGTATCTGATAAGTGATTGGCTCAAGATAGGGGCAAGTATCTTATAAGTGATTGGCTCAAGATAAGGGCAGTATCTGATATGTGATTGGCTCAAGATAGAAGCCAGTATCTGATAAGTGATTGGCTCAAGATAGGACCAGTATCTTATAAGTGATTGGCTCAAGATAGGGGCAAGTATCTTATAAGTGATTGGCTCAAGATAGGGGCAAGTATCTTATAAGTGATTGGCTCAAGATAGGACCAGTATCTTATAAGTGATTGGCTCAAGATAGGACCAGTATCTTATAAGTGATTGGCTCAAGATAGGACCAGTATCTTATAAGTGATTGGCTCAAGATAGAACCAGTATCTTATAAGTGATTGGCTCAAGATAGAACCAGTATCTTATAAGTGATTGGCTCAAGATAGGACCAGTATCTTAAAAGTGATTGGCTCAAGATAGGGGCAAGTATCTTATAAGTGATTGGCTCAAGATAAGGGCAAGTATCTTATAAGTGATTGGCTCAAGATAAGGGCAAGTATCTTATAAGTGATTGGCTCAAGATAGGGGCAAGTATCTTATAAGTGATTGGCTCAAGATAGGGGCAAGTATCTTATAAGTTATTGACTCAAGATAGAACCAGTATCTTATAAGTGATTGGCTCAAGATAGGACCAGTATCTTATAAGTGATTGGCTCAAGATAGAACCAGTATCTTATAAGTGATTGGCTCAAGATAGGACCAGTATCTTATAAGTGATTGGCTCAAGATAGGGGCAAGTATCTTATAAGTGATTGGCTCAAGATAGGACCAGTATCTTATAAGTGATTGGCTCAAGATAGGGGCAAGTATCTTATAAGTGATTGGCTCAAGATAGGGGCAAGTATCTTATAAGTGATTGGCTCAAGATAGGGGCAAGTATCTTATAAGTGATTGGCTCAAGATAGGGGCAGTATCTGATATAAAAAACTTTAAGACACAGAGAGCAAATATAATATGAGATTGGTTCAGGACATAGTGATCCAGTACCAGATAAGTAATTGCTTCATAACTTAGTCAGCAAGTACCTGATATGTGATTGGTTGAGGTTGTCAGGGTCACGTGACCTGCTTCCGTCCAGTGTTATCGTGTGTTCCCGGTAGCTGACAGATCTCCTCATACCCCCCTCTATCTCACTTCGAAGGGGGGACGGCAGGATGTTCAGATTTAACTCAGCATTGGTGTACACTATCTGCTCACTTATATTCACCTGAAAATAATGAAGTCAAACTTGATAACAAAATTTGAAAATCTGATATTTTGAGAACAATTGGTTAAAGATAAAAAGGAAATTCTGCACTTTGTCTTCACAAAAATCTTCTTTTTTTTGGGCATGATCGAATGATACTAAGAATAAAATTTCCAACTCATTATCACACACAATATGAGTTGACAAGGGCCAAAGCACAATAAAAAGTTAATGTAAGGGACAATTATTTGATTTTGATAAAAGAAATTGACTATGTCTCTGGTTTAAGATTGAGATCTTATTAAGATGACTTATGACTTATTAGTAAAGAAGGCAGTTCACTCCCAAATTCAACACTGAGCAGCCAGTTTCAATGTGACAGTGACGGCGACTAGTTCTGTTTAAACATTGAGGTGAAAGTTGAGTTTTGCAAAGCTCAAGCTTTCAAGGTTCTAGGTTTTTTTACCTATACTCATATCCCACAATAAAGCTTAGTGCAGAATTTGGAACACAATCTTCATTAGAATGGCAGTAATTGTTTGAGAAGATATGGCCATGGACTTACATGAAGCAGAACAGTGTATTCCCCAATTGGTAGGGATAAAGCTGGCAGGATTAGGGTCTGTTTATGGAGGATTTTTGGCTCAACCGGGACGCGCACCTTGACGCTGGTTGAGTTGACAAACAGCCATGAGTAGGTGACGATGTACCTGGGTAGGGAACAGTTGACCTTGACATTTGTCTCGATGTGAACCTGCTCGGACTTGAAGAATGTGAACTGTGGAAGGAGGAATTAAATTAAAGATCAACAAGAAATAATGTTAATTCCATTGGACGAAATGAAAATGTAAAATTGACAACAATTACAGTTACATATCATCTGAGGAAAGTAATAATGAAGCAAAAAAATGCATACCACAAAAATTATCTCTTATGAACAAACAACTTGTAATAATGTTAAGACACTGGTAATGTGACCTAAAGAAAATAACCCTTGAGCATATGAATGAATAAATCGCTCATTAACATTTAACAGTGATGATGTATAGACGCCACAAAGAAAGATTCTTAAAAGAAATGTCAGACATGTGACCTAAGGGAGGTAACTTTGTACCAAAAAAGTATACCACTAAAAAATTCTCATATATGAGCATATGAATAGAGAATGAAAGATACTTATATTCCAAATTTTGTTTACAAGAATGATGGAGGCACTCACCTGTTTAGTCTTGGAGCCAATAACGGTGACAGCAGGGGGTTTGCAGACCTTGTCTAGTATAAAGAGTCTTAGAGTTGTGGTCTCGCTGCTCAACTGGTTCTCAGCTGTCAGGTTCACCACGTACTCACCGAGTCTGGAGAGAGATAAGAAATAGGTTTCACCCACATTCAGGTCCCTATATAAAGTCAATCAATATTCCCATAAAAGTGGAGGCATATAAAAAGATAAGTTTTACCAAGTTCCAGGTTTCTTGATGTTTCACCTTCACAGGAATCTTTTATCATATCATCCTATGCTAACCTCTGATTTGATTCAAGAACTTTCTTGGAATCCAGCATAGAAACAAGATGTGTTTGTGAAACACGAATGCCCCCGGATGCATCCTGCTCGCTGTGTCAAGGTCAAGGTCACAAGGTCAAATGTCATGGTGTCATCTGAAAGGTCTCATCACAAGGGATCCATATGTCAAGTATCAAAGACCTAGCTCTGACCAATTAAAAGTTATGACCAAGGTTAAAGTTTTTGTGGACAAACGGACAGACGGACGGACAGATGGACAGGTGAAAAACAATATACCCCCGGAATCTCCGATTCGGGGGCATAAAAATATAGGTCCCTAAACAATAGGAAATGTATACGCAAAATTTCACTTACTCTTTATAAGTGTGTGTTTCACCTTCACAGGAATCTTTTATCATATCTTCCTATGCTTAAAGTACCTCTGATTTGATTACAGAATTTTCTTGGAATTCAGCATAGAAAATATACGTCCCGAAACAATAGGAAATGTATATGCAAAGTTTCACTTACTCTTTATAAGTGTGTGTTACACTAATGTTGGTTCCAGTCACAAGCGGAGACCCATCCCCAAAGTTCCAGGTGAAGTGAAGATCATCACCCCTCCAGAAGAAGGCGATGAACGTCATTGGTTGGTTCACAAGACTGTCGCCCTGCAGGTTCAACTCGAGGCTCTCAACCCGTGCCATAACATTTATCTCTAGTGGTGCAGACACGGCTCGACTGGCGCAGTTGACTGCAGCCACTGTCACAATTTTCCTAAGAACAAAACAACACATTTACTTCATAAAATGATACATGTAAGGGGGTAACAAGAGAATATTTTGCGAGTCTACAACTACACGGCCAATAGTGAAATTAACATGATGTAGGGGAGGTAAGGTTAGGGAAATTGCATACCACTAAAGACATTTCGCATTTCTAAATCTTTCAATATAGCTATTAACGGGGGGACAACAGTGTATTTTCAACTTGAACACTCCAAGCCTTAGTATTCCTCTAAAATGCAAATGCTTATGGTTGAAATATTGCTGACATTGCTTTAATAATCTCTTACAACTCATCACTTATCATGACAGTACATGTGTACATGTTGCAAATGTTGTAAATGTTGTTGTAAATGTTGTTGTAAATGTTGTTGTAAATGTTGTTGTAAATGTTGTACAAGTTGTAAATGTTGTTGTAAATGTTGTACAAGTTGTAAATGTTGTTGTAAATGTTGTTGTAAATGTTGCAAATGTTGTAAATGTTGTTGTAAATGTTGTTGTAAATGTTGTTGTAAATGTTGTTGTAAATGTTGTACAAGTTGTAAATGTTGTTGTAAATGTTGTTGTAAATGTTGCAAATGTTGTAAATGTTGTTGTAAATGTTGTTGTAAATGTTGTTGTAAATGTTGTTGTAAATGTTGTGAATGTTGTAAATGTTGTTAATGTTGTAAATGTTGTTGTAAATGTTGTTGTAAATGTTGTACAAGTTGTAAATGTTGTAAATGTTGTTGTAAATGTTGTTGTAAATGTTGTACAAGTTGTAAATGTTGTACAAGTTGTAAATGTTGTTGTAAATGTTATTGTAAATGTTGTGAATGTTGTAAATGTTCTTAATGTTGCAAATGTTGTAAATGTTGTTGTAAATGTTATTGTAAATGTTGTGAATGTTGTAAATGTTCTTAATGTTGCAAATGTTGTAAATGTTGTTGTAAATGTTGTGAATGTTGTAAATATTGTATACAACACCTAATGGTATTCTTATCTATATAGATCCTTTGAATAAATATTGTAATGCCCCCTTCATTTATACTAACTTCCCGGATCTGGAAAAGGAGAATGTAGTGATTGGTTCCTTGGTGATGCTGTAGGTTTCCCCAAAGGTCCAGTTGTAGTACTCCACGCTGCCGGGAAGTTTGGGTTCCACCATTGCTCTATACACCAGTTTCTCCCTGTTACCCACAACACTGGTGTTGGTTGTTAGGTTCACGGCTGAAACAACAAGCAATGGTCAAAATATCTCAAAAGAATATGTATAAGTATATATTAATGTCCGAGTTAACTCTCCATTCCTAAAAAATGTGGCTTGAGTGGTGCGCGCAAATTCGCCAAACGTAATTTTGAAACCTTGTCATAAGCTGACATGAAGATATATTCGATCCGATAGTGTTTATCGGGTATTGTAACTAATAGGTGTATTTATTGGATGCATAATTTCGAATATTAAACATATTTGAGATGTTTTCTTGCTTTTCCCCATAAAATCAAGCATTTTAGAGATAATATGCACAAATGGATATATCTGCAAGTCTAGTGATGAAATATGAACTTCAATCAGCATATTATATATTTTGTAGTTTATCAAAACCAAATTAAATTTTAAGAAAGGAATCTGTGTCACTTTAATAGAACACAAGCTCTAAAACCATTCATACATAGTCTAGGAAAGAACATGTTGTATTGATGCAACACCAACCTTGTATCCTGATCACGACGTTGACCTCAGGATATTCAGACACCTCCCCCACCTTATTGCGGGCTGTAAAGGTGAGAACCGTCTTGCCCACACTGCGGTACTGGTGGCTGATCCTCGGTCCTGTACAACACACAGCAAAGTCTTATCATCCAAAACAAGAGAGACGCACTCAGCTGAGCGGACAGGCCTAAATGCCCCCCACCTACAATGTTACTGAGCCTTATGTTGCTGTGCCTCTTATGCCCCATACCTACAATGTTGCTGAGCCCTTGTGCCCCACACCTACAATGTCACTGAGCTTTAATGCCCCACACCTACAATGTTGCTGTCCCTGTTATGCCCCACACCTACAATGTTGCTGAGCCTTAATGCCCCACACCTACAATGTTGCTGAGCCCTTATGCCCCACAACTTCAATATTGCCAAGCCCTAAATGACCCTCATCAACAATGTTGTTCAGCCTTAATGCCCCTTATCAACAATGTTGCTCGGCCTGTAATACCTCTTACGCCTTACATCTACAATATTGCCTAGCCCTAAATGAACCTCATCAACAAAGTTGCTCGACTGTAATACCCCTCTTACACCTTACATCTACAATATTGCCTAGCCCTAAATGAACCTCATCAACAATGTTGGTCAGTTTTAATGCCCAAAACCTGCAATATTGTCAAGTTCACACCTGCAAAGTTGCTGAACATAAGTTTCCTAAACTGCAGTATTGCCAGGCCCAAATTGACCCTCACCTACAATACTAACCTACAATATTGCCAAGCCAAACATGCCCCATCCCACAATATTGCCTAGCTCAAAATGCCCCAAACCTACAATTTTGGTAAGCCTTTAAAGCCAAACACCTACAATATTGCCAAGCCAAATATTCTGTTACAACATTTCGACATTATTTCTAATATTGTAACGAGTTTATGTCTTAAGTGTGGGCTATATACAGAATAAAGAAGATGTCTGTCCACAAAAATACTCGCATTCTTTAATTCTTCCACTAAAATGCCATTTTAAAGATGTCACACCTGCACTAATTAGCTCTGTCTCATCTCCCAGGTGCCAATCAAAGGTGACGTTGGTTCCTCGTACAAGCGTCACCTCAAACGTGATGTTAGTTCCAAACAATGAACAGAACTCTTTGGTGACGAAGGGTTTGATTGCAGGAGGGACCTGTACGTGGATGGGGGTCTTGAGGGCCGTGGTCACACTTCCAAGAGGGTTTGAGGCTGTTACCAACACTGGATATACTCCCACTGAAAAAAAGAACCGAACATTTATTATTAAGATACGGCAGTGAAATAATTTTACAGCGATAAAAACTAGTGTTATACCACTGCATGTATGACATCATAGCAGTGAGTTATTCAAACTTGATACACTTTCGCTAGAGAACAGAACAGACTTTTTATAACTAAGATACCGCAGTATAATATTTATACTTGTTATATTTATATCATCATAGTAACATAGTAACTCACACTGGCTACACTCCAGAGAACATGAATATTTATAATTTGCATGTAATATTTATACTGCAATATTAAACTAGTGTAATACGACGATACAAGTATGACGTTTGCAATAGTTTGTTGTTTTGACGTAACAATCGCTGCCGAATCTCAGTAATGTTAGTTTCAGCACTGTATCAGCATGTTTGCTTAAATTTTAGAGCAAATAATAAACAGAATACTAAATTTCCTTCCATTTAATACTATTTTTATTAAACCCGTGAATGATTTGGTATCAAACTCGCTTTCACTTGTTTTTATACAAAATCATTAACTCGTTCAATAAAAATGGTATTAAATGGATGATCATTTAGTATCCTCTATCATATCACTGATTTACCTGACATCAATAGTGAGTAACTCAAACTGGATCCACTCCCGCAGGAGTAGACAAGATACTTTTTTTTATATATTTATAGGTGAAATATAATATTTATTCGCCAAAAGAAAATCTATATTTTCACCGAGGGCAATAACACTTAATCTTGATCTATATACTACTTTGTTTTTGAATTTTAAGGAGGTTCTTTATTTTTAATGATAATAACTTATTTTGTTAGCCACAATGCAGCGCATAAATATTTAAACAAAATAAAAATTGTAAGGGGGTATAACAAAAGTATCTTATAAAACACTGTATCACTATCTTAGTAACAAAAACATTTTCTTTTAGTGTCATGATTGAATAATAATCCTAATAAATTGATTTCACATCCTTTTGATATCATCAATAAATCTAGCTTTTTGATTTAACTCTTACTAACTGATTGAAAGGTCCAATAATTTACACATTAAAGCAAACTCCAAACAACATAATACAAAATAATCCAAACAAAACACATCAAGCACATAAGTGTCAATTTTTTTTAGTCCATTATTCTAAATTGTACTTTAGGCTGATAAAATTACATTCACTGTGGGTAATAGGTCATGAATTACATTCAGTCAGGGAAAATAGACATAAACCTGGAAGGTAGTAGGCAATTTCAAGGAGAACAAAGACAACCCTTGGCGATGTTGTACATAGTCAGCAGGCTGCCAATACTGTCTACACTTCCCATGTAGTTTATTGACGGCTTGACACAAAGAATATCATTTCAAATCAAGAATACTGTACTTCCTACAATAAATCACTTTACACAAAAATTTATACTTTAATTTATGAATTCAAATTTTCATTGAGAGTACTAAGAAATTTTGAAAGGGCTTAATATTTATAGATTCAGGGAGAACCATTGTGGTCTTTCATGGATTCAACGACAGTGCTACGTAAATTTAAACCATTTCTTGTGAGTCATGGAACTTTCTTGTAATACCTTTCATAAAACATATGATTAGAGCTACGTTGAAACAAAGTCTAAAATCAACCCTGCTAGGAGGAATAAAATTGTAAAAATATTTTCACTTTCGGTGCTTCAAAATTAATCCAGCATAAATATCCTCTACATAATCTGACCACACCCACCTTCGTCGCATGTTTCTGACGTAAGCTCATCTAACCAATCACAAGGGCGGTGGCAAATACTTTGATGGTAGGGGCAAGTAACTCCAGTGTAACAGATGTTATACATGTTCGCCGCTAAACATTATTCAAAAATGACAATTTGGTTGAATTACTTATGACTAGGTTTTGTCTGCACGAACTGGTTACAGCAACATGTGAGTTGCTTGGCTGCAATCAGACCATCATGGAGAGGATATCCTGTCTGATATAATTTTGAACCCCGATAGTGACAATAAATTTACAATTTTATTCCTCTGAGTGTGGTCGATGTAATCAGACTATTTGAATCAATTATGCTGAATCAGCAACAGTACCAGGATATTTATTTTTGTTAATTTTCTTATTGTTGACAATAGCATTGCTTCTATTTTATTCAGGTCTGAAAACTAAAACTGCTTGACACTTATTTAACATTTTTTAATTGATTAACACAATTTTCTCCAAAAATAAAATTGCCTCATTAAGAGCATTCAAGAAATAAGGTTATATATAGGGGGAAAAAATGTCAATAAAACATGCCATTGTGGCAATACCCTTTAACTTCAACCTTAAATATTACATTTCGTCATGGCAACACATCTTGATAATAGTAATTAGGAGACAGATTATTGTGAAAAATATGGTAAAATGTAATAAACTTGAATAAGGCATTAGCCCTATGTGAGGTGAACTTGGAATTGATGAACTAAGTAGGTTTATTACACGGCAACATGCAATGATGAGTGGAGTAGAATATCATAGACTGATCAACTGAAATTAAGGACCACCTAAAAATCTTTAATCATAAACAAAACTTTTATCATTCTGACCTTTAAGTTTTCCCAATATTTACATTGTTCATGGTCCCTTACGCAAAATTTGTTGCTTGTATTTTTCTCAAATACCCGAATTAGGCAATGTCGAGAAAGAATGTAATCAGGTCCTTCAGACAGCCAAAAAACTGTGTTACTTTTGGCTAGACTATTATCTTTTTGTGGTATTACCTTGATTTTGCAAAATCTTGGCACAATCGTACGTTTGGGTTAGTATGTTTCTAGACTTGTTTCATGAGCTCCTAGATGTTACAATATCACTCTATTTCATCTTTAAACAATTAATACAATAAATGGTCTTGGTGAATGGTAAACCACTCATGTCATAAACTGTATGACCCAGCCACTCACGTAACATATATCCTCCATCTTTTGACTACCTTCTTTACATACACTGCTAGTATCACCATTCTTGGTGAATAGAAAAACCACTCATAAACGGTATGACACGGTCCCTTATATAATATCCTCAATCTGCTGAATACTTTCTTTTCATACATTGCTAGTTTCACTATATTGGTCTTGGTCAATAGTAAAGCACTCATGTCATAAACGGTATGACACAGCCACTAATATAACATCCTCAATCTGCTGAATACTTTCTTTTCATACACTGCTAGTTTCACTATATTGGTCTTGGTCAATAGTAAAGCACTCATGTCATAAACGGTATGACACAGCCACTAATATAACATCCTCAATCTGCTGAATACTTTCTTTTCATACACTGCTAGTTTCACTATATTGGTCTTGGTCAATAGTAAAGCACTCATGTCATAAACGGTATGACACAGCCACTAATATAACATCCTCAATCTGCTGATTACCTTCTTTTCATACATTGCTAGTTTCACTATATTGGTCTTGGTCAATAGTAAAGCACTCATGTCATAAACGGTATGACACAGCCACTAATATAACATCCTCAATCTGCTGATTACCTTCTTTTCATACATTGCTAGTTTCACTATATTGGTCTTGGTCAATAGTAAAGCACTCATGTCATAAACGGTAAGACACAGCCACTAATATAACATCCTCAATCTGCTGAATACTTTCTTTTCATACATTGCTAGTTTCACTATATTGGTCTTGGTCATTACGTATAGTAAAAGCAGTCATGTCATAAACGGTATGACACAGCCACTAATATAACATCCTCAATCTGCTGAATACTTTCTTTTCATACATTGCTAGTTTCACTATATTGGTCTTGGTCAATAGTAAAGCACTCATGTCATAAACGGTATGACACAGCCACTAATATAACATCCTCAATCTGCTGAATACCTTCTTTTCATACATTGCTAGTTTCACTATATATGGTCTTGGTCAATAGTAAAGCACTCATGTCATAAACGGTATGACACAGCCACTAATATAACATCCTCAATCTGCTGAATACTTTCTTTTCATACATTGCTAGTTTCACTATATTGGTCTTGGTCAATAGTAAAGCACTCATGTCATAAACGGTATGACACAGCCACTAATATAACATCCTCAATCTGCTGAATACTTTCTTTTCATACACTGCTAGTTTCACTATATTGGTCTTGGTCAATAGTAAAGCACTCATGTCATAAACGGTATGACACAGCCACTAATATAACATCCTCAATCTGCTGAATACTTTCTTTTCATACACTGCTAGTTTCACTATATTGGTCTTGGTCAATAGTAAAGCACTCATGTCATAAACGGTATGACACAGCCACTAATATAACATCCTCAATCTGCTGATTACCTTCTTTTCATACATTGCTAGTTTCACTATATTGGTCTTGGTCAATAGTAAAGCACTCATGTCATAAACGGTATGACACAGCCACTAATATAACATCCTCAATCTGCTGATTACCTTCTTTTCATACATTGCTAGTTTCACTATATTGGTCTTGGTCAATAGTAAAGCACTCATGTCATAAACGGTAAGACACAGCCACTAATATAACATCCTCAATCTGCTGAATACTTTCTTTTCATACATTGCTAGTTTCACTATATTGGTCTTGGTCATTACGTATAGTAAAAGCAGTCATGTCATAAACGGTATGACACAGCCACTAATATAACATCCTCAATCTGCTGAATACTTTCTTTTCATACATTGCTAGTTTCACTATATTGGTCTTGGTCAATAGTAAAGCACTCATGTCATAAACGGTATGACACAGCCACTAATATAACATCCTCAATCTGCTGAATACCTTCTTTTCATACATTGCTAGTTTCACTATATATGGTCTTGGTCAATAGTAAAGCACTCATGTCATAAACGGTATGACACAGCCACTAATATAACATCCTCAATCTGCTGAATACTTTCTTTTCATACATTGCTAGTTTTACTATATTGGTCTTGGTCATTACGTATAGTTAAAGCAGTCATGTCATAATCGGTATCATATGACCACTCTTACGATATCCTCTAACCTTCTTTTAATATACACCGCTCATGTCACGGAGAGGGACTTGGTCCATAGTAAAGCAATTGTGTCATAAACGGTATGACACAGTCACTTATATAATATCCTCAAACTGCTGATTACCTTCGGTGTATTTGTGCACGCCCACCCCCTCCATGATTCCACTCATGAGGTTCTCAGTCCCGTTCGATATCTGGGTCGTTCCGTCCCCGTATTCAAAGTGGAACACAACATCGGATACCTCCGCACTGGAGAAGAAAAATAAGATTTACAAAATTTTTATAACAAGCCTTATCATTGAATTTTTTTATATAACATCTAACCACAAATACTAAATTCAATTCATAGATTTCAAGATTATCAAGTTCCATAAATTTGAAGAAAAAATCTTCTTTCCAACATAAGTAACTATAACAAATTTTGAAAAACTCTAATAGTTATTACATGATACTTAAAAGCAAAAACATAAAGAACTTGTTACTGCTCTTTAAAGATTTACTAGAGGGTTTTACACCTTGAGAGTTATCAAACTCATCAACAAGCAGCTGACATGGTCGATCTATATCCCCCGCAAATTGCACAATATCTATAGGTTTTCCTTATCATATTGCCGATTAATTTTTGTCGCACAAATTAACACAATTTTTCCAGGAAATGAAAGAAACTGTTCTAATAAAGAAACTAAATCATACCAACTTTATGTTCATTGTTGGGCATAATTGGACTTAACTGACAAAATTAAAATCAAACGAATGAATTTATGTATTATGTATTTGGATCTTCAAGATCAATTTGATCATATTTAAACAAACATATTTTCAAAATTGCTCTTCATGACACACCAACATATGATTTTGTATCTCAATAACAAATTTGATCAAAAATGTGATTAGTTTAGATGTAACAGATTTCCAACAGAGTCCTCATTTTTTGCCAAAAAAGGCAAAATTTTATAAAAATATTTCCAAAATTGTTCTTCATGACACACCTTCATATGATTATGTATCTCCATATCAAATTTGATCAATATGTGATGATTAGTTTGGAAGTTATGAGCCGGACAGGATTTGTAACAGTTTTCCAACAGAGTCCTCATTTTTTGCCAAAAAAGGCAAAATTTAGTAAAATATTTCCAAAATTGTTCTTCATAACACACCTTCATATGATTATGTATATCCATATCAAATTTGATCAATATGTGATGATTAGTTTAGAAGTTATGAGCCGGACAGGATTTGTAACAGTTTTCCAACAGAGTCCTCATTTTTTGCCAAAAAAGGCAAAATTTTATAAAAATATTTCCAAAATTGTTCTTCATGACACACCTTCAGATGATTATGTATCTCCATATCAAATTTGATAAATATGTGATGATCAGTTTAGAAGTAATGAGCCGGAATGGATTTGTAACAGTTTTCCAACAGAGTCCTCATTTTTTGCCAAAAAAGGCAAAATTTTATAAAAATATTTCCAAAATTGTTCTTCATGACACACCTTCATATGATTATGTATCTCCATATCAAATTTGATCAATATGTGATGATTAGTTTAGAAGTAATGAGCCGGACAGGATTTGTAACAGTTTTCCAACAGAGTCCTCATTTTTTGCCAAAAAAGGCAAAATTTTATAAAAATATTTCCAAAATTGTTCTTCATGACACACCTTCAGATGATTATGTATCTCCATATCAAATTTGATAAATATGTGATGATCAGTTTAGAAGTTATGAGCCGGACAGGATTTGTAACAGTTTTCCAACAGAGTCCTCATTTTTTGCCAAAAAAGGCAAAATTTTATAAAAATATTTCCAAAATTGTTCTTCATGACACACCTTCAGATGATTATGTATCTCCATATCAAATTTTATCAATATGTGATGATTAGTTTAGAAGTTGTGAGCCGAACGGGACTTGTAACAGATTTCTTACAAAATTTACCACTTTTTCTCCAAAATCCTAATATTTTATGTAGATTTTCAGAAAATTGTTTCTCATGACACATGATTACATGTTTCTTCATGTCCATAACAAATTTGAATTGAAATGGTTGATTAGTTAGAAAGTTATGAGCCGGACACAAAGTGTAACGGACGGACGGACGGACGGACGGACGGACGGTACCCATTTTAATACCCCCCGCAACTTCGTTGTTGCGGGGGATAAAAACTTACTAGGGTCAGATAATTAAACTTAGCTTTCATACAATATATCAAACTGTATAAGGCAATGCACGAAATTTTTTTGAAAAAACAGATTTAAAAAAAAAAGATACTTCTGCCAATTTCAAGATTGATTGCAGGGTTTCAACACCTTGAGAAGTATAAAACACATAACACATTTACTGGGCTCGGAAAGTGAGCTCAGTTGACTAAGTATTAATGTTCAAAAAGCTTAAAAAGTTATCAAAAGATTCTGAATAGCAATGTATCGGAAAACTTTTTGAAGAAATATTTTTTTTTTAAAACCTGCTACTGAATTTCTTTCATATATACATATTTTTACTTTTAACCATATAACCCACTTACTAGGCTTGGAAAGAGAGCTCGGTGTTGACGGCCACACTATCCTTGGATTTCCAGTAGAAGACGGTTGAGCTGTCTATCGGTTCAATCACATGGATTACAAACGGCAACTTCTTGACAATAGGGTTTGGGTAAAACTTGTTTGAGATTTTCACGATAATTTGAATCTTGTCAGCGAGAGTGAAGGAGAAAGTGACGCTACTTGACTGGGCCTCGCTGCAAATAAATATAATTCATATTTATAATCAAAATAAATTTTGATATAGTCAAATTCAAACATTGATAAATTTTGATACAAACATTTTCATAACTTAATAAATTTTGATATCTTGATAATTATAACTAAATATATATATATAAAGTAAATTTCTCATCAATAATTAATTCAAGCAAAGTTTTCAATATCAAAATGACTGCTAAAAGTATCTTAAAACAATTCAATTTTAATCAATGTAACTGATGGTAATAAAATAATAAATAATTCATTGTCAAATGTTCAGTGATGTTAAAAATGGCCCATTTGAAAATTTTATTATGAGATATATTGTTCCTTTACCATCATTTTAATGTAGTTGAAGTTGTAAAATAATTTGATGTTTATGAGTTAACCAACAGAACAATTCCATGAATTGCCTATATCAATGAGAATTTTGAATGATTTTTTAATTCAAATTTTTGAGGTACAAAATTATCACACCATGTGTCGATGAAAATGAAAATAATACTTATTTCTTAACATATTTAAAATATTGGCAAGGGTATCAAGAAATGTGACACCAAATATGTAAATCAATGATGCTAATTAGCATTTTATCAAATATGTTTCAATTAAACAAAATAAATTATGGGCGTCAGAAAAGAAACTAATGAATTTGGTGTAGTTACAAAAGCAATTGCATGTATTTTCTCAATATTATAACTTTGATTATTTTTGTTTACAAGTTGGTTATTCATTAGATTCCTTCACAATATATGAAGTAAGAAATAGTCAATTTAAGGTATTTTCTCTTCAAATATGGAGGAGGTCTCAAACCAAAGATTATCCATTTAACCGATTACAAACAAGTACCCTTTACTTTGATCAAATCAACACTAGTTCCAATTCCTAAGAATGTCTGCAATTGGTACCTGTTAATCTCTGTTGGTGCCAGACTTTTGTACCAATTCTCGTTTTCCACCACTTCAAGTTCCCACTTGAAAACCAGATCGGCGCCTGTTTCCACGGTTACGTTGACTGACACCTTGGAGTTGAAGGCTATTATTGGTTTGGCGTCAGATGTTATTTTAATGCCTGAAATTGGTTGGCCTACAGATACAAGAGTGCTGTCAGACACACTGGAAAACAAGTTCACTGCTGTCACGTTAACGTCATAATCTCCAACACTGTCGTACACGTGAGATATCACCAGGCGATAAATTGGCGGCGTCCTCATGTTGCTATTCTCCTGTTCTAGGATCTCAATAACTCCAGCATGAGAGTGAGATGTCGTGTTGAAAGTAGTTCCGTCTCCAAAGTTGCAGAAAAGGGTGAAATTCTGTCCCCCTCGAACATCGACAGTGATGTTGGCGGAGGTGCCAAGCGGCACTGGTTCGGAGTTTAACTCTGTGTATAGAATCGGGTACTGAACCAGGATTTTTAGGGTGGTTTCTGCAGAACTGACATCATTTTCTGCCTTAACGCGGAGAGTCTGAACCCCTGCCCTTCTAAACACATCAGGCTTCTGAAAAACAAAATGACTAAATTAATTATTAATTTTCTTTGTGCAGGGACAAAAATATTATCAGCTTCTAAAATTTCAAATTGAAATCTTAATTTTAGAATAAAGTTGAATTATTTTGGTAGTTCAGACAATTGACACTCTGTAGGTTAAAGTATTTGACTTTGTTTTGTTAAACAAAGTTGAACTGATTATACATTAACTATTGGACAGAGGTAGAAATAAGTAAAACTACTCACAAACTGCTTGTTGGTGGTCCGGTTACTGGAAGCATTGTTGAGAGACCAGATATACAGGATATGTGAACCCGACTCACTCCTCGCCGTCCAGTTGTAGAAGCGGACATTCCTGCAAGAAGATTTAAAGATTTAGATTACTGCTGCCTTATTAACAATCCTCAAGAAAAAAGTTATTGTTCCCTCGAATTTTGAATATTCCAAAAGCTTCAAATATAATCCTCACTAGTCAAGAAGTCTGTTCATAAGATATCAGCTTTCTATGCCTTTTGGTTCTAGAGAAAAATAAAAAATGTACAAAGATTACGGATGGAGGGACATACAGGCTTAACAGAAGGATGGACGCCTTACATCATGTCATGCCGTTGCCATAAGCCCTTTCAGGCCTGATGAGAAAAAAGGATGATTTCATATTGAATACAGACATTGTTCAAAAATTTTGGGAACATGATCATGTGATTGTCCTGCTAGTCTGTGATAAACTGGTTACATGCTACTAACTTGACTGCTTTCAGATGTGTTTAGTGGAAACCTCTTGATGGAACAAGTTTGTATCCTGGCATCAATATTTTGAAACCTTTCATTCCTCAATTGAGGTCAATATAAATCAGAATAGGCTAGAAACACAATTCACAATTTTCTAAGACCATACCCTTTTGTCTTGCTGAAGATGGATTATACATGTATATTCAATACAGACCGAAGACAAACATATTAGAACAAGATGTGTTTGTGAAACACGAATGCCCCCGGATGCATATGTCAAGTATCAAAGACCTAGCTCTGACCAATCAAAAGTTATGACCAAGGTTAAAGTTTTTGTGGACAAACGGACGGACGGACGGACGGACAGACGGACAGGTGAAAAACAATTTACCCCCGGAATCTCTGATTCGGGGGCATAAAAATAGCTGAAATCTCAAAGAGTTTGAAGCAGATTTCCTCAACCCAACAACTGAAGAACATATTGAGAAACAACTTGAGATCACAAATAGGCGAAATCACAGATAGTTTGAAGCAGAAGTTAAAGCGAAACAAACGACAGAAGAACATAATGATAATTTTATCAAAAATATACACATTTGGGTCCATATTTATTATTTTTAGCATAAAACAGTCATAACCAATTCTCTTAAGTATATAAGAACTTGAAAATATAGACATAGAAAGGTAAATAACTGCAGATCATTAATAAAATACCCAATATACAAATCAGCCAAAGAGCAGATTACAAATAATTGTGTATGTTATAAATTACAAGAGAGAAAAGATTAACTTGTTTATAAAATTGAAGATTCCATAATTATAATAATAAAACCACAAATGAAACTTCAACTTTAAAAATAAAAATTTAAGAAATGTTGAAAAAAGACATATTCAAATGATTCGAACTTTCCAAACTCTAAATGTAAAATGTATATTTAGAAATCTATATAAGAAGACGAAAAACCTTGACACTGAACCTCATCGTACCAGAAGTGCTGATGAACTTGTGATACAAGTAGGACAAAAAAAAACCACAAAATCAATTTATATAAACTCGAAGTTTACTAATTGATGAACAACTTGAGATTTACGAAAGATAAAGTTGATCTCCTATGAAGGCTAAATATCTGATGTCAGTTAATGTCACTCCAGACTCCTGTTTGGCAGAACCCGTTTGCAGACACAACACAAACATTTAATATCTTCAGGGAAATAGTCTCAAATTACAAGATAAATATACCAATCAAACATTGTTTCTTTTTCACAATTCAACCAGAGTTGCTAAATAGTACAAAGTTTGTCTCAGTCAGTTATCAAGTTTTATTGGTAAAACCATATAATTTATTGAAATGAAATTTGAAAACTTTTCTTGATAAATAAATCAAACATATATGATATGACAAGGTTCTCATGCTTTGAGATAAACATGCTATTTGTCAAGAAATGACATATATTCTACTTTTTAAATGATGAAATCCTTATCGATATGCCAAAAAGGTCAATTTCATGGTCAATTTCCGGTTTGAAAAGTCTGTTGCCTTGGTAACAGTGTGACGTCATTTGCGAATTTGCTACGTCAGACCCTCAAATGGTGATACACATTATCAGTAGAAAATAAATTTAGAAATCTATTAATCATGAATTAAAACTATTTGAATTAACTTGAAAAGGTGGTTCAGAGATATATTTAAAACTTAAAATTTTGTTCAATTTATGATAATTAAATTAACAATTTACCAATTGAAATTCAGTTTTTTACAATATATTACATTTTTTTAAATGTAAAAGAAATTTGTCTCTTAGTGATTATGACAAAAATCTTAAATTTTGAATTTTATTCAATGTATTGTCATTAAACGATACAAATTCTACCAAAATTTGAATACACCAAAAAAGCTCATTCACAAAAGTTTCCCTATAAATAGTTCTACTGAATTAAAACAGAGGGCGCTTCATTCAGACACAACATAAACACAAGATAAACACGGAAAAATTCTCTGAGAGCCCAAGCAGGTTTGTCAGCTGAAACCTTGCCATAGGCAATTTCCCAACTACATCCAACAACATTCTGTAATCAGAGCTTCGGCAACGGTACCATTCGCTCAAATACCAGCTGTACTCATGCTTATTTTGAGCCAGCGAATAAACTAGCAGCATGTCTATTAATTAACGTTATTACGATGCTGTAAACGGTGCCAGTTTGGCTCAAAATGTTAGTTTGCCGAGGCATGATTTCTACGATTGCCATGTTGATAACATGACATAGAAAAACTTGCCTTGGGCAATCATGATAAATTCCTTTACTCCTTTGATTGCCATCATGGATTTTTTTTTTTTCTTACAAGAGACAATTGACATTTAGTGAAGGCTTCAAGTTGAATGGTAGCTTATGACACAGTTTTATATCTTTGTCAAAGGGGTATTAATTTTTTTTGCAAAACATTAGGAAGAAATTTTGCTCTGGAATGATGAATTTTGTGAAGTCAGTCATATGTGTTCAATTTCTTTGATATAATTTGAAACAATTTTTACAAAAAGTTTTTCGTTCTGTAAATATAATTTTTTTTAAAATGTTTTGGAAAGTAGATATCTAAAGGTGTGAATGAAGTTATCAAAGAACAGATAAATCAAATCAATCATTTTGAATATTTAGATTATCATTTTGAATACATTTGAATATATCTCAAATACAATGAAATACAATCATGTTGAATATTCAGATTACCATTTTGATAATAATTTTCATATATTTCTAAAGCCTGTACAGATTAATTGATAAGGCTAATACGTTAATTTTGTATATAAAGTGATCTTCTGAAAATTAGAAATTACACATTTCTCAAAAAGACAAAAAAGACTTCAAGATATCAATTGAATAATATATTGGAATAATGAGGTAGCTTATGTGATGAAAAAAATATTTGAATAAAAATAACCCTAATTGAAAGAAAATATACAAACTCAGAACTTTACATTTTTAGAATTCAAGAAGACAAAAATGGTTCTTATCCATCTTATTTACAAATAACATCTGGTTTGACTTGGAAAGGTAGACGTCATTTCTTGAAATAACAAAACATGGAAGCCATTTGACTTTCCAATGAGATTCTGCAACTATATACGTTCTGTAAACGAAACGTCTTCTTAGCTTCGAAGATAAACACTCAAGAGTAAAAATACACATTTTAAGTAGTTATTTCTTTACCTTGGGCAGAAAAAGATCTTCTAAAAGACATCGTTAGAATGTAATAGCTTTAAAAATTTGTTCTCAGAAAATATTCATTCAAGAATATAAACCCTTCAGAGATTTGAAGTGAATAAAAATATATAGCCTTGTTTGAGATTAAGACAATAAATTAATGAAAAAAATAAGAGCTTCTAAATTTAACATTACTCTTACTATGTACTGATTAACAATTGGAATCATACTGATTAACAATTGGAATCATTCAAATCAAACTCAATTATAAAACTAGGAAGGGACATGGAAAGAATGCACACAAATGTAAAAACAAAATAAGATAATTAAATCAATCAACATGAATTGAATGGAGTGAGAATTAAACAGAAATACTTACAGTTTCCAAATCCTAACTCAGGAGACGAAACAATCCAGCATGGTTAAGCAATATTCCATGTGGTCGAAGCAACAGAGTTGAGATCAAGTGAAGTTCACATTAATAAACCTCTAAACACAACTCGATGACAGCCAAATCTCTGTTGAACTTGTATATGTCTTAGAGACAAATATCCTTCTTGGAATGGGTTTCACTATAAATGTGAACTTAAAACATCAATAAGAGTGAAAGGTCCATTAATGTTGTTCATCAAGGAAAATGTTTTAGTCCACAATGTGAGAAAAAATAAGGCGAAACTTGAAAATGCCAATGGTGCCAAGAAAAGGGATATTCCTGAGATATCAGCAGAACGCCCAGAGACCACTTTCCCCTACAGAAGTAGTTGAGAGGAATACAGCACATGGTCCTTATTCTGGGACTCCATGGAAACAATGCCTTCGGGTCACAGGCCCGGCTGATATTTCATCCAATAGCTGTCGATTCACTGATACCAAATAAGGCCTAAGTCGTGATTCTTTTTGACTCGAATGTTTCAAGATGTAAGAGCAACTGGATCTGATTTGATCTGCATTAAGCCTGGACGTGTGAGAAATGGCGGCAAGTTCCTGTACACAATAGAACAACTCTCAGACTTGCAGGAAGGGCGAGGTCATATCGTTGAGTGTCGTTTGGAGACCAACTGGTAGGTGACGTCAGTTCGCAAAACGGTACCAGCTTTGAGCAAGTCCTCCTCAGCTCTCAAACTCTCTGCCAAGAATTTGTTCGCTTTCCAAATAAATTCTGTGCTCTGAATGCCGGCATGATACGCCCTTGATGCCGACACCAAGTTGCGATGACCTCCTGGAATGAAGAAGTTCACTTCCTGTTCGACAGAGTTGAGTGTTTTCACAATAAACATGGTGTGCCCTCCAGGTACAAACAACCCACTCCATGCTTCAAACACCGAGCCGACTCTCCCGCCATTTTACAAGTGTGAAGTCGGTGTTTAGACAAGTGGGCGACGAGACCCAACATTGGAGTCTGGAACACTATCTGGCGTGGAAACCCAACATTGGCAGCCATGTGGGTGCTTGTGGGTGCCATCAGAATATTCAATATATCCAGTGTTGGGACCATGTTTCAACATCAAATCTATTTCCGACCTGTCATGACAGAAACTCAGACTTGTAAGAGCAAATATATGGCCATCATCATTCTCAATATTTTTAAAGTTGGGACCATGTTTCAAAATAAAATCCAAGAATCATAATCACTATCTAAAAATGTTTAAGTTAATTCCATCAGCATACTTGACGTGTTGGGACTTATCATTCAATCTTAGTTCTTAACTTTGACAGAAATTCCTGTAACAATCAGATGACATTAAACATTGTGATAGAATTGATCCTCAAATAGGAGGCACCAAGAATCCTAATCACTATCCATAGCGACTCAGGCTACCTTCCATCATTATTAAAGTGCGGACACTTCTCAATATCCAATCTATTCAGGTCCTACCTGTATTGACAAACTCTTCTAACACGAGGACGACAATTGATATCCTTGTGAAGATGCTACACTTTCAATAAAATTCACGAGGCACCACAGTCACCAAGTCTTTATCACAAACTTTTCGTCCAAACCATGTGGCTCCTATAACCATGTTCCTGATTGGACGATCAGAATCATCAATAATGTGTTCAATACCCATTTCAGGCTACACTTTCAATAAGATTCACCAGACATCACAACCACCAAGTCTATATCACAAACCTCTCATCCAAGCCATGTGGCCTCATTCTGATATGATTTTCCGGATTGGACGATCAGAATCATCAATTATGTGTTCAATACCTAACGGAGGCATCACTGCCTAAGCTGTCATAACACATTTCAGGCTATAATGAAAACCAGGCCTACACATGTCCTGAAAACTTTTTTATGTGCGAAACTTTCATAATATGCTTCATCAGCACTTTTTCAATCTAGTAAAGAGCAACTTGTCAGCAAAATATTATATATATCCAAATTATCTCATCACATCATATTCAATTTTATCTGTTTCAACACATCATGTTGATATTTTTATATCATATTCAAATTTACCTTTCTCAGCCTACAATTGTGAACAAATAATATAAGACATTTAAGATATGAATGTTCATAATTCAATAACTGTCAACCAAAAAATTTTTTTTTTAATATGTAATTAAAAAATAAGTTCATAAAAAGAACTTAAAACACTACAACTGTCACCAAAAGAAAATTGAGTGAAGGGTTTTTTAAAATGCATTTAAAGTAATTGTACTGAAATCTCACGAAGTTAATAAGGAAGTTGTGTTAAAAATAGTATTTAATTGATGTTGCACACAAGATAGTTTGGACAATACGGTGTCAAGGGTTTTATTTAAGTAGGCACCAATGGTTGTATAACAAAAGAAGTGTTATGTCAAGTTTAACAGGTGACGCCATGGTGAGTTTTAAAGCCAATACAGGCAATTAAATAGGACATTTTCCAAAAATAACAAGATACAAGGACACTTCATGTCAAATTCAATTACTTATCAAATGTTTCACAATTAAATTCATTACAAAAATCCCACAAAATTAAGTTTCTTGCTTATCCCCAAGATCTAAGATTTAATGAAGAGTATTTCAAGTTCAATTATTGCTCTTGAGTGGGCAGAATTAAATTTTATCACCTGATGTTATCAGGGGTAGCTTTCATTTTTGACAATATATGATATTAAATTTGAAGCAACACAGATTACCAAAGTTTTAAATTGTTTTAATAAAAAGTGTCAGAAAGGAGGAAACTTCAAAGAAATTGTACTTTGGTTATAGACCAATACAAGATTATTCCAAAAACAAATGTTTTCAGCAGGGATGCAGAAATCGGTCTATTTGCCGGACATGTCCGACTGGGAATCCAGTTTGACCGATTGAAAAAGTGACCTGTCGGACATTCAAGAAGTCATTTGGCCGATCGAAGATAATCAAAGAATTATTAAACAAACAGATAAACAAGCCTGCGTTTACCAACAAGCAATCAATAAAGGTCAAATGCCCCGCTTGTGTCGGTCATAATTGTTATGAAATATAATATTAAATATTCACGCATCATTCACGTACCAGCGTACTGTTAAATTCCAGCAGAAATCACGATGTACGTGGCTTCACTTGCATCAGCGATCGGGAATTGAAATATTTGATTCCCAAAACATTATCAAGAACTAACGCTTTATGAGGCTTGTTATCCATTCTAAATGTTTTATATGACATATTTCCAAACTTATTTATCATATTTAATCGACGAAGTTCAAAGAAATCTTTGTCAAATATACTTTCGCGAAAGCACGTTGTTTTACTGTACTTGGAATCTCAATCGTAGTTTCTTGACGACACATAACTATCAATATTCATTCGTGGTCATTATCATAATTTTTGCAAAATTTTCTTCGAAATTTATTTACGTAAATATTTCAACTAACTGCATGTATTTTTTTAAAATGTAATATATCGAAAATATTTAACAAATATTTGAATATTTAGACATGTATTATTGTATCGACAATATGTTGTCATGAATTTATTACAACCACGTTTCAGTTTCACACATCGTTTTCAAATCGACTTGCTGATTGGTTGACCTACTTTTCTGGGCCAATGAAAAGGCTTGTAACAAATATATCTCTTCTCGTAAACACATGCAGCAAAAGCTGTCGACTGATTATTCACGTTCCTTTTTCATGAGAATGGTATCATGTTATCTGATTAAAACAAACAACAAACAATGTAAGTTAGCATTTGCAATTTCTTTATGATTCTTTTTAATAATATACGTCTGGAAAAGTGTTAACTGATGTTTAAGAAGACCTGACCAACATATAGTCAAAAGTATCGATGTCAAAATCAATGCAACTCGCATCAATGATTTTCTTGAATGGGGTCTCAATTTCATGATTAATCTCGAACCAATGCATATTTTTCCACGTGTTAATATTTTACTTCCGGGTCGGCTTATACGTGGAATGTCCGATTGGCAAAAATTTGAATCTGCATCCCTGGTTTTCAGGATTCTTTGTGAAACCAGCTTAATCAAACATCTAGCTGATGCTTTGAATTGATAATTAATGATTGAAACAAAAAAACAGAGATAAAAGTTATATTTATAGTACTTATATTATAGTTTATTGGCGACCATTTTTGTGTGAACACCTTTAATTCATTTTGTGTAAGAAAAATTAATTGCATGGCTAAATTTTACATTATATATTTGATTTATCACTGCTTCATTTAGTTTAAATACATTTCTTTTCATTTGGAACCATTTTTTTTCATTTTCCTGACACCACCTTACATTACCCATAAAATGTGCTACTGCCCCTTTAAGATAACTTAGAAGATGATCACATGCTTACCGGTACTAAACAATGATGTTGTAATAAAATGATCATTCAAATAACATATATAATAATTGAATTCAAATGAACAGATTCAGTTTATTACTAATTAAATAGGAACTGATTTTTTTATTTGCTGTTTCAGCTTTAACAAACTATGTTAGAGAGGTCAAAGCACCGATGGGAAAACATCAAAGAGAGGCTTAATTTGAACTCCATGGGCTTGAGCATAAAAATTTCTGCATCCAATGCAGGGAATATTGTTGAACTGAGAAAAACATTTGTCCCCCATGTTCCTCCTGTCGATATGGCTTCTATTGTTTGGTGCCAATTAGGACCTCACCAGCAAATTCCTTGACACCTTTCAGATGTGTGAAAACATTCGGAGCTAGTTTCATGTGGGCGAACTTTAGAAAAACAAAATGGCCTCCCAGCTGGTTTCAAACCATCTGTTTCTTGGTGTCTCTGATCGTCTTGGATACGGGCTCATTAAAGTAAGGGTAATTCATCTGGCACAAAGCTATGACTTTTTGTTTCTGGAAAACACTTAGATTTCTTTGTAATTTTTATGCGAAAACAGGTTGTTTCATGTTGTTTTAAAACAGAATCGCTTTAAAGTTATATCTACCTTATTACATATACTACTCAAAAGAATCTAAGGAACACTTGTATAGTGTCCCCTATATACTTTATATCTCGGTGCAATGAGAAAGTTAAGTATTTTATGAAATAAACACTATCTTTAACTGACATATTGGAATCAAATACTGCGACTTACGTGATGTGATTAAAAATTCCAAAAAAAATTCAAAAAATTCCAAAAAAATCAGTAGCCCAATGTCAGATATGCATGTGGTTATGAATAAAACTTCAAACTCTCTCTGAGCTGCCGACATTTAAAGTTACTGCAAATGATATAACTGCTTACATGTTCCTTAACTTCTTTTGCATAGTGTATTATTATATAATTATGAATGCACAATCAGGTTTGTACAATCAAGTTATGCCTACATCATTAAAATATATTTTATCATGAATGCACGATGAGTCATGTTGCTCTAATATACAGACCATTATCCTGTTAGAATATGTATTATGAAAGATCATTTCAGGGAGATATATACTCACAATAATAAGACACTTATTGGGTCTCTGGTTAACAATATGAAGATATGTTGCTTTAAAATGTTATTAAGTAATAGTAGTTCACCCAATTTCATTCATAGATATGATTTAGTTGACTTTAAATAATGTTGATAAAACACAAAAATATGAATTCACAAAATTATGAAATCATATTTTTGATATTAAAATCCCAGATCTTGCCATCTTTTTTAGCCCTGACCTTATGAACCCTCGATTAGGCTAATTAATTGGGCCAATGATTACAAACCTAAAAATATCTGCATGTAATACACGCAACAATAACAATAAACTTGTCATAAATATAAATCAGTAAACTCTCATGCAACTGAGTGCTGTTCAAGAAGAAAAAATGGCCGCCCTGGTCTGTGCTCATAACGGTATGGACGCATGGTGGCAATAATTTTCGTAGATCAGTTTCCGACCTACAAGGATTGTTTAGAGTCAGGATTTAGGTTACAATGAGAAAACATAGAAGTAGAAACATGCCGAGATCAGACGGAGAGTTTGGGATCAACATCTCACAACACTGGGTTCCTCTTGCAATGGGCGAGGGATATTTGTACAACAGATTGGGCAAACCTAATTTTACATACTCCTGTGGTTTTTCAGATTTTTCTGTTTAAAATTCAATTTCATCAAATTTTCCCAATTGCATATTTAGTGTTATTTATTATCATCAAAGGGTTAAACATATTATGATAAATTTACTTGTTGAGGAAATTATTAAGCGAAAACTGCTGCTGGCCCTTTTAGTGTGAACACCATGTTATCATTTGAGAGAGGGGATTGGATTTATGCAGCTTAATTGAACATATGTTTGTTTTACGCTGCCTCTTATCATTTAAAAAAATCATGCATACGGTTAATAGATATTTTCATTCCATAAGAAAATATCTCAATTTTATAAATAGAAATGGTCCTTGACTTATCAAGTTGAGTATATAAAATGTATGTGGACAAAGTTGTGTCTTGAGTTTAAAGAGTACCATTGAAATTTGCTACATGTATATTTTCAGTTTTTATCACTTGTGTTCAAACAATATACAGTGGATTGATAAGACAAATTCAAAGATAATCATAAAACAATTGTTGTTGAATTTGAATTTATTTTTTTGCTACTTGTAGCAAGTTTAATTCATTTTTCAATCATCTTAAATTTATTCATAAGCAGTCACTTGTGTATATAAATTCTACATTTTGCATCTAAAATCATCATCAAATAGAAATATTAACAAGAGAGGTCAGTTGCAGTATTGAATATATAAAAGATATATATTGGACATTTTAAGAGAACAATTTTCTAAGCAATATAGAATACCATGTAGACAAAGCTTAACTTCAAATTTAAACCTTACAAGACACCATAAATACTCAATAGCTTTGATCTTATAAAGATCGACTCTCAAACCCCTTTGAACCCCAAATCACATTTACATCCACAAAATGATGATTTAATAAGCTTGGAGCGAGCACCGTTAACCAACCAAATCTAGAAAAACAAGGTGCACTCAAATGAAGACATTAGTATTCAGAGAGAAGAGAAAATTAGAAGCATTCACGTCAAATATCCACAAATCTTATATTGTATCGCGCGAGATCGCTAGCCTGTACTTTGTATTCAATGCCATGTCTTTGTAAATCCTCTGACCCCAGTTTGCACTCTTTGCTTAAAGGACTGAGCGTTGCTTGAAACGAGGCAAATCAGCGATGATGAGCCCTTAACAAATTGAATAAGGACAACGGTTAAATCACCTCTTCAAAGAATCGGGGTTCATTTACAAGAAAACTTTCAAACAGGACGTCAATATTGGAAATCATTTTGCCCTTCCGGAATGCCGTCATGAAATTTGATCATTTTCCGACGAACCGGTTCCACTTGTTTCAAAATGGCCGCTATGGATATATGAAGCATAACTATGGTCAGTTTTCAGTAATAATTATCAATCAACTCGATAATAATGGTTCACAACGATCGGAATAGCCTTGTACAGCGGTGCAGAATCTCGCAATCAATCAAAACTGATGCCAATAATCTTTCGGAGCTCGTCTGGGCTTTGTTCGGTGGACAACTATGCATGCTACAGTATGGGCCACAGTTTCCATAAAATGTATGCACATGGCCCTGGTTTTCATGTAAAACCTAATAATGTTCCAATAATCGGCTATCCACTCTACACATTCTGGAGCCCTATCAAAGCATATTAAGTTATTTTCCACAGTACATTCACTTAACTCATCTAATTTGTGACCGACGTCGAAATGATCGAACTGTATCTGCATAAAGTTTCAATTTCACCTACATTGTATAATATGGTCTCCTTATATACTGAAAGGAAAATTAATTCTGTCAATTTAGGTGTCGATTTCAAAATAAATCAGAGTGTCAATTCAATTATGTCGTTTTTTATCCTTTGCTTTCGAAGAGAGGACAAAACTTTCACAATGCCTGGAAAGAAATTGATGCAGTCAAGGTGTCAATGGTGTCCAATAAAAACTATTAATTAATCGAATTTAATGTAAGATTTAATAGGACAGCCTATGTATATTTCATCAAGCGATTCCTTCAATGACTTAAATTACATAAATTTCAGGCATCAATTTCAAACTAAAAATGTCAATTTCAGCTTTTTATAGAACAACATTGAAAAGTGTCAATATCACATGTATTAAGTCGTTAATTTCCTACAAGGAAAATAAACATGGTCTAATCTGGTGTAGATTACAATATAAATCACCTTGTCAATCTAATTACCTGTATGTTCTTCTAAAATTACATGATAGTGTCAATTCAATGATGTTAATTTCAATAGGAGTTATGTCAGTTCAAAAAGGACAACACGTAAATAGAAGTTTGTCAATTTCAAGAGAGGCATCAATTTCCAATAAACACAGCCGAGATAGATTAACTGTTCATTTTCTTAGCCCAGGAAAACATGCGAATGATAAATTGCAACAGTTGACTAAATTCATGTCACTGGCTATTGGATTCATAATAAATAAAGTTTTCATTGATTTTAAATTTCATGTCGCAATAATGTTGTGTAAATCATTAGTATATTATATAAACAAAGAACCAAAATATGAAACATAAAAACATCTCATAATGTACAATTAATAAAATTTTCAGCCATTGATTTATTTATTATTTATTTACAATAGATGACACAAAAATATGAATCTATATAATACATTATTATGATAATAATAATCATAAACCATATATAGCAAGCCAGATAAGGCGCCAATTAATTAGATCTGTAGCAAAAGAAAAAAAAAGATTCTCAATGAATTTGATGAACATGAATGACTGACGTAATATATACAAAGATCTTGACAACATGGTAATCAAACAAAAAAGATTTTCAGAAAATCAAACCCATGTCCAGCTAAAACAAATATCTTATAACATTGTCGTTAAAACACAAAAAGTATAGTTCATATCACACAAACAAATGTTTGAAAGCTCAAACGGGGATTCGTATGAGATTAAACGTAAAATGATTTTTTTATCAGACCAAAATGTCTGCCATCTCATATGGATCCAGATCTAGGAAACATGGTAATAAAACAAAAAAAGAATACCTTAAAGGGGCAGTAGCACGTTTTTAGGGGGAATATAAGGTGATGTCAGGAAAATGAAAATTAATGGTTCCAATTGATAGGCAATGTGTTTAAACCCATATAATATGTATATGTATAACCTTATAATGTAAAGTATAGCCATGCTATTCCTTTTTCTTACACAAAATGAATAAAAAGGTGTTCACAAAAATTGGCCGCCAATGGATTTTATGTGAATCTTCATACTTTGTCCTCTGACTATGGATGATTGGTTTGTGTAATAAGATTTTTGACACTGTCAAAATAATACATTTAGTATTAACTTACAATTATCAGTGAAACATTTGAAATATGAAATTATCAAAAAACGTGCTACTGCCCCTTTAATGTACCTGTATATTCAATTAAAGTGTCTCCCAATCATTATAGAGTTCTCAATATCATGATTGTACGCTGAAGTCGACATTGACGTTACCCACAATGCACCAGGTGTATTTGTCAGATGTCACATGGTGTCTGTTTGATATAACTTACTTAACATCAATTTCAGAGAAGGCATTAATCAAATCACTTCATATCCTAAATATAACATTCAATTAACAATTTGGGAAATGGAGTTATTTATTTGGGTATAATATGGGAATGATACATTATGTATGTATTGATACAATAACTATTTTCTTTTCTTTTTTTTTAATTATCAAATGAATTAATTTGTCATATATAATTTTATTTGCAGTTTGATAAAAATGTTTAATTAAAACAAAAGTTTGATAAAAAGGATCATTTAAAACAAGAAGGTGACATATTCCAACAAGCCTCTTAAAAAATCAGAATATCCATCTTAAAATCATCTATTCAAAGTTCTATTTCATGATAACCGCCTAAAACAAAAATCTTGTTGAAAGTTGAAAATTCTGAAGGCACATCTACACATACTGACGGATCCACATACCAAGTTTCAATGGGTTAGGTCTAATTTGTTTTAAGTTATGCTCAGACAGACAGACAGACAGACAGACAGACAATGACTATACCCCACAGTCGAAGGTACATACTGGAGAGATAATAAGGTAATGTTGGTTTAGTTGCTTCTATCTCTCATGATTTCTGATTGAAAACAGACTGAATATGTTCTCAGTAAGTAAAATCGTTTATTTACATATTACTCATTGGTGGAATTCAGCTTGAATAGTCAGAAAGTTAACTTTCAATGAATTTATTTGTTATCTTGAATGAAAGTCAGATCACCATGTATGCCTTGAACAAAGTTAAATCTTCATTCATTAATTATTATTATTAATCAAATTTTGTTGTAATTCTAATCTTGGATTTCACAATCTTGTATTATACCACATCCAATATACATCTTTGTATTCATACTACCTACAATACATAATACATAAACAAGGTGTGATGCAGCCACCTTGTCAGTCCCCTGCTCAGAGAAGCAAACTGGGCCCTGTCTACACACTTTATCAAGAGCATTAGAGCCAAGAAACCATTTCCTGGCAAGGAACAGATCCAAGATGGCCGACTCTGTCATACCTGTCATATAGATATAGGTACGAGTTCTAATATGTATCATTGGGATTTAGGTTTCTGCTCATTTAACAAAACCAAAGGGTAAAGATATATTTCTGTGATTTAAGTTGATTTTTCTTCAACAAATAATTGCAGCAGTAATGATGACAAAGCATAAGCTGAAAAAGATTAAGAATTTGTAATGACATTATTGACTATATATGTTCATTTTGAATATCGGTTCTTACAGAAATTGGAAAAATAATTTCTTCTTTTCCAAATTATATTGTAGATATTCAAAATTGGGAAAATAGAATAAACTGAATGAAGAATATGAAAGGCATTTTAAGAATAAAAATATTTCAGGTAAATTTGAGGGCATGACCTTTTGGCATTTTGAAATAAATGATTTAAAGTTTCTTGCACCACCATTTATACCAAAGAGCTTTTCTTCAACATAATGAGGTCAAAATGTGAACGTTGAAAAAAGCTAAAGTAAAATACATTTGCACTGTTCTTTTGTAAAAAAAATTATCGGAGTGGTTAAATCTGTTTTCTCAAGGTTGACAATTACCTGAAACTCATTCAACAGGTTTAAAACAAAGAAACTTAAATTCGTAATCTTAGGGGCAATTATAATTTTAATTTGAACAACTTGACAATTCATTTGATAAAGGGATGGTAATTAGATGAGAGCATCATGTACCGCATGATAAAGATTTGATAAAGAAACACTAATTAAGTCATGCACAGAGGAGTCGGTACAATACGATAAAGGAAAGCACTGAATGAAGACAGACATGTTCAAGACACCCATTCTTACACCAGAGAAGAACTGACCTTTAAAACATGGATACACTAAACCATTGCCGCCAACACCCAAAGACATGTTATTCCACCTTCTGGCGCCAAACAATGGCAAAATTAACCATCTGTATCCATACAGCTGGTCACAACAATGATATAAATCAAGATACAAATATAATAATACGTTACTTACTTTTCAATTTTTATGGCCGTCAATCCGTCAAGATGGAGCGATTTGATTGGCTCCTCAACAGCGATGTAGGATTGCAGTGTGATGGGGCTGCCATTTCCTTTTATGGTCGTGGACACTCCGTAGACACCTGGGTAGGAAAACGCGTGTTTCCAGCTGGCGAGAAAACAAAAGGGATATCAGAATTATGTGGAGAGAATCTATAACCTGCAAACCCACTGGGTTAATACAACCCCTACCGCCAGCTTGCCGAACAATGGGAAGATATGTTTATATTTATAACAATAGGTGCAGATCTTGGACACTTGTACATTTCTTGATTAATAACTACACATGTGCATTAACCCTTTTTACGCTAAAAATCCTGGTACGAATAAATTTTGAGTTTGATCTCTGGCTTGTAGGGTTGGAAACGTATATGAAATGTCTGAATTTTTTCAGTTACATTCCATAAAAAGTTTAAGCTACATTATGATTAAAATACAAAGCATTTTTCAAATTACGTTCTTTGGTCACAATTTCAAATCACTTCTAAAAATTCAACCAAGCGAGGAAAGTGGATGATTAAACCATTGCTTAAAATCATTGTTTAAAAGTGACAAATAGTCAACCGTGCATAGACTTTTTCTGGAAATAGAGTTGCTAACATGCAATTTTGATAATTTCTTATCTGAATTGAAAGTAATGCACATTTTCAATTTGAAGAAAATAGAATATTCACCTTAGTATACCATAATATACCTTACAACATTAACAAACATTTATACAGTGAATACAAATTTTTTTTCTCGGACATATAGAGTAATGTTTAGTTGGCTTTACAGAACTTAAACATTTAAAATCGTGATGTATGTGAATGTACAAAAGTTAAGGACATTTAGTTGGAATAAGTAAATCTATCCAAAAATACACTTCCCAGTCTACAGAAACATGTGCTTGTCCTTTGACCTCTACACTTTGACCCCTACACCGAGACCCCAGGTCAACAGGTTCAGGTGTCAGGTAGATGTAAGGTGTACATCAAACAGCTCATTAGCCAGGTATTAACGATGTCAACAGAAAAAGGTACAGGTAGAAAACTTAACCTCATTTTCAACTCTGAATGAAAGAGAACACAAAAACAGGTCAAATTTGACATTTTGAAAACTTGGACGACACAATTCACTTTCATGAGTTGAATTGCAATGAAAAGTCTTGTTGAAAAATGTAACAGAAAAAATTAATTTGATTGCAGGAGATTTCACTAAAGTGTATGGTCAAAAATAAGTTCAGTGAAAATTGAAGTTATTCATCAGTTCTAATGTGGTTATGCTTTGCAATAGCATGACATGGCATTGTTGATCAAACTACTTATTTATCAGTGTTGTTCTTGATTGATCATCCGAGGCGGTCATTTTTGCCTTCTGAGCATATTGGATCCTTTGGAATTGATGACTTTATGGTCAAAAATACTTTATCATTATTTAAATGTGGATAGTACCCATTTTTATTATCTCATATGAAGAGAAAGTTTAGCAAAAACCCTAACCAGTGTTAAATTTAAGGTGATCAGATGAATAGGGTCATTTTTGCCAAATTTTGAAATGAAATCAGGTCCCTGGCTTGGTGAAAATAACATATTCCCAAAAATAGAGCCATATGCTCTGTATCTCATCAGACATCACATTCAATTTTGCTTTAGGTTGTGGCTAATATGGTTCTCCTGTCATCAAATATGCATTTTAGAACCTGATCAACCCTTAATTTAGTAAATAAGCTACCAAATCTGCATTTGATTATTGCGAGGAATTGGATCAAAAAGCTCACCAAGCCATTTTTACATGGCCACAAAAGCTATCAATAATGATGATTCTGCACACAAAGTTTCATCTTTCTAGGCTTTATGCTTCTGGGGAAGAGGATGAAAATAGGTTTTAAGAGTGTGGCCCCTGTGGCCCATACTAGGGGCCACATGGCCACCAAAGTTATAGATTATAATCCTCATTAGTCAAAACGTCTGTACACAAAGTTTCAAAGGGACATGGGAGCATAATTTCCTATGACCACCTCTTTGATCAACATTGGCTATAAAAGTGATCCTTTGGTGGAGTGGGTCAAAAGGGTTAAAGTGTTATCAGTAAGATTTCAGCTATTAACAAATCCTTTTGCCTATATGACATGAAATGAATTCCCGGTTGACAGTGATATATGCCCTTTTGGAAGGACAAGGTAAAAACATCATGTACAAGATTGCAGTCATCCAACAGGGTAAACTTGCTTTACAAGATCATTGACTTCTAAGTAACAACTTGAAAGAACCGTAACTCTTTCCCTGCCGAAGTAGGATGGGTTTGCATTTGTCTATGTAACTAGTGGAGACTGAGGGTGATGCTGGCCTCTAAAGGCGAGGACGAAGGTTTAAACCAGGTTGAGACACAAAAAATCTGGGAAATTAGCTTAACATCATAGATTTTCATTAAAGAGATATATCATAATTCAAATGTTTCATATGAATAGGTTTTTATTATTTACACATTCTAAAGTAACAAAAAACTTACGAAAAGTAAATAAACTATGCCAATTAAAGAAACTCTGCTTAATTAATATGAAGATTTTTAAAGGAATGTACCAAGTTTTGTTACACTCCATGAATAAATTTTCAACTCAAATTAGGGGAGTTCACACCAAAATGGCTACTTGAATATTTTGCTTTTAAATAGACAGGTTGATGAATAATCAGTAATGAGATATCAGTCTCTGAAAAAATTTGATTGTGAATAGGAAATTGAATAGGAAAATCAGAAGAAAGACTTACACAAGGCTATAATAATATGCAAGTATAATATGCTAATTGATATTGAGATACTGTAATGTTCACAATATGATTCATATTTTAAAATATTTTGGTGGTCATAAGCACAAGAAAATGACAGAAAAACCTAAAAGTACAATGTCAAGCTTATATATAAATATGGCCAATAAACCAACTGACAAATCTACCTGCTATAAATAAAACCTGTGTGATTCACTCTTCATGAAGTGCAGATAGTGTTAATTTCCTGCCCTTCATGTCAAAGTTATGAATTACAATGTAAATTTCGTTGACACTGAGATGAACAATGCTACAACAGTCCATGGTAAAATGACAACATAACAGATTGGATGGGTGTTGGCTTATTGTTTCGTCTCATTACCATATTAGGTCTGAAAACCCCAGGCACAAACAATGTAAATTGCAATGTCAGTGAAATGTACAACACTTTATCAATATGCATGTCTATAAGGTTAATTCATTATCTGGGGAGTTACCCTAATGATTTACAATTTATCATTAAGTGAAGTACCAGGAAGTTATCATACATCCTTTCAAATGTCATATTAATATGATATAATGATAATTGTACAATAAGACTTTACGGCTTATTTGGCCAGAAAGACCCAATTGCCTCATGGCATGGCATGGCATAGTATGGAAATTCTGACTTATTATCTTATTCAATTGACACAAAAAGTTTAAAATCTTGCATAAAGACTCCTTTCCCAATGAAGATTTAGATTTTTAGATTGAATTATTAAGGGAAACAGGGGCTACTGTCTAAAACTTATTCTTATCCCATCCAGGAGCAAAAAGCCTAGAAAGGTGAGTTCTAGTCTTATGCACAGACCCTTGAGCATATAATTCACCCCATGGAAGCAAGTCTAGATCTGGACTGCTCTGAAAATCTCTATTTGTCTGAGGCTCCTTTTGAAAATTTAATAAAATAATGTTACAAAAAAAATAAAAATTTCAGAGACTAAATATAAGTCTAGGTGAGTTCTTGTGTATAGACTTGTGTAAATTTTGCTATAACCAACTGTTAGACTGCAAGATGTATCAGGGATAAAGTAATAACTAACAATGTACCGCGGTCACTCATATACTACTTCACAGATATTTGAGAGCATGGTTTATTTGAGAGAGAAGACATTACACATTTGATGAAGACAGGAATGGGCATGCTAAAAAGACAATTTATTTTATTTCTGAAAAATATTTTGATAAATTAGATTTTACTTCAATATGGTATTATTTCCTTTCACAGATCATCTGTTGTTTTAGGAAAACCAAAGATTTTCTATTATCGCCATGTAAAATGAACCAGCAATAAGAAATTTTAGGATATATGCAATTGCATATATATATATATTCAACTAAAATTGAATATTAATCTTTAAGAAGTAAACGTATAGTTATATATGAACTATAATATAGTTAATCATGAAAATCAGGGCGGACCTGAAATTAATTTGTTAAGTATATCTGAAGTCCATGTTTAACATTAAATAGGGATAATATGGTAAGAGCTATGCTAGGGTGTAGCACTATGAATCATTCCTAAAACAATGCATAACGTACACATTGTAAAGCTAACATTCGATATTAGTCATTGGACTGATGTGTTTACTTTCTACTCATGATCAATACTCATTAAACCAAACATGACCAGTTTTTCCTTAATTAAAAATGAAATTTAAAGGAAGAAATTTCATGTTAACATTTTGAGATTTAAATTTTGGCAGGTTTTTCAGTGATTTTTATCAAATAATAAAGTAATGTAGGTGTATCACTGTATGACAAATTCAAGATTTTCTTTGTACCAATCAAAAGGGAAAAGCCATTTCTGAATACTTACCCAAGGTAATTTATCCGTCCTTTACAATCGTGGGCATGGCAATTGATGGTATTATGTTTATGACAATATCTTCTATATAATCGCAACAACCAATAAACCTTGGAATGAAGCCTGGTTAGTTAGAAGTTGCTTTGTGTTGACCGTGATACCTGGGATTGTGTTCAAATCCCACAAGGGTTTATACGAAAATAATTCGAGAATTATTACTGTTGCAGTAATTACTGTTAAATCTTAATTACTGATAATCTGTCAATACATATCTTTTATAGAAACAACTCTGTACAATTAGTAAAAGTATGCAAAAAGAACAACCAAATTGGTGGACCTAAAAACAACTCTTATTGAATTGGTCATAACTCATGAAACCCTATACTTTGGTAGCCATTAAAAATGCTACTTAAAAACTACCAATACCTTTAAAATCATTATCACCAGTATCTTATTGCAGGAAACTGGGCAATAGTATTAGATTGCCACCTACATGTAAGGTAATGAGGTTCAGTCAGGCAAAATAATACTTCACACTCGGCTAATAGAATTAGATAGCTTTGTTATTTATGTACTGTATTCAGTGTAATAAGTGCCCTGAGTGCTTAGGAAATTGAAAAGAGGGGTAACTTATCAAAATCATATCACAGAATTTATTGGAATGATAAAATGGCTAAATGGTGGAGCACAGTGGTGTTAAGTGATAAGCAATCCTACTTTTCCTACCAATGGCGTGAGTCGAATACCGGTTAAGACAAAATAAATTCTTGGACTGGGTCTCGGACAGTGTTAGGCCCCTGGGTAAGACACTTCATTCACAGAGCACTCAGCTCAACCAGCCATTAAGAATGAGAAACAAGAGTCATCAGAAGATGACATATCCCCAATAAAAAGTATTGTTTCCATTGAAATCGCATAAAATAAAAATCTGAAGAAGTTAAGAATAAAAAGCCACATCTACACATGCTGAAAAATTCACATTCATTGGGCTAGGTCCCTGGACAAGGCACTTCATTCATAGTGCACTCAGTTCAACCAGCCGTTGCGGACGTGAAAAAAGGATGTCGGATTTACATGGTCACGTTTAGCGCTTATTGGCTGCTTTGAATGTACTTTCCATATAGTTAGCACTTTGAGCAACCACCAGTATAAGTAAAAATATTTTCCAAAATTTTAGTGTTTATAGTTTTTGCTTGCCACTTTATAGATAAAAAAACCCCTAATGTAAATGTAAAATATCTCCCTGGAAGAAAGAGTGAGACTAAAAAATATTTTAAATGAAACTGCCTATGTTATATGAAGGGAATACGTATGTGGTAAAATTGGAAACAACCTGGTTTGAGATTACAGGAAGTGATGTAAGAAATAAAAGGATATACTGTTAAACTGGCATAAGATTACATAAGGAGGAAATCATGCTAAAGAATTAATAAAGAATATTATGGAGGTAGGAAATCGTAATTGTAATGATCAAAGTTAAAGGCAATAATATGTAAACTGAGAGGAAGTTATCCCTGCACAAACAAAAATATAATAAATTTACATTTAAATGAAACTGCCTATGTTATATGAAGGGAATGCTTAATTTGTCATGAGTTAAAAATATGGTTAGACATGATTGTAGGAAGAGGGAGCTTATATTGCATTGAATATTGTAATTGTAACTGAGAACTGAGGGTGCAATTGGAATATGTATCAATGTTCACTTATGCATTTTCATAGTTTAATTGATTATTAATTTGAAATTTTATATACTGCATGGCTATATTCATTACTGGAATTATTTTTTTACCCACTTGCTGATAAATTTCAACTTGTTCAAAGTTGAAAATTTTTTACATTTTCAACTAGAATTCATCATTAAATTTGTCATCGATTGATTAAAGATTGTTATTTGACAAAAGAAATTTCCTTTAAATTTCATTTCTATTAAGACAGAACATTATCAACTAATCAATATTCATCAATGAGATTCATAGAATTCACCTCATGCTAACCATTTTTACTACAAATAAATTTTGTCAATTAAAAGTGGTCAGTATCAAAGGGAATTAATTAACATTATTTTATCAGATTTATAATATCAGCTGAAATGCCTTTCAATCATTATCTTATTAATTGTTGATTGAATGATTATCTATAATTGCCAATTATATAACAATTTGAATACACACTTAATACCTCTCACAGTGTCCATCTATCATAGATTGTCAATCTAGTAACAATTTGATTGTCAAATTATCAAAATGACCTTTACAATAGAGATTTTCAATTTATTGAGCACCAGAGTGTCATTTTGATATTCATTACTTTGGTTTGTATCATATATCAATATTTTTTGGACTGCCAAATTGATAACTGCAAGTTGTCAATTCAAAGATTTTGGACTCTCAATCCAAGACATTTCAATGTCAATTCGATCATTTTGGACTATAAATTCAAAACATCTTGATTGTCAATTCAATTATTTTGGAATGCCAATTTAATGAAATAAAATTGTGAAAACATTAATTTTGAGATATTAATTAACTCAATAATTTTTTTTTGTCAACTGAATGACTTCAGATTACTAATCAAAAACAGCAGATTATCAATTCAATAACATCAGATTATCAATTCAATAACATCAGATTATCAATTCAAAACATTTGATTATAAATTCAACAATTTTGTAATGTCAATCGAATAACTTCAGATTACCAATTCAAAAAACATTGAATTATCAATTTAAAACATTTGTTTATTATTTCAACAATTTTGTAATGTCAATAACAAAACTTAAAATAACCTTTTCGAAAAAAAAATTATTTTGAATTTTCAGTTTAATAATATTGATTGTCAATATCATATTAGCGTTTTCATCTTGACAGGTTCAATTTGTCAAGTGCAGGCCCAGTCAAGTCATGACAACTAACAATAAGAACCAATTGACATACACATGCAAAATCCTCTTCAAAACTCATAAAACACACCATAAAGAAGCTATCAATTTGACTAAAAATGTTCTCAGTAAATCTCAGAGGACTTTGTCACGACATGAAAAGGAAGAAAACAGTTTCTCTGACTCTCAGCTATCAAGCAAAGTCTGAACAAAATGAATTTATCATGAATTTAAAACTAACTATTTCAAAATGTACCTTATTCAACCAAAAAAGTTCATGAATTACCGGTTATACTATTGAACATAGTATTTTCTCAATGTATCAATGTCGCTTTTTGTAACCTTCTTATTGACATGACTTTCAAATCTTTGTTTTAGCTATTTGTGTTGTAAGTAGTTATGTAGCAATTGTTATATGTAGAAATCTTTGTATTGAGTAATCTCTGTATGCATTTGGATTAAGTGTTCCTTGTATCTAGTTATATTTTATGTATAGTAATCTTTGATGGAATAATTTTTGCATTCAGCAGTATAATTCTTGGATACATTGATTTGTGTATGCATTAATCCTTGAATGTGGTTATCTTTGAGCGGATAATCTATGTATGCATTAATCTTTGAATGTGGTTATCTTTGAGCGGATAATCTATGTATGCATTAATCTTTGAATGTGGTTATCTTTGAGCGGATAATCTATGTATGCATTAATCCTTGAATGTGGTTATCTTTGAGCGGATAATCTATGTATGCATTAATCCTTGAATGTGGTTATCTTTGAGCGGATAATCTATGTATGCATTAATCTTTGAATGTGGTTATCTTTGAGCGGATAATCTATGTATGCATTAATCTTTGAATGTGGTTATCTTTGAGCGGCTAATCTATATGTATGCATTAATCCTTGAATGTGGTTATCTTTGAGCGGATAATCTATGTATGCATTAATCTTTGAATGTGGTTATCTTTGAGCGGCTAATCTATATGTATGCATTAATCCTTGAATGTGGTTATCTTTGAGCGGATAATCTATGTATGCATTAATCTTTGAATGTATTTACTTTTGCACTTAGTAACATTCTTATGCAGCATCGTTCAATGTGGTTATTTCTGAATGAAGTAATACTTGTATGTATACATATGGTTATTGCTGTATGGAATCATCTTTGTATGGAGAATCTTTTGATACATTACCTTTGAGTGTGGTTATCTCTGTATGGAGTAATCTTTGTGTGTAGTTGTTGCTATTTGGAATAATATTTGCATGTTGTAATCTTTGCATGAAATAATCTTTGTATGAAATAATGTTGGTATGTTGTTATCTTCATATGCAGCAATCTTTGTATGTTGTAATCTGTGTATGAAATAATCACTGCATAGTGTAATCTGTGTATGAAATAATCTTTGTATGTTGTAAACTTTGTATGAAATTATCTTTACATTACCAATCTTTGTATGAAATAATCTTCATATGCAGCCATTTTTGTATAAATAATCTTTGCATTGTAATAATTTTTGTATGTTGTAATCTTTATATGAAAAAATCTTTGTGTAAAATAATCTTTGTATGAAATAATCATCCTATGCAGCAATCTTTGTATGTTGAAATCTTTATATGTAATAATCTTTGTATGTTGTAATCTATGAATGAAATAATCTTTGTAAGAAATAATCTTCAAAGACACCAATCTTTGTATGTTGAAATCTTTGTATGTACTATGTGGGAAACAGCTCTCTTACCTTGTATCATTGAAGTACTGCTCTACCTCTCCGTCCGAATAGTTCACTGTTACAACTATCCCTGAGTATTGGCCCTGTAATAGATAATGCATTAATCAGAACATAGGCGAATTTATTTTCCTCATTACTGTATTTGTTTAACAGAAAATAGTGAAACCTGATTGGGTTATAGACCTGATTAAGTGATGAGTCTTTTCAGTAACGACATTACTTTTGTATCAAAATTGAAAAAGAATGAATTTTGTCTAAGCAATGTGTTTTCTTAATGCATTTGGACTCGTATAATAAAAACACAATTCCTTGAAATAATCAGCACCATAAAGAAATGGTAGCTCTCCATATTTCTTGATTATTAACAAGCTTGTTATCAAAAATTTCCTCAAAATCACGAAACTGAATTGACAGGTGTACCGGTAGTTGATAGGGACAACATCCATGGCAATTAAACATTTAATCCTCTTCATCAGCGTATAGATAACATCATTTCCTATATTAATGTTTTTGTATCACAAAATATACATAATCATCCTACTTAACAGCAATATGTAAATATCAGATATCATTTTATATGTTTTTGGAGATGTAATAACATTGCAAAATCGTTCCAATCATTTCATAGATTAAATCTTTTGCAGACAAATATACATTTTTAAGTCATTCTAAAATATGTTCCAATAATTCAATTTTTTTAAAACCAATTTACATCAATCAAGTCATAATTATTTGCAGTACATCAAATCTACACATTGCAACATCTACTCACAAGCAAGAGAAAATCCACTTCTTCATATGTCTTCACTGCCACATTGTGCACGATTCCAATCTCTGTAGGTGCCCTTCTCTGAACTATGACCTCTCGTTGCTTGGAAACAGAATCAACTGAAAAAACAAAGTCGAATCTTGGTTAAGATGAAACAGGCTTGGACAAACAGTTCCTTTCCAACAACCTTTTCAAGTTAAATATCCATGTTCCTTGGGACAATGGTGCCACACCCACATCTAAAATTACCGCTTCCTATTTCTCCCCTCTGCAGACACTTTCACCTTTCTAGCTCAGCCACGTGGCCCTTAATCCGCAGATCTGAAAATTGGTCATATATTTCATGCTTAACACCCATTATCACCTCCATTTCATGTGTGTTGGTTGTTTGGGTTTGGCTATTCATTGTCACATAGTTTACATATAACAAAGCATGTGGATACACATTTTGAATGATGGATGTCAAGTGTAGGATTTAGGTTAGAAATGGTGAAAAAAAATATGTAGAAACGTCCGACATCATTTCTACATGTGATGTCTTGTTTCTGAATAACAAAACAGCAAAGGCATTTTTAAAGTTATTTATGTACTTAACACTGTAGTGAAATGAGGATTACATGAATATCACATCTAGGTTAGAAATTGTCAAGTAAATTCTCTTTTGGAAATGCAAAATATATTTTTGCATTAGGACATAGATTTTGAAGGATGAATGTCTTGTAGTTTGGATAAGTTTGGAAATTGTCAAGCGAGAATTCTTAGACTTTTAGACACATACCACACAATAGTTTGAATTGGGAATGATTAACATCATGTGTAGGATTCTTGTAGGTAAGACATTTTCAAGTAGGAATAGTTTTAGAAATACAAGACAATATTTTGCATATGGACATACATTTTGAAGGAAGAATATTTCAAATTTTGGATTGAGGTTTGAAATAATAGAGCAACAATGATTTTAGAAATACAAGACAATATTTTCTATTTTGATATACATTTTAAAAATTGCATATTATTTGTAATTTGGTTTACGTTTAAAATCATCAATATCTTGCATTTAGATAATCATTTGAACAATTAATATTATGTATAGGATGGATGTAGGCTAGAAATTGTCAATAAAGAATTGTAATAGGTAGTTTAGACAATATCATGAATAAAGATAAACATTTTGAAGGATTACGCCTTGTAGTTTGGATTAGCCTAGAAATTGTCAAATAAGAGTTTTTAAGACACAAAACTGACAATTCTTTTCATTTCTATAAACAATTTGAAGGATGATGGTCTCATGGTTTAGATCAACGTTTAGAAATTGCTGAGTATGATTTTTGTTTAGAAATACAAACAATATTTTGTTTATGTATATATGATTAATATGAATTATTATGATGCATAATCATATGTAGGGATGATGAAAGTCCAAATTGTCAAGTAATTGTAATTTATAGTTAATGCAAATTGCATTTTGGATATACATTTTTGGTTGATGAATATTAAATGTAGGGTGCATGAGATAAAAATTTATTATAAAAGAACTTGAAATTTGAATGAAATATTCTTACTTCAAGTAAAAGGAAAAGAGAATTAAGGCAGACATTTTCTCATGCAGATGATATATCCTCTTACAAATACCTTAAGGGTATTTTGCAAAGCAAATTCCATCTGTTGATAAGCGATAATGGTTGTATACTATACAGATTTCCTACATGTTAACATGCCTAATGTATTTCTCTACATGATAAGTGGCATGGAGACATCAATTTATCTCATTCCATTCATGATAAAAACATGTTATATACATGTGATTCATATCTTAAGTCATCAACAAATTCTTTCTTGTTTTTAATTTGTTTTGGTCCTCGCTTTTTAAAAATATTTTAAGTATGAATCTCCCAGTAATTGTTAGAGATTAAGAGAAATAATTTTTTATTGTGTAGAGAAACTTTAGAGAACCCTATTTCTCTCTGTATATAGAGTTTTTACTATGAATCATTGACAAAAAGATGTTCTTTCTATTTAATAATTCATTTTAACCAGTTATGAAAAATAAGAAAACAGTGTACACCTTAGCAAATTTAGGAAATCTATCCAATTTTTTAAAGATTTCAGAAAAAATCATATTTGAAACAATCTGATTTAAATAACGGTAATTTTGATTCCTAAAATGACATAAAAATAAAAGTAGAACAACTTTTAGTTTAGAATTAGAAGAAATAACACAAAACATTGACTGCCTATTAAGAAATATATTTAAATTTGAGGATTATACACATAACTCAATATTGGTCAAAATAACCACATGTTATAAAGGACGATAAAACATAATTGTTAACTAATAAATTAGCATATCATTAAAATACACATCAAACAGCAATAATATCCTATGATCAAAATTCAAAAACTCAATTTGTAAATTATATACAAACACATGACATTTAATTCTACCTTTTCAGAAAATAAAATTCCATGAAGAAATAACACAAGAACTGCCATCCCTGTGATGAACATCCCATCTGAAGACGTACATTGCACAATCTGGCATAATCATGCCTCATGAAACACAAGCGACCTGAAATCAACATATGTAGATTTCAGCCTGTCGACTTGAGCTTACTCATTCATAACGGAGAGGGTAGAACATGAAGTGATGGCGGGAGGTATTACCTTTCTGCTTGTTTATTCAGAAAATACTTGGGGAGTCATGAAAAAGGTCTGGTGCAGCTTTGAAATTAACATGTTAAGCGATCCTGTCATCGTCAATCTTACGTCAGTTTCCCTCTCAAGATAGAGTCGATGTAGTTGTGTTCATTCGTCTTCTCGTCTTCACATGAATTATTCATCTCGGGAAATGCTGATTATGTCTATTTTGAATTTGTTTATGAAATGATACAGTCATGCAGGTTTCTGACACAATATTTCTGATGCAACATTTCTTAATGCTCATTTTGAACAGTTTACAATAAGCTTATGACATGACAAGTAATAAAAATGTTTTGTCTGGATAAATGTTGACACAGTATATATATCTTGCAGCATGAGTTTTTAATTTTTGACAGATAAAATCATGCATTTTGTTAGCATGAGATTGAATCTGATTCAGATATGTTGTCATATTTTTTAATCAACATGAATAATTTTTAGGAGAAGAGTTGATCATAAAGTCTTTGCAAGTTTATTCAAAAGGTTAATAGCCACAAGATTTTTCTGTCCAAATAAGATATCAAAAAGATATCTTCCATCTCTTTCACACAATCACAGAAATCAACCCATCCCAGGGAATTCTTAGCCTCGATCATATTACTACAACGGTTGTTCTGTAACAGTACAGATATTGACAGAGTTTCATTAACATATTTATCCCATCTTCTAAATGTATGTCAGATTCTGTCTGTTGTTTTGGAGGTTGCTTCTTTTCAAGGGATAACCTCTCAAGAGGTTTTACTTCAGAGAACAACCCCGTATGAAGTTTTATTTGAAGTTAAAATTTAAATTAAGACCTAAAGGAGATTTAGAATAAATTGTCATACCGGTACATACAAACCAATTGCTATCACACAACAAATATTATTGAGAACAATACAAAGTTAAAATTTTCAAAGTAGAGATTCGAAACCTTGAACCTTTGCTCATTAAATTGAACGCAAAACCATCAGTTCACTTAGGACTAGTCGTTCAAGCCTGTTAAATTTCTTCTATTTATAGTCACGATTTCTTTCATTCCATATAACACCAAAAGGGAGACATACTCAACTAAACTGAATACCAAAAGAAACTTTGCACCATTTTGTAATGATTCTGATTGAAGAATGAAAAACGATAGAAATTTAAAACAAAGTACCTCTTAATAATCAATCATTTGTTTAAACAACCAGCGAATCCAAATTAAAGGTGGGAAACCCAGTTTTGCACTTATTTGATCTGAAGTGGGCAGGGGTCAAAATTTTGGTTGTTCAGACGTTCGTTGAAATGATGTTTTCGCAATAATTTCGTTAAAGTACTAAAATGTGCTACTTAAGTACCAGGTTTGAGCAGCCCGAGTGTTATAAGTTCCAAATCTGCCATGAGTAACCAAAAAGGTCAAATGTCAAAATACGTTTGCTGCCAGCAGGTTCAACTTTACATTTTGTCTGCATCGAAGCTTTTCCATAAATGGGAATGTGTGGACACAAGTCTTACTTGTCATATTGACACATCTTTGAGTCGTACAAATGGTAACTAGCCTTTAGAGCTCAACAATCGCAATTAAATCATGTTATTGCATGCCAATTCTGACGTTATAACTTCGAATGAAATTGCCATGTTTCGATGTTTAGTGACCAATAGCTGTCAACTTAGCAGTCGATGAGCTCTGATTAGATCTGTCCAAGTTCATAAAGTGCACGAGAACATAACAACATGCCGACCTTTGATGTTTGCTATCTCTGACGTCACTAAGAGAAAACGTTGGCGGTGGTCTAACGTCACAGATATCGGCTCTCATGCAGTGAAAAAACAACTGTTTTTTGTGTTTCAGGGTTGTCAGCAATCCTCACAACATGTCTGTATAGCCGGATCAAGTTACCATTAGAAATGAAGGAACACTACCGATTCTTGTAAAAAGGGCTGTTTTTGATCAATTTTGTAAATTTCAGAGGGGATTTGCGATATTTTTGCTTTACCGTTTACTGCTTTTAAGGTGTTTTTTTCACTTTTGGAGTGACAAACATTCATTATGAACAGTTATCAAACTTTTTCGTCACGTCAATTGGTTTCAGCAGAAACCTCACATGATTATGACATTTTTGCCATTTCTGCAAAAATGCATGAATATTGCTCAATTAAAAGTTTTCAACTTGAAAGTGTGGGTTTCAACTATTTCATTGCCACCTTAAATGAAAATGTAAATATGAGATCGTTTTCGAAATTTCAGTTTTAAAATTGCAAAGTTTCTTTTGGTATTCAGTTTATGTGAAGGAGGGAAAATGACTCCCTCCGTTTTCTGCTCTCAGAATAACCTAAAGGCCGGGATAATCCCTCGGGCTAATGTCCTCGTGATTTACTCCCTCCCGTCAGGTTATTGTGAGAGCAAAAAACCTCAGAGCCATGTTTTCTCCTTTACATAGTTGGGTTTCATAAGAAACATTTCAAACCTTGTAGAATTGAAGAAAATCAAGTTCTTTTTTCAATAACTTCTTGAGTTCGAAACATATGTATTTTTGGGGATTGGCAGGCCTTTTTCAAACGTCAAATTTATTTGTACAATTTCAGTCGGTACTATTGTAGAAATTGAAATAAGTTCATCTGAAAAAGCGTTGAAAGGTTCACTATTAATCAGTCATATTTCCATTGTTTGTGTCCCCCTAAAAGCACAAAAAGGGATAATGGTTGACACGTTTTGCTATGCTAGCATGTATATCTTGGGAGATATTCTTTTGACAAACTTCTTGGTCAAGGTCAGACATACGAACTGCAAGACAGGGTCGAAAAAGAGAAAAAAACTCATGAGAACAAGAAAGAAGATGTCCTCACCTAAATTTCGGATGGTGAGATTGACAGAGTAGATTCCCTCTTCGTCAAAGGTGAACTCTGCCATTGGGATAAGGGTTTCCTTCTCTCGCCCACCCGGGAAGGTCCACCTGTAGATACAGTCCTCCCGTCTCATGATGTCACCTGGAATAATCACATGGACAATATAATAAATGTGCATTTGTAATGCGCACAATCCAGACAAATATGCATGCTCAAGAAGCTACAAGGATATCTTAGATTTAAAGGCAATAGAAGTGTTCAGAAGGATGAAATGGCTGTGTAACACTTGGAGAACATAAAGGTCTTCAGGCATGATGAATGAGTCAAAGGTAGGACATGACCTTCATTCTGATGGAAGAGAATTCCAGAGGACAGGGCACTGCTGGAGAAGGATCTTGAGCCAAAGGTTTTTAGTTGATATTTTGGACAATCAACAGAATATCATGCATAAAGAGGTTAACCCCAAATATTAAGTAATTTCTAATTTATATTTTCAAATTTTAGTGTTATTGCTCTGTGACTTATCACATCAATACAACATATCTTTCAGCGAGGGTTATCAATATAATGGAAAGAATAAATGTTGTTTTTCAAAATTAAATTTCAATAATCAATAAATAAATTTTCATTTACCTTCTGCTTTTGCAACTACCACAGTTTTCTTTCCCGGCACAGCGTGACCTTGAACTTTGATTTCAAATTTTCCAATTGGACGTTGAACAGTGACCTCTATGGAGTTAGACGCATTGGAAACATTGTTGAAGGCGTAAACTGTCACAGGAAACACTCCTGGCATCGTGAAAGAATACTCCACCACATAGATATACGGGTTTCTCATTGAATTAATCTTATATTTACGACTTCTAGAAAAAGAATAATCATATTTTCGTCTTCCCTGCCCAAAATCAAATTCAAGATCCACCAAACAGTCACACTCTGGGAAAAAACTGAATGAACTCATCTCATTGACAATCTCACCTCTAGAATGCAATATGAACTGGATGCTTTTAATCTCCTTTTCCACTCTTATTGGCGTCTTCAAGGATACAATCTGATTACTAATTTCATTGTAAACTCGAAGAGAGATGGGAAAATCACCTTCGCGTCCAAACCTATGACGAGCAGTTGACGTAAGATTTCCTCGGGTCACTTTACTTCGTGTCTGATCTTGAAAATTCCATGAAAATGTCACATCTGATCCTTCATCAATTTGAGCAGAGCAGACGACTTCCTGTGAGACTGTTGCATGGTATTCTGGGTAACAGGAGAGAGACAGGCCATAGATTGCAGTCTGGACAAGAATTGGAGCAAATGTAGACACAGAATTTATCAAGTTTGATGCATTGGCAATAAGAAGGTATTGTCCTGGTTCCTGAAATGTATAGTTCAGGAGAAAGGATCCTGTAATGTTCTCAAGAATGTTCTGATCCTTGTCAAGAATTGTCCAGACCACACTGAGGTTCACTGAGAACTTGTGAAGAGTAAGATAAACCTCTGTGGTCTGGTTCACAACCGTTGTTCTCTCAAACATCAGTTTTGGACTTGCCAACTCCTGCTGGATGATTAAATCCTCCCTGAGGTTCATAGTCAGGTAGCTGTTTTTGCTCGAGATTTGAATCCTCGGTGAAAAGGTTCCTTCAAGCCTGTAAATGTATTGGAACATGATGCTCAAATTGCAGCCTTCACCATAGCTCGCTGTTAGAGCAAAACCATCCAAGGATTGTTCATCGAACAGATACAGAGTTCCGTTCTCGATGGTTCTGTTCTTCTGTTCTCGAAGCATCATCTCCTTCTCGTCACCTATCCCAAAGTTAACGCGGAGGAAGGTGTGTTGACGAGCAGTCGTTTCCACGGTAACATGAAATTTAACGGGTACATTAGTTCTGTAGATGTTTGTATCTTCTTCGAGGTCAAAGGTGACATTGCCAAGCTTCTTCTCCATGACAACCTGCAATAGAAGAAACATCTCAGAAAAAAAGATTTGGATATGTTTTAAAGAACATTCTTCACAGGCAACCTGCTAATATTGAGAATATTATTGAACTACTGAAATATGAAGCACTATGCCATTTTAACATTATCTATAAATCACCTTAGTAGGTAGTTAAGGCCTGACTTAGACTAACATTTAGTCTCAGAAGTTTTTTTTTTTTTTCAATATTGACAAAATATTAAACAATTCATGTATGATAACCAAATGGAGCAAAGAAGATGCTTTAACTTCCTTAAGCTGAGTGATCTAGACTTGCTATTCTTAAGTAGACTTGGATGGTCATCAATTGAATATTTTTGCTTAAAAGGGTCTGGATGACAGACTATAGGCCTGACTCTGTCTGTTCGTATCGAATAACGTCAAAGACAGTGTCATCCTAAATGTAACAATGTTCAACTATTTTTTTAACTAAAAGAACTTTTGAAAGCATAGGACCTCTCTGCATCCACCTCTTCATGTAAGAAATTCACTTTTAATCATACTCTTAAATGTGTTTATTGACTTAAATCTACTGCACTCAAGATGCACATATTTCTTTGTATAAATTTGGTAGTCCATGAATTTATCTTAATTTCAATACAATTAATCATAAGCAAAATTTCATTCAAAACCTTCAAGCATGTTCGTCTAGTTGGATTTATTCACAATGACATAGAATATTGAGTAAAAAGAACCAAATAATTTCATTTGTCCATCACTCACATGCATCCAAGCACTCCACAATGCACACGAGCAGTTCAGGAAACTACTCCATTATGTGCAGATATTACTCCATTTCATCAATTTGTATCGTGTGCTAACTGACTCACAGCCATATATGAGCAATTTACTCCCAAATAGGAAACAAGTGCCTCCACTAAATGACTCTCCATTAGAGACAGGATGTTTAGAAGAAATAACCTCCCATTTATTTGCAGAACTAAAATGCACTGAATGGAGTTCAACATTCACAAGCATCAAACAAGAGTTTCAATGGTCTTGTTATCTAATACAGAAATAATCCACACATGAGTATGAGTCAAAACGGAGCTTGTCTAGATGAAATGTTGTATAAATGTAGAACATCTACTTAAAGTTCATGTGTAGAATTTTCTTATAACATTCTTTGAGTGAGTGAGTGAGTGAGTGAGTGAGTGAGTGAGTGAGTGAGTGAGTGAGTGAGTGAGTGAGTGAGTGAGTGAGTGAGTGGGTGGGTGGGTGGGTGGGTGTTGGGTGGATGGGTGGATGGGTGAGTGAGTGAGTGGTAGGATGAGTGACGTTCAAATGAGTGAGAGATAGGATATGTGAGGGTTTTGATGGGTAAGAGAGTGAATGAGTGAGTGAGTACATGAGTGACTGATAGGATATGTGAGTGTGTGAGTTGGGTTTAACACATTTTCAACATGTTTCACTCATTGTATAATCGGAAAGTGAGTGGAATGAAACTGAAGTAAAAGGACTAAAAGATGGAGAGCCTTAGAATATGTGCTATTCTATTTTATCCATTATATGATTATATGATTCAAGAGTAAGAATAAAAGCAAAGAGTTTGATAATAACTGAAATTAAAAAAGTATTGTTTCAAGGACAGTATTTTGTCTATCCTTGCACCAACTTTCCTTCAATGACGTTTCACAGGGGTCATAAAAGGTTTTAAAAAAGCATTTTTTTCAAATGTCCTAAAAAAATGTTTCACAATTAATAATCAAATTCAGTACTTGAAAGAACTCCTACAAATCAGGATGCAAGGAGAGAGTTCTGTCACTGACACAAAACATCTGACATTTCTTCAATAACGTTGCCAATAACTTCTCCTAGTTGGCATTTAAGATCAAGTTTCACTGCATGTTGGCTTGTTTGTGCATGTGTATACAGCAATCAAGTGCAGCCCCTCAGGACCTTATGTCAGAACGTTATTGTTTCACCGCCTTCTTAGAAAACATCCCTGCACGATCATCAGATTGAGATTTCAACTTTATGCATTGTCATTGTTTTTTCTAATTATCTTACTTCCTTTCTGTTCCTGCCATGTTGAATTTAACATTTGCAACCCCAAATTCTTTTTTTTTTCAGTATAAAGACAAAGCTATGATTTTAGATACTTTGAAGGGGGAAAAGATACCATATTAATCCTGTTGAATCTTGCAAAGTTGATAAATGATATTCAAAATTTAAACCATATTCATGAATCGATATATTTTCATAATTTTGTTAAATAAAATAATAGAGCCATGGGCTCTGCTGCTCATCAGGCTTTACATTTGATTTCGCTATAGGGTGTGGCCAATGTGGTTACCCGCTTAGCAGGGGCCACAGGGCAATTAAAGCTGTAGGAGTCTGTACACCAAGTTTCAGTTTTCTAAGCCTTATGGTTCTGAAGAAGAAGTCGAAATTCCACAAAGTTTATGGACCAATGGACAGATGAACAGACAAATGGACAGACGCCGGACACCATGTCATGCCATAAGTCCATCGGGGCTTACAGGCCAGATAAGCTAAAAGTCCAATTACCATTTACAAGGTATTTTGCCATTGGAGATGTGTCAAAAGCAGTCTGCGTAATAAAAATAATGTTGTGTGGCCTTGCAGTAAGCATGTCTGTCACTTTTAACATTCAACATTAAAGCCAAATTGTTTATTTCTTGTTTACTGTAAATTGAGAAACTCTCATTCCTCAAATTCATTCAATTTCTTAACAACTTAAATGTAACCTTTTTATGTTTTTTAAAATCAAATTTGTCACCCCTTATTTGTTTCTGATTATCCGCAAGGTTAAGATTTATCAGACAGAGACTTGGACACAACTTTTTACTGGTTAAGAATATCAAAAGATTTGCATCGCATCAATTGGTGAAATCATTTTGGCAACTTCAAACTTTTGTAATGTTTTATGAGGCGCTAGCCGTCCTGTCTAAAAAAGTTCTGGTAGGGATGATAGCATATATATATAATGTAAGAATGTAATATATGTAATATAAGAATTCAACGGCAACAATTTAAAAATTTCACAAGAATTGTACCTTGTGAATATCAATACAATAGCAAAGTCCTTTCTTGACTAAAACAGAAGTGCTAAGTAAGCACTTTTCTGAGCAAGGTGCAATGAGACTAGTCAGTATCACTATAGCACCATTGGCCAGATGGCTGACATATGCCTATAACTGAAGAAAGTGAGGATTATTTATTTAACTGGTGCAAGAAAACAATTAAAGCTCCAACCAGCTTCTATCACCTTTACCTTGTGGCACTGACACTACAAATACTAATGGGACAACAAATAATATTTTCCAAACAACAAATACCAATTCAATGATGATTGTGCCCATCTGGTGAAGAAGACGCTGTCCTGACAACTATTCTTCTTATCAAATGAATTTCATCATTATCACTTTCTTCTAGCATTTTGTTACATGTACACTCTTTATATCATACAATAATATCAAATGGTATGTATACTGAACAAAATAAGTTAAGGACCACAATGGAATACAAAATTTTCAAGATTATCCATCCATATATTTATGATGCCTGTCCTGTTGACTTCTGGTTGTATTGTGTGGGAAATTTCATAAAAATCCTCTAATTTTTATATTAACGGACAATGTAGCACTTACCACTGTGATGTTCTTATGAAGAACTCCATACTTGTTGCTGACAGTGGCGGCAACGGTGTAAACTCCGCTCTCAGAGAACTTGAAATCCTGTAACACAGACAATTTAAGTTACTAAGTTAAGACAAATCATTGATATAAATTTATTGATGACATGATACAAACAAATCATTTGAATAAATTTATTGGTAAGATATCATGATGATCATAAATCCAATTGCAAAATCGTTTAAAAGATTTCAGGCAATCTCTGAGATCACAAAAACATAAAGTACTCATCCTACCATGTCATCTCAAGTGTCCATTTTGCATTGTTGCTCCCTTTAAGTGCTTATTTTCCCTTGAATGTTGCTGTTTTGTAGCTTTTTGTTGTGTATCACTAAATTGTGCTGTCATTTAGTCTGCTTACCGGGTATGTGATTGTTTTGTGTTGATTTTTGTTAAAATTTGAATTTTTCTTTTGGCTGCTATACTTGACAGCAAATTTGTCAAAGAATTCTTCCATTATCAGTTAATTGACATTGCAATGCTTTTACAATATCAAGCAACAAAATCACAATGGTGTGATGTCATATACATGATGATGTCACTTTTAAGTGAAGTAACAGTATTCAGAGAAGTATATTGTTCAATTTGTAGAATCAGACATATTTTAATATCAAAGATATCAACACTTGATAAAAGCGCAAAATATGTTAATATATATATCTAATATTTGAAGACATTTAGGTATGGTTCAAATTGAAAACACCTAAAATTGACAATCGGTAGGAACATTTCACATATTTAAAAAAAGATAAAGATTTTGAAAGCCTGATATTGTTTTTTTCATAAATAATGTTTCAATTTAAACTATTTATTTTGAATTTCATAAACAGAAGATAAAATATTATAATGTGTTATTGTTTAATCTAAACATTCTCCATTTTTGTTTTCTGGCTTATATTGTTAAACAATATTTCTTTAGCTGTTTGAAAAATCTGTAAAAAAAACACTTGTTATTTTGTTGAAAAGAACACTGAAGGACATTTTACCTAAAATAACTCTTTTGTCCGGAAATGCATTTACAATTCCATTTATGTAAGAAAATTTGAAAAATACTTCACTTAATGCAAATACCTTACATTTTGTATTGAGTAAATGTCACGAATTGAGAAAAGCTTCACTTAAATTGTATAGAATTACAGACATAGATTAGCTACAAGTTCCATCATGCAAATTACAATTTTTATTCTTTCTTATTTTGACGTGCAAACCTTGAAAAATATTTTGCAATATGAGAAACCTTTTGTTTCAAAATGTCTGATTCTTACCAAAAGTGCAACCAAACACATCAAATATGATTTCATACATAATATAACCTCAACAGAATTACACCATTTTCTAAATTTGGAAAACAACTCCACAATGATGAATATCAGACATTTCAGATCCCATCGATTTCCATAAAAATACAACATGAAATTAGCCAAAATGATATCAGAATATATCATAACTTCTGCAGAATTACATGCAACACAAATTTCTAAATTTAGAAAACATATATGTACAAATTATGAATATCAGACATTCTATTGATCCCACCAATCTCAAAATAACTACAATAACATGCAAATTACCTTGTTTCTGCAACCCTATCAGAGAGGAAGTAAGCAAGCTATCAAGAAAGGGAGGGTAATTTCAGGGCGGTTAAGTTATCAGCAATGTTGTAATTGCAGCAAATAAATCTCTGATAAACTCAAGCAATCAGCCAAACGGGCGAGAAAGACAGGAGTCAAACAGGGTGATGGGCTTAGTCCAGGACTTTTAGTGAAAAGAGCGAAATTAAATGTCAGATAAATTGCTAGTTTCTGGGAACTAGTCTGTATGACTTTCATTACAATACTGATGTTTTCCCAAAGAGCAAATAACATTCTTGAAGATATGAGCGCAATTCCTTAAGTTATTATTCATCTGATTACATTTATGAACATACAAGTAATAGTCAAGGTGATACTCTTTGTCTTGCAATTAAGCAAAACCTTTACTTCAATTTGTCAGATACACAAATTCATAAATGAAGACAAACTAACATTCTTTAGATATTGGAAATTTAAAGCAAAAACTTGACTTCAATTTATTCAAAATATAAATTCATAAATTTTAAAAAGCGTTTACTGAAAAAATAACTTAAATTGGTTCAAATAAAACTTTTCTAAATTGACTGTTAGAGTTGTTCTTATGCAGCTGAATTTTCTCAAGATATGTAAAAGCTAAAGGTACACACAGTTCATATTTACAACCAAACTTGACTTAAGTTAGCCTGAAGTTTACGAGATGGAAGTATTTTATCTGCAAACAAACTAAGCAATGACTGGAAGCCTATTCAATATCCTGCTACACCATACGAAATAGCAGTAATCTGTTCAGATTTTCTTGTTGCTATATGACACCATTTTTCAACCATATAAACCATTGTTCAACAATGTAAACCATTGTTCAACCATGTAAACCATTGTTCAACCATGTACACCATTGTTCAACCATGTAAACCATTGTTCAACCATGTTAACCATTGTTCAACAATGTAAACCATTGTTCAACCATGTAAACAATTGTTCAACCATGTAAACCGTTGTTCAACTATGTAAACCACTGCTCAACCATGTAAACCATGTTCAACCATGTAAACCATTGGATGTCTGTCCTTGGATGAATCACCCAATCAGGGATCAGAAATTAGTATTACAAATTTATCAACTGGAACAATACCAAACTGCATGGTATCATTTCTGACACAGTAATTAATGTCCAAATCTTAGTTTTATTCATCAAGCATAACAATGATTCAATTTTACCATCAATATCAAATTCAAATTGCTACATGAAAAAATTATGCTTCAAGATGACGTAGTAATCTAAATTTAAATCATTTGGTGTCCAAAAAGGTCCTGCAATAACCTTCAAATGAGCCAATTGAAGAGCATTATCTAGAAAGTATCTTATAATATACTGTAATTTCTCTATTAATTCGACCCTACAATTTTCAAAAGATTTTCAGAAAAGTTCTATGGTTGAACTGTTTTTCCCTTTTGGTGGATCATTTGGCTCTTTGGTCTAAATATTGGATAATATCAAGTACATGTTTGATATTGATGCTTAGATTTTAAAAATTATCACATAATTATGGCAATGCTATCATAATCAAGATATTTTAATTAGATTACTACAGTAGAGAAACCTACGTTTTACCATTGTTATTTTAAAATTTCTTTTGCAAATTAAACAATTATTTCAAGCAATGCGTGAATCATAGGAGCATAAACTTTTTGCACTTGGTTGAAAGTTAAGAAGTGTTTTGAATTTTGTAACCTCAGAAAAATATTATGAGGTTGAATTATTGGAGATGTTGAATTTATAGAGAAATTACGGTAATCATGGGCAAAAATTATGTTGAATCAGTGGTAATGTGAAAGAATACTTTATATACTTTATGTCACAGTTTTAAAATCACAAAATGTCGTCAAGATAAATCAAGGAGGAAGATAAATTCATGTTGCAATCAATATTAACATCAATAATTTAATTCTTGATAGACATAATATTATAATGATAGTCAGGATATGTGTGTAGATATCCATGTTAAAACTAATGTCTAAAGAACAAGTTCCAACATGCATGGTTCTGTTACAATCTCCCTGGAATCAAAACCTCAACTATGTTATTTCTGTCAACGGGGAGGATTGCAGTTTATCCCTAGGTCAACAGTTGAAGCAATAAATGCCCTGGCAACACAGGCCATTTCATTACAATGCTGAATTACATGGTAGACTTGCCCATTGTCTTTCAATCAGTATTTATCGTACACTTGACACTTTGCTATAAATTGATAAGAGAAAGATAATTTATCAATTGATCCTTCCTTTCTTTTATCTTGAACTACGATGCCCACTCAAGCCCATGGGCAACAGAGGAGCCATGTTTTTTCATGACTTTTTCATATTCACATAGACATCAGAGACATTGGATTCTGCAAGGCTTCAAATTAATTTATTATGTAGAGTAAAATGCACGCAAAGAAGAAATTTGTACCCATTCATTTCTGAATTTGGTGCTATAGGTCAACTATATGATGCATTTCAATTAAGGTTTGCTACTCATCAATCATGATATGTAGCAAATTGATAATGGCATGTTGCCCATAGGCTATGCCATGTTGCCTTTTGAATAAATCAGACTTTCCAGTGTTTTATGCTCACTGCTTATGTCATGTGGTGACGATTTGTAAAAGTATAATGCTAATCAGTTATGGCTTGATGCAAATCAAATATGGTATGTTGCCCATGGAATAAAGCATTCCGCTGATTGGATACAATGTGATGCCCAAAAGGACGATGGCATAACCATGGCTCTAACATGGCTTTCTTCAAGTCAAATATGGTATATTGCCCATTGAATAAAGCATTCTGCCGATCGGTTTCAATATGATGCCAAAAGGACAAGGCATAATCATAGCTCTAATATTGCTTTATGCAAATCAAATATGGTATGATGACCAAGGAATAAAGCATTCTGCCGATTGGTTACAATATGACGCCCCAAAAGGACAAGGCATAATCATTGCTCTATGCAAGTCAAATATGATATATTGCCCATTGAATAAAGCATTGTGCCGATTGGTTACAATATGACGCCCAAAGGACAAGGCATAATCATTGCTCTATGCAAGTCAAATATGGCATATTGCCCATGGAATAAAGCATTATATATGCCAATTGGTTACAATATGACGCCCAAAAGACAAGGCATACATATAGCTTAATATTGCTTTATGCAAATCAAATATGGTATGATGACCAAATAAAAAAAGCGTTCTGCCAATTAGTTACAATATGACGCCCTAAAAGGACAAGGCATAAACATTGCTTTATGCAAGTCAAATATATCATATTGCCCATGAAATAAAGCATTCTGCCGATTGGTTACAATATGATATGACGCCAAAGAGGACAAGGCATAATCATGGCTCTATGCAAATCAAATATGGTAAATTAACCATGGAATAAAGCATTCTGCTGATTGGTTACGATATGACGCCCGAAAGGACAAGGTATAATCATGGCTCTATGCAAATCAAAAACAGCATGTTTCCCATGGACGGAATATTTGATGCATGGCTCTGTTAGCTTTCACTAAACTGTACCGACTTCAAAGTCAAAGAGAAAAAACAACTGCAAACAACTGGAGTAACCACCACTATCAAACACTACAATTTACAACACCCTTATCAAAAGAGAAATATTCAATTGGCTCATAAATTTGTCTTTGCCCTGGTGTTGATTTCACTTGAAAGGGTTTGGTAATTTAGGAGAAAATTATAATGGATAATATATCTTGCTAGGCAAATAAACTGAAAGTACATGAAATCGTTGGTATTATTTGACTTTGCTTACATAGAATTTTGCTCTTTTTCATCTGGGATATGTGATTGCTATTTCAGATATGTAATATCCCTGAGGCTTTAAGATGAACCAATCAATGGGTATTACAAAATACAAAGTTATATTTTTTATCATGTAGTTATCAAATTCAAGCTAAATAAAGTTTATTACTTGATTTATGGAATCTATATAACATGGCTTTGACTGATTGGGATACAATAAATGAAACTCAGAAATTTAATTTTGCCAAATGTTGCTCCTGAAGTTATTATATTTTCTATGTCCATTTTTGTACTATTTTTGCAAACATGCCTTTAAACATTTTGCCCCCAAAATACATAGATTTAGTATGTTATCCTGTCTGGTCTTAAAAATATTTGCCTTCTCAAAAAGTTTAGGCCATTCATGATTTTACATTTTGATGATACTTAAGTTGCCATGAAACAGTCCTGAGAACTAAATGACAAATTTGAATAAAATCATTACTTGAGTTTTCCCACTTACAGCAACACATTTAGTTTTTGTACCCCAATTAGTTCAGTTACTGAATCGAAATGCTGGAGACATAGGATTGACACAACTTAAAGTGTTCCTATGTATATTTTCCTGCAGAAAAGATAACAGTCTTCACAGATTGGTCAAAACAAACCATCAACCGTTTTCATCTCACTTTTAAACAAAATAATTAAGGTAAAAAAATTAAAATATTTTAAACTCACCTTTCTAAAACACGTCGATACACATCATGAACAGGGAACTTGCGAACAATACCTGCGCTACTCTAGTAACAACCAAATACCACCATAAATCATTCTATTAGGGATTTCTCTCAAGATCTTATGCAAATAAATTAAAAAGCCCTATCGAACAGTAAGATCCACCAGACAAGAACAATTAACCAATCAAACGCAGTGACACTAAGCCAAGCAGTCGGTGACAACCAATCAAATCTGCTGACACATCAGGGTTACAGTGACTCAAGCCTGAGCTTCTGGTTGCCAGGATACGACAGAGAGAAAAATCTCTGTTGCACTTATCCCATAATGTCTGCCCATCTGTCTCAGTGTTAACTTGCCTCCTGTTATCAGCGGTGTGGGATTGTCAGCGAAGTCATAACAGTGGCCCATAAACTTTGAGATTTAACGTTTCATTCACAGATCTGGTTTGACCTTCGGGTCACATCCATAAAACAAAAGCTTCATGTCTGACAACAGTTGATACAATGATCCAAAAGTGACAACTTCAATTCCAAAACTTCCTTAGACTCGTCTGGCACGCATTTCAAAATCAAGGACCAGTCCGCCTCGCATTTCATAATCAAACTGAAGAAATTTAAAACTTAATAAAGTTCAATTGACAATTCAACTTAAACAATTGTCCCTCTTTGATCATCTCCACTATCTAAACATAGAACAAGTTTCTAAAAGTGAAAAACAATTCACATCATAAAATGTCATTGTAACAGAAGATCCATTGATATATTAGCCCAATACCCTTTCCTTAAATATACCTAACAGGCTTCAAGTACACTCTTGATCAAGCACCCAAATTTTCAATCCAATCACCCAATAATTCTCAATGATAAAACTTTCATATTCATATTATATCAATATATTATTGTGTGTATTTATATTGCACACTTTCAATCCAATAGCATATATTCAAGGTACTACTCATAATTATTACCCTGAAGGAATTGTATTTTCATAGCAGCTACCAAGCACCTGACGCGACCATGCATGTCCGTACATCAGGTTTTCAGGTACCAATTTTAACAGCTGGATGAACTGAATGCAATGTGAATGAAATGCCTTTTCCAGGGACACAACACAGTATGAGACCAGGGTTAAAATTTTTGGTGTATCTACCGGGATTCGAACCTAGGCTTTTGGCATAAGAGGTCAGCACGTTAATCTCTACAACAGTGTTCGCCATATAGTTTTTGTCACTATCTCAAGACTTGTCACAAATTTTATGAATTTACAACTTCTTTTTTTGTGCTTTCATTCCAGTAAAAACAACATGAACAGTACTTTCTTTCTTCATATTTGCACTAAATCAAATGTTCAATAATCTTCCAGATTCAACACTCGGGCATAGTTTCAGAGTCGAAGTACATGAGTAAGTACTTTTTGTTGTAGATACTACTGTTAATACAACCAATCAGCTACTTGAGCACAGCTTGGTAACATAAATGTTGAAAGGGGCATAAACCAAGGAGACGGTTAATATGTCTTAACATATGTACCTTATCTATTTGATCTCTCTTGTGCATTGAGTAAGGCTACATTTATTATCAATTCATTTAAAGTATGCTACTAAGAATTATAGCTTGTTTTCAAGATTTAACATAGAATTTGGCACATTTAAAAAAAAAGCAAACAATGATAAAGGACAAAGAGGGAAACCTTGCTTCAGCTGACAAGTCATATATCAATCTTAATTCGTTGTAATTTTGTAGTTATAATTTCTATACATATAATTTTGAATTTTATTTGTAGTAAAAGCAGTAAAGCAGGGTTTTGCTTTATGAAATGTTAACAAATAAAGATGTCGTAATAAAACTTGACATAAATGTCCATTGAATAGTTATGAAACAGGCCTGAAAAGTATAAAGCCAGTCAAAAAATGGTATTTTTTAGTTGCTAATGGTAAAAGTGAAGAAAAACCACAAAAAGTTACTAGCCCAAACTAAAAGGAACAAGGAAAGGGGATGGCAGACAGGCTTTACTTCATACACTTCAGACTAAAACTTGACATAATTGTCCATTGAATAGTGTATGAAACAGGCCTTAAAAATAGCCAGTCGAAATAAAGTATTTTGTAGGTTTTGCTTTGTAAGCTTTTAGAAAGACCACAAAAAGTTACCAGCCCTGACTTAAGGAACCATTTACCCAGCTGGCAATCCTGTCTCAGGGTACGAACGTTACGCTAACTCCACTAATCTGTACCCTGGGCTCAGAAGCTAGAGTCGCTCGCGCGGCCCGACTTGGGATATAGCCAATCAAATCATTTTCTCGCTACCTTCTCGATAAAATTTCAATGAGAAAATGATTTGATTGGCTATATCCCAAGTTGGGCTGCGCGAGCGACTCTAGCTTCTGAGCCCAGGGTACAACTTAGTGGAGTTAGCGTAACGTTCGTACCTTGAGACGGGATGTCGGCTGGCAGACAGGCTTTACTTCATACACTGTCTTTAACCTATTACCTTTAACCTTGTTGAATATTCATATGGAAAGAAATTAGGGCTCAGGAGTTTATATTCAAGGATCAATTGATTTAAGACATATCATCAACAATGAAATATGAATTCCTGGACAAAGACAATTAATTACAATGTTTGATTTAAAATTATGAAAATAATTATGCTGGTTCTGTTACATATGAGTTAAAATCTAAAACACAATATTGCAATAAATAATCATACAGACCTCATTTAACATACAAAATATAATAAACATCCTGAAATGTTGCAGACTTTGAAATATGCTGTGAATGCAAAATGTCACCATAATTTCTGTATCATATATGATCACTGTGACACATCATCCATACACTAGATAAAAATACACATCATTTCCTTGTTTAGTTTTAAAAAGTTTGCTGTGTTATCCTCAGGCTTAAGGGGGGATCCCCTAATTTAACAATATCTGACAGAAAATAAAATATTAATTAAGGGGTATAATATACCATAATTCCCCAAAAATACAATGAACATGGAACTCAAATTTATTGAATATGAAAATATTGTTGCATACATATTTTTAAAAAATACAGATAATCATTTTACTTGAAACACTTTACTATAAGCACAGCTGAGACAGTTGTGAACAGGCTGGTCACTCATGTCAAGGACCTGAAATACCGCTGGAGACACGATAACATTGTGACCAAAGTCTAAAACTGTTTTGTTTTGTTTGTCTGTTTTGTCGCAAAGCAAGGACTTTCATCCACATTGCACTCAGTTCACACACCTGTTTAAATGAGGACCTGAATGTATTGACCAACACATTATGTTTTATCCCTGTGCCTACAACTACAGTGTCCAGATTTTCCTCACTTACAATGAAACATTTTGCATCCAACATAAGTATTATCGAATGTTTGATTCCTCTTAAAGAGGCAGTAGCACGTTTTTAGGGGGAATATAGGGTGATGAAAGGAAAATGAAAATTAATGGTCTCAATTGAAAGACAATGTATTAAAACTAAATGGAGCAGTAATAATTCCAGTATATAACGGTAAGTTTAGCCATGCGATTCCTTTTTCTTACAAAAATGAATTAAAGGTGTTCACAAAAAAATGGCCGCCAATGGATTTGATGTGAATCTTCATTCTTTGTCCTCTGACAATGGATGATTGGCTTGTGTAATGAGATTTTTGACACTGTCAAAATAATACATTTAGCATTCACTTACAATTATCAGTGAGAAATTCAAATTATAAAATTATCAAAAAACGTGCTACTGCCCCTTTAAGAGTTATATGTTGAACAGTTTTTTACAGCAGAATAACTTGTGCTGTTCTGAACAGGATTCGAACCTCAGACTTGCAATTGGAAGAAAACAGTCATTTATCACAATATAACAAATCATATCCTGTTAAACTAGTCAGGAAAAAATAATTAAAGGAGGAGGCATTCCATGATTTTCATCACATACTGTTCAGCTTTAATTTATTAAATAAATTTTAATCATCTTACATATTCATTCCCAAATCGCAATAATATGATAAATAAAAGTTTTCTATGAAAAATCTAAAAATTATCAAATTAATATGTTCGCAGAAGACAAATTCACCTGTCAAATTTACATGAATGCTAGTAAAAGATGACAGGTGGTTCAGCTTACAATATCGGTAACAATATTAGAAAGATGGGGTGAACCATCGAAACAAGAACAAAACTGAATTAAATCTTTAAAATTTATCCAGTTATGGTTTCGTTCGGATGATAAATCCCAACAGAGAATAAAAAGATTTCTGTCTCATTTGAATAAAAAAATGAGATAATTATTAACCCTTTGCAAGCTATACTTCTCAATATTCAAGTATAACATGCATTATAAAATGAAGTAACTCAACCTCAAATACTTTGTAAAACATGGTATATCATGATTATATTTTACCTTTATATATGTATATATATACAAATAATAAACCTACTGAATCAAAGATGTTTTTTAAAACTCCACTTCACATGGATAAAAAATCATTTACTCTATACTGTAAACTTTAAAGACATATTTTCTTTTACGAGTGTAGATATGATGCCTCGTATTAACTAAATAATACATTTTTATTCTTTATCAACCAGGGAGGGACTAAATTTTGTTTTACAATGGTTGATTTAACACATTAAAAAGAAAAGAAAACAAAGAAATTATTTAAACGACATCTAGAAATAAAGCATATGATCTTTAAAAAATAATACAATTAAGATTGTCAATGAATGTGCATTTGATGTATGACAAAAATGCAATGAAAATTATCAATATATTCAGTGAAATCACCTAAATTAATTACATGTACAATCAAATCTCAATTATGAAATCAGAAATTTTATGAATCTGTATGACTTACCTATCAAATATAGACAATTTCAATCTCTGATGCATATCATGAGATACAGTTTTCCTTTAGGGTGAATGATATCTGTCTGTATCTACTTAAACCTATTGGGCTATATAAAGGCATGAATCACTCAGACTGATTCATAAGTTACATCACCAGAGTACAATTTCCTTGATCACAAGGAACAAAATTCTTGGTGAGTAAGACCCATCAGACTATTATACTGATATAAATAAGATAGAGGAAATCAAAAACTTGATTGAGGAAATTTCACTTGAATCATTTCCATTAATGATTTCAAATTTGATTCAAATTATTTTCATAAATTTCAATTTCAATTTAGTCCTATATGGGTCATTCTTAAAATTTGCCCAAACTTAAGTCAGTAGGTTATTGCTGGAAAGTTTTGTTTTTCGAAAATCATATATCCTCAAAGAAGAAATGTTTTTGTTCTTCACGAAATTAAAATGTTTTGTGTATTTTATATATATATACTTACTATTATAAAATTCATTTATATTAAGACACAAATTGTTCATTTCTCACCCAAAAAAAAGAAATACCAAAACAAAAATAAAATACTGGACATTAAAATTAAAATGACAACTGATAATTTGTATGTAATAAAAAAAGCAAAAACACTTAAAGGCATTGTAGCACATTAAGGGGATAAGGGGATGTTAAAAAAGTAAAAGAAATGTTGCCAATTGCAAAGCCATCAATTTTAAACAATTTAAGGAGTCCTCAGCTAGCACATACAAAGCTATAGTTAAGCTCCTCGATTCATTTCCCTGTCGTAGATGATTAAGAGGTGTTCATTCTTAAATAGCTGACAGCGGATTTGCTTGACACTTAAAAATTTCTTCTAGGATTATTGATAATATGGATGAGTTGTGGGATGTTTGAAAATAGGAGTAGAAACATAATGGGCAGAAAACATACCGTAAATACTTTAAAAATTACTAGCGATTATTTATTTCAATCACAGATTTCACCTGGCAATTATTCAAGGCAGCCGATTATTTGAGGCAGCAAATAATTCTTTTGAAAGCCATACTATGTGCAGCATTTTGAAACGAAAATGAAACAAAGCTAACATTGGCAAATTATTATTGTGAACATTGAAATAATGTCTCATTTGTTTGCATTTATGCCTGAAGTACTTGAAAAGGTGATATTCAAAACATTAATCCCATTGCCGAATAAAACTTGACAATTATTCAAGGCGAGCAATTATTTATTTCAATGAGGCCTTAGACTTGGTGTTTACTGGTATTCAAGGAAGGTGCATGTTCATTCAAGGCTTTATGGTAATTAAATATTTCAATATCACAATAATTAATGGCTGCCAGAGATATGGCTTGATACTTAAAAATTTCTTATCCTTAGGATTATAGATACAGTTGAGTAATTGGATGTTCGAAAATGAAAGTAAAAAATATATATATTTGACAAAAACTATAATTTATCTAGGAAAACATGAAAATAAATGTAATAATTCGCAAATTTCTCAAGAAAATGGGTAATACGGTTAAATAATGGGATGTTTGATAATAAAAGTAACAATAATACATTTGACAAAAACTATAATTTATTTAGGAAAATTTGAAAAAAAAAATCTAAATGTGGTACTGGCCCTTTAACATTTCAAACTTGATAGTTCCAGAGGTAAAACCTGACATTCACACTCTCCTAGGAATATCATCCAGTCCATTTGATAATTTCCCTATTTGCTGATAAGCCTCTATTTGCTAATGATCCCTGCTAGCTCTTCACTCCAGTATTTTTCATATTGATCAAAACAACATTAATTTCGAGGATAATTCTCAAGCCTTATCATTTTTCGAGCTTGTATTGCTACGTAAGCCTAGCCAACCCACAGAACAAGTAGGCATCGTCACGGAAACCACACAAACTTTAATAGAAGCGTGGTTAGCTGATCCCTGGTAATTGCATTAACACGACCTCATTCTTCCTAGTTTTAAAATTCGTCTCAACAGTATCAAATCGTCACGGAATGTGGTCTCAGGAAAGTTTTCGAAACTTCCTACGAGATGAAAATTGCTTCTCGAATTTCAAAATCAATAAAAGAAAGTAGATTTAACCGAGATTGAATAATGGAAAGAGTTGCCAGTTTTTGAAACAAGAATTAGTCATCAAATAGATTGAGCTGAGACCAAGTATTTCAATTTCATTCATAAATTGATTTCTGTTTATTGTAAGAGGAAATTTAACTTCGCTCTATGATTGATTCTTGAAAATTAACTTCATATGATGAAAAGTTGTCATTATTTAAAAATGGTTAAGTTACATCAAAACAAACAAAATGCAACTGTGCAATTATTTGAGATTGATTTTATTGATAGCACATATTTGTATACCCATTTCAAATCATAAAAGTTTAAAACATTGTGCTGAGAATGAAGAATTGTTTTCATTAATTTCAATCCATTTCAATATTCTTGAGTAAGCACTTTTAAATTTCTACGAAATAGTGTTATTAAGGAATTGATTATCTAAAAAAAGAGAATTATATTGGCACCATAATAACAAAAAGCTCCTTAAACTTGAAAACCTACAACAAAATATGTAGAGAAAATATTTTTCAAATAATTCAAAACATGTGAAAAAGTGCACAAATATTTTGAATTTACAACATTAAAACGGTATAAGAATAACCCTTTTGAAAATTGAGTCTATTTTGTTACTTAAGAATGCATTGAGTTAGATTGATGGACATGTTCATCAAATCCTATAAAATTGATCTTCTGCAATAGCTACAATTATCAATGAATTCAAAATACCACTGCGGCCAATCAGTCAAATAAATGAAATATGTCAAACACTCTTTTTAGCTACTGCCAATTTTTTAAAAATAAATTTGTAAAATCATGGTCATTCCGGTCAAATATGTCCATAATATTAAAACTTTTTAAGATACTATCAATGTTTAAAAAAAGCCCTGTTTTCATAAATACATAAAATCATGGTCATTCTGGTCAAATATGTCCGCAATATCAAAAGTTACTGTCACTGTTTTTCAAACGCCCTATTCTCTTAAACATTTACAACCATAGTCAGAGCGGTCAGATAAGTCCAATAAGTCAAGGACCCTTTTGTGCAGTCTCCTTTTCATCCCTTCCCCTTTGACCGGTCCTCCAGATTTCATTTACTCCTAAATGAACAAACAAGCCTTCCTCCATTGGTGCGGTTTGGGACATTCGTAAATGGAACATGATTAAGGTCTTTATACAGGGACTTGAATTCATCCTCTATTAAATTGCCCTTTCCTGAATTGGTATGGTTTCCTCAGACAGTAAATACATAGGCTGTACAGTGGTTGTACGTTTATAGAAATTACCATTCAACCTTTGTACCGTATTTTTCTCTGACAAGAGCGGAAAATGGACAGCATCTCAGCTTTAAAGCTCCAGGACCCAAGGGGCAATTGGTATCAATATTTAATGTAACTTTAATTATTTTTATGCATATTGGCAAAGGTTACACAGCAATAACTCTTACAAGTAACAGGGTCTGTTGCTAACAACAGGGTCTCTTGAAAACAACAGGGTCCCTTGCAAACAACAGGGTCCCTTGCAAGTAACAGGGTCTCTTGCAAACAACAGGGTCCCTTGCAAACAACAGGGTCCCTTGTAAGCAACAGGGTCTCTTGCAAACAACAGGGTCTCTTGCAAACAACAGGGGCCCTTGCAAGTAACAGGGTCCCTTGCGAGTAACAGGGTCTCTTGCAAGTAACAGGGTCTCTTGCAAGTAACAGGGTCCCTTGCAAGAAACAGGGTCCCTTGCAAACAACAGGGTCCCTTGCAAGTAACAGGGTCTCTTGCAAACAACAGGGTCCCTTGCAAGCAACAGGGTCCCTTGTAAGCAACAGGGTCTCTTGCAAACAACAGGGTCTCTTGCAAACAACAGGGTCCCTTGCAAGTAACAGGGTCCCTTGCAAGTAACAGGGTCCCTTGCAAGAAACAGGGTCTCTTGCAAGAAACAGGGTCCCTTGCAAGCAACAGGGTCTTTTGTAAGCAACAGGGTCTTTTGTAAGCAACAGGGTCTCTTGTACGCAACAGGGTCTCTTGCTAATAACAGGGTCTCTTGCTAATAACAGGGTCTCTTGCTTATAACAAGGTCTCTTGCTAATAACAAGGTCTCTTGCAAGCAACAGGGTCTCATGGATCACGTTGGGTTGATCTAATCAAAGGTTCCTTTTTTAAGAGGTTGTACAGTATGATCTATCCAATTGAACCTGTAAGATATGCTCATTCCTATTGACTTCATCTCCAGTAACTAAAGATTGTACTGTATTCTTGGTCCAGCGGAACCTTAACCCATTTTGGTTGAACTTATCATTTTAAGTGGTTGCATAATATGCTCATTCCAATTGTCCTCATCACCACACTTGTTAGAAATTGATATTCTTGGTCCAACAGAACCTAAGATCATAGTGGGTTGGTCAACTCAAAGATTGTTCAGTTTAAGTGGTTGTATGATACACATATTCAGATTGACTTCATCACACACTTGTTGGAAACTGTACGGTATTCTTGGTCCAATGGAACCTAAGATCCTGCTGGGTTGGTCTAATCAAAGATTCCTCCAGTGATTAGGGTCAGTTGCCTGCTCCCCCATCAGTAAATTGGGGAACATGAAGACAATGTGTTTATGTTCCACAAAGTGGTCAACAAAGTCCCGTAGGAATTCTTGACCAATATCTTAATGGCCATGGGAAGTCAGAATCAAATCAAGCGGTTCCAGTACCCTTTCCTCTCATATCTGAATCATCAAGGGAAATGTGATAGACTTCCTGGTTCTTGAAGAGATATTCAAAGCTAAGGCATAGTTTGTAGAAACTTACAATAAAATTATTTTTCTCATTGGAAAATGTTATTGATACCATTCTTTTAACAAATCTATTTCAAGGTTTCTGAAATATTCTACTGAAACCTTACAAGCAAGTTTAATATCATGAGGGAATTATTCCAGTCATTCATATCTCCTATTACCATTATTTTTGTTATGAATAGATTATCAGCCTAGAAGGTGACGTATAGCCATGATGTGTTTAAAGGAACGCTTACCATCTAGGGAATCTGAATGCAGTTTCAGCTTTTTTAACAAATTATATCAATGTTACAATTCATATATAAATATGCAACAAAAACTAGATGGAAATGTTCTTGTTTATAGGTACATAATGTTCAGGAATTCAAACCACTAGCTATTTCTATATTCATATCATGGCAGTCATATCTAATCATAATCCAATCTTATATCTAGTTGATCAACTCATGATGATATGTTTATAGTCAAGGGAATTCATAATTAAATCAACTGGTCTGCGTCAGGATAACATGGTCAAAATATCATTACTGCCAGAACAACATGACACCTAATCAGGACTTCGTATACCATTCTGGATTATTCAGCCCAGAATGAATGTAACATCCCAAGGTTGATAGGAAATTCTGTCTGCTCTTTTATTGTGGAGATAAGAAAGAATGATCTTGGAAAGTAGCAGCGTTATTATCTGATGGAAGTCTCCTTCGTGAGTCTGACGAGTGGTGCATTATGGGATATGCCCTTCCTCCCCCATAAGCTTGATTATCTGAAACATTGTTCGCCCATCAATTTAATTTACTCAGTCGCATTTGAGCCCAGTTTAAACCAGTGTACATGTGGAGGGAGCTTGAGACTCTATTCCATTTCATGTGCGGATGTCAGCAGAGTAATTACGTGCACGGTTCTGTGCCATTGATCTTAAGCGGGAGATATCCCAGGTCCGGACTTGGGATATTTTCAATATCACTAAAATTACTTTCCATTGATTACGGACCGGCTGCATTCCAGGGCAGGGAGAGTCAGCGCCCACAACAGATGGTTCGTGTTCCAAACCCGGCGATAATTTCACCCTTCTATTCTCGACCCATGTTCTTAAAGACCAATCAATGTTCTAGCCACAAATCGATACCAAACAGTTTGTGAAGTGACGCGATTATAAACATCAAACATTTGATGCTTTGCGACCGTTTCTGAAGATTGTAAGCGCCAAAGTTAAACTACTTGCTTCAAGAGCACTTATTCAAAGAGGTCCCTTCTTTCAGACCAATAGACTCAGCCGGGTCATTAAACTTTGTCAAAATTAAATTACGTGTCTATTGCCGTCAAAATGGTTACAGAAAATTAAGGAGGGTTGTCAGGACTTTTTTAATTTGAAGGGAGAGTTCCAAGCATATATTCAATACTTTTGAAATTTGAGGAATATTCATGAGCATTTTTTCTCCATAAAAAAGGTAATATAATTCCAAGCGTGACTTAGGGTTGATATTGGTTCATGAGGGTCGAAATATTCACAGACTTCCTTTCAATCCCTCATGTTCCAACATTGATTCTGGAAACGGTTTTTAGATGATTCCACTCTCAGTAAATGCAATTTGTACTTTTGAAGGATACAGACATAAAATGATTTGAAACGTTTTTGAGGAGGTTCATGTTGAATGAAAGGGTGCTTTGCATCATGGCTTCAAGTGAATGAGTAATTTTCATAATTGGCGCCATAAGAAGATGGCATTTACTTGGTGGATATTTTCTTTTGTCATTTGGAAGAGAGCTGGCTCAAATATTGAAGAATAATTCCATGAAATATGAATTAAATGTAAAAACCATTTAAATCAATTTTATAGAAAAATAACTTCATCAATTGCATTGATCACTCTTGAAAATGCACTGACCTAAGATATAAGATATGAACTGAATTTTATAACTATAATTTTTGTTAACAATAAGGATTTTAGATATAGATTGTCAGAAATCCTTTAGTGATTTTACATATACACTTTCTAAAAATCTAAGAAATGAGAGAAAAGTGAAAGGATTATTTAAAAAATAGAGCCATTGGCTCTGTAGCTCATCAGGCATCATATCAAGTTTGCTTAAATACAGGCCAGATGAGCTAAAAATGAAACTGATGTTATCTATTGCAAGAAAACCTATAGAAAATTACAAGACAAATGTAATGATTTCGAAATAAATTTCCTTACCCAAATGATTTATTATTATTCAACACTTTCTAGATCGCCAATATTAGACAGTGAAAGAAGGCCACACTAAAATATCCAAGGAGAAATAAATTTGCCATAGACTGTCATCTAATGGAGAAAAATAGGTTTTTAAGATTGTGACCCCTGTGACCCTATTTGGGGTCATGGGGTCACAAAACCTATAGTTTAGAATCCCAATTGGCCAAGGAGTCTACATGCAGTCTTTCATCTCAATAGACCTTTCGGAAATGAAGATGATGATGAAAATGGGTTTTTACGGTTGTGACTCCTGTGACCCTAATTTCGGTCATGGGGTCACGAAATCTACAGTTTAGAATCCCCATTGGCCAAGGAGTCTGCACATATAATTTCAGCTCTCTAGACCTTTTGGAACTTAAGAAGAAGATGAAAATAGGTTTTTAAGGTTGTGACCCCTGTGACCCTATTTGGGGTCACAGGGTCACCAAAGTTACAAATTAGAATCCCCATTGTCCAAGGAGTCTGCACATATCATTTTTAACTCTCTATTCTTTTTGGAACTGGAGAAAAAGATGAAAATAGGTTTTTAAGGTTGTGACCCCTGTGACCCTATTTGGGGTCACAGGGTCACCAAAGTTACAAATTAGAATCCCCATTGTCCAAGGAGTCTGCACATATCATTTTTAACTCTCTATTCTTTTTGGAACTGGAGAAAAAGATGAAAATAGGTTTTTAAGGTTGTGACCCCTGTGACCCTATTTGGGGTCACAGAGTCACCAAAGTTACAAATTAGAATCCCCATTGGCCAAGGAGTCTGCACATATCATTTTTTAACTCTCTAGTCCTGCTGGAACTGGAGAAGAAGATGAAAATAGGTTTTTAAAGTTGTGACCCCTGTGACCCTATTTGGGGTCATGGGGTCACAAAATCTACAATTAAGAATCCCCATTGGCCAAGGAGCCTGCACATATCGTTTTTAACTCTCTAGTCCTTCTGGAACTGGAGAAGAAGATGAAAATAGGTTTTTAAGGTTGTGACCCCTGTGACCCTATTTGGGGTCACAGAGTCACCAAAGTTACAAATTAGAATCCCCATTGGCCAAGGAGTCTGCACATATCATTTTTTAACTCTCTAGTCCTTCTGGAACTGGAGAAGAAGATGAAAATAGGATTTTAAGGTTGTGACCCCTGTGACCCTATTTGGGGTCACAGAGTCACCAAAGTTACAAATTAGAATCCCCATTGGCCAAGGAGTCTGCACATATCATTTTTTTACTCTCTAGTCCTGCTTGAACTGGAGAAGAAGATGAAAATAGGTTTTTAAAGTTGTGACCCCTGTGACCCTATTTGGGGTCATGGGGTCACAAAATCTACAATTAAGAATCCCCATTGGCCAAGGAGCCTGCACATATCGTTTTTAACTCTCTAGTCCTTCTGGAACTGGAGAAGAAGATGAAAATAGGATTTTAAGGTTGTGACCCCTGTGACCCTATTTGGGGTCACAGAGTCACCAAAGTTACAAATTAGAATCCCCATTGGCCAAGGAGTCTGCACATATCATTTTTTTACTCTCTAGTCCTGCTTGAACTGGAGAAGAAGGTTTTTAAAGTTGTGACCCCTGTGACCCTAAAATTTCAGCTCTCTAATGTGTATGGTTCATGAGGAGAAGTCGAAAGTGTCAAAAGTTTACGGACGGACGACGGACGGACGGACGGACGGACGCCGGATGACGGGCCATGCCATAAGCCCATCTTGACTTTCAGTCCTGATGAGCTAAAAATTAAAGTTACAGGAATGGCTGTTTCTCAATTTCTTTTAAATCATAATTTTCTTTCAATTATTTAATTACAAAACTTTTTTATTTTCACTGCTGCTTTATGATTCCTCCTTGTAACGTAGGATATTCCTGAATTTAAGTATGCAGTTTGTACCATTTATGTTAAAAAGTATTAATATCGCTTGGCTAGGTGAAATGTTTTCTTTAATTCCCAACAGTAAGAGTACAACTTCAAGAGGAAAACCTTTCAATATTTACTTGCAATCTGATCTTGTCATTTGAGCCAAGGAACCAAAACAGAAAAATATCAGACGAAATCTTACATATTGTTGTTAGGAAGTTCTGTAAGCTAAGTGTTCTTGAAAATTAATAACAAAGAATCAAATTTGAAGATGGGAGAAAGAAATTGCACATACATAAACAGATGCCAAGAAAGTTTGGTTCAGAAGATGTTTGAGTTTGAAACATGGAGAGAAAAGCAACATGGCTGCCGATTCCTGGAAGATAAATCAACAAACACAAGAGTGTAGTGAAATGTCAGAAGTCATAGGCAATGTACTCCACACCACATGTACTGCACCGGTACTGGCAGAGAGATGGGCTCTTCAGATTGGAATTCTTGGAGAGCTTAACTGATTTTTCAAGCAAGACTCAAGAATTTAGTTGACCAATCAAAAGTTAACTGTCAATCCAACATGTACTGCATGTGGTACTAAATGTGGTCTTCGGATTGGAACTCTTGAAGAACTTGGCTGTTTTAAACACAACAAGAATCCAGAATATGACCATTTAACAGACCAATCAAAAGTTGTCAATTAGAAGATAAATAGTTGCGTTTGTAAAATTTCCGGGATTCATTGTTATTCAACACCCGCAAATTTAGTTTAAAACCGACGGCGTTAGCCGGAGGTTTTAAACTAAATTTGCGGGTGTTGAATAACAATGAATCCCGGAAATTTTACAAACACAACTATTTATCGATATTGTAACATGACCGTTAGTTATAAGCATTTTAAGAGCGAACTCTATTTTTGCGTAGGGAACTCGGAGTTGAAAGGATCTAACGACTGGTCCATTATTGTTTTAGGTGTTCGCAGCTATAAAGAAAAAGGAATTCCCAGTGTTATAGACATTAAAATAGTGTTCTAATATTGCAAACCAGTTGCACTCATAACGATGAGATCTTATAGTTTTCACTGTGGAATTTATAAGAGAGAAAACAGTTATATAATTCATAAACCAACAGGAACAAACCCGACTGAACAAATATCTTAAACTCGCCCAGACCATTGTGACGGTGACGCGATCATTGTGACGTCATAACCGTTGGCCTTTGTGACGTCGTGCCATGGGAACGGCATTCGAAAGAAACTGGCCGCATGGCACAAGGCGGCAAATTAGGAGAAACTTAGCCAATTAAGAAAGTTTGGTTACATAAAACTAAAGCAAAAAGAAAAGGATTTTTGGCATCTACGGGAATGCGCAAGTTAGAAAATGACAGCAACAACAGTAAAATGATAATCGGTCACGAATATTGGGAGAATCAGAACATTTTAATGTTGAGGCGGACCAAATAATGTATCCTTTCGCGGTGATTCGCCTTAGCCAATTTGCGGGTGTTCATTGCCATTTAACACTGGGAAATCCTTCAAATCAACCAATCAGAAACGAGTATTTACCGAAGTCATGTTACAATACAACATGTACTGCAATCTTGAGATTGGAACTCTTGAAGAAGTTGGCTGTTTTTTAACACAAGACTGAAGAATATGGCCATTTAGTAGACCAATCAAAAGTTAACTATCAATACAACAAGTACTGCACTGGTACCGGTGGAGAGATGCTGTCTTCAGAGTGGAACTCTTGAAGAACTGTTTTTTAAGCACAAGACTCAAGAATATGACCATTAAGTAGACCAATCAAAGTTTATACTGTCAATAAGTACATCACATGAATATCGCACAGTCTGACGAGTGCTGACCTATGAACATAACTGAACTTGAATAGACCACAATCCAGCACTATTTCACCTATCAACCAATCCACTAAAAGGAAAATGTCAAGTACAAGTCATTATTTCTTTGTCATAATATTTCACTAACATTCAAAACTCACTTAATGATATAAGTCATCAAGAAGCTGTGAAATAATGACCTATATATACCTATCAATCAATCCACAAAAAGGACAATGTCCGGTAAAAGTATGAACATCAGAAGCACAAGTGGTCGTTCTATTTAGATAATTATTCAAAAACATCTTGTCATCAAGAAGCTGTGAATTAAAGACAATATTTTATCAGGATTTCAAGTTATAAACTATGAACAGAACTGAACTTCTATAGACCACAATCCAGCACTATTTCACCTATCAATCATATCATTTAAAGGACAATGTCCGGTGCAAGTGATAAACATCACCAACACTTGCGGAACCTGGTAATCATGTATGTCGTGGAATCTGTGAAAGCTAAATATAATTATCTGGGCTTCGGTACAAGATCAGTCAAAGGAAAAATGGGTTAATATAAAACGTTAGAGAAAGGTCAACCCGCCAATGGCCCTATACTGTAGGATTTCTTCCACAGGCTTCTAAGGATAAAACGGCCATTTTCTAGAAGCAAAGTTCCTAACACTGAAGATATAACCAGATTCATATGCTTTAATCATTGTTAGCATTGCACCGAGTTTGGGAAAGGTCAATGGAGCTTTATCTGCCCTTAGGAAGGATATCGTTATGTGAAATACGGCTGATTTGGTACTTGTAGCATATCCAGTTGAACCCACAGTTATATATATTCTAGAATGGATTTTGGGGAAATAAGGAGAAAATTAGATTTGTATAAATGTGAAATATTTCATTGCAACAGAAGATTTTCTAAAGGCCTCTTCAAGAGTTTTTTTCTTTTTTTTTTAATTGCAGTATATCAGAATCTAAATTCCTATGAAATAAATCAAAAATCAATTTGCTAAAGAGAGATGTTTCTGTAGATTTATATTTTCTGAACTAAACACTTACGAATAAAGACATACAGAATTATCTAAATATGAAAAGGAAAATCATTCTGGAATTTTGAAAAAAAATTGTCTAAAAAAACAATGAAATTATTTGTTATAATGAAAGTAAATAGTTGAAAAAGTAACAGTAAAATCAAGATAAATGGATAATCAACTTCTTAATTGAAACAAGTTTAAAGTTTCAGGTGTAAAATTGTTAAAAATCAAGTACCAGTTCAAAGTTTATTTGAAATATTCATTTATTTTGCAAAAAAACTAGTTATTTGTATATTAAACAACCTCAGTAACATTTAAATTCAAAATTAGTCAGAGAAATATACAAAATACATCATACAAAACATAAGAATCAAAATAAAATTCATTACAATTATAACTTACAGGCTCTTTGAAGGCATTTTAGAAGTTTGAATGATGATAATGTAGAAACATATGGATGACAACTTCTTTATTCATGATATGAGACGTTGTTGCTTGAAAATAACACAAGAATATGAGACTGTTATAACTTACAGGTATCATAAAAATTGAATAACAATATCGCACAAAATGCTGCCATATGGTAAAAAAATGACAAAGAATATGAGACTGTTTCTTCATTAAAACTTACAGATATCTATAAATTGAATAACAATATTGCACAAAATGCTGCCATATGGTAAAAAAAATGACATGGTCTTCTTTCAACCAATTTGTGATCAATGGCTAATCCGTTTCAACATCCCTTTTTTTGTAATGTAATAAAAAAATCTCCCTTTATCACTCTAAAACAATAGCTGAGACAAGTGGGAGGACAAATAAAAGTTATTTACGACAATAACAACAACCCAACTCATGAAATAAGGAGACCCTTGGGATGAAATTACATCTCGGAGAACAAGAAATTGACAGCGGTGACGTTTTATTGAGTTGAGGCAAGAAGAAGCTCCTGTCTTGGGATTTGCTGCGAAACTGTGACGGAACGTGAAGAAGATTTGTCTCGTTTAAAGATCAACATCAATTTCATACATCAGCATCTTGTTTTAAAATAATACAATTGTGTTGTGCTGTTGACAAATATCACAAGGTTTTTGGTAATTGTATATCAATTTTTAATGAAAATAAATGAAATAAATGGTTCCAATTGAAAGACAATGTATTTATTAAACTAATGAAGCAGTAATGAATCAAATATAGAATGCAAAGTTCAGTCATGCGATTCCTTTTCTTACACAAAATGAATTAAAGGTGTTCACACAAAAATGGCTGCCAATGGACTTTATGTGAATCATAATAATTTGTTCTCTGACAATGGATGATTGATTTGTGTAATGAGATTTTTGACTCTATCAAAATAATATATTTAGCATTAACGTACAATTATTAGTGAAAAAATCTTGAGAAAAAAAACGTGCTACTGGCCCTTAAAAAAACAATTGCTTCTTAAACATTTATTATTGATCTACCCACAAAAAAAGCATTGCATAAACTGAAAACCTCAAATATTTCAAACGTAAAATATTTTCTCAAAAAATACATTAACAACAAAAAGAACACTCAAATTTCTGCTTCTCAATTCTCTCATGTTTAAATGTTAAATCAGTTGTCATGAGATTCAAAGAAACTTATCTATTAAATCATTGCAAAGCAATCAAAGTTATCAAATATCAAAATAATTCAAGCTTCAAATGCCAGAAAGAAGTGAATTACAAAAATCATAAACTTTACCCGTATTGCCAACAATACTTTCAATGTTCGGCACCGTCAACTAAGTACAAAAGCAATACTGACATGGCTCAATCAGTTGTCTTAAGATTTGAAATTTGTGAAAAAATTTGACATTCTTAAAATGCCAAAATAACAAAATTAATTAAAACACGATACAAATCTCACCTATATTATCAAGAGATCCGAACGAGCTCACGCACAATTCAAGGGACCCTTCTGGTGCTCTTTTTGTTATGATTTGTTCCAATCATGTTACATGTGGTTACATTTTATTTTCCCAATATCCTGCCGAAACAGAAATCAATGTTAACGTGATTATTAAAACGAGACCTGGCTCCTTTGCAATTCTGTTCGAGGCCAACACGAGGCCGTCAACCTTCTCATCAACTGCTGATGAAATACGTAATTGATGGATAATTTCTCCGAAACCAGACAACCCTTACGAACATAACAAAGGGCTGGCGATTTATTTTGAGAAAATTTATAGTTGATAAGACTTGATCTAATACAAGATTTACCATGATGTTTTTATGCAATTTTCTCTTTCAAAAAATGTCTCACGCTATCGGTTCATCAATATGTATTACGTTACGAGAATATCTTTTGTACGACTGATGCGATGATAGGATATCTTGTTCTTGATTGGAGGGTTGCAATGCAGAGGATGTTATGAAAGTTAACATAGAGTTATTATTTTTGATAATCAGATTTCTGAAATATGGATTATTAGACTGAGTGAAATCTGATGTTATCATACAATTTGAAAGTTAAGGCATCACATTAGTTTTCATGTTTGAAATATGCACAATATTTAATGGATCTAAAAAACTTTACAGCTCACATTTTACAAATCTTACATTGTTTGATACTTTTTAAACAAAAAGAAATCATTGCATGAAATAAATGTTCTTATTCATTTAATAAATGAAGTTCTGAAATTAACAATTGGATCTTGCGATAAAAAAAGATATTTGGTAATTTATTCTTTGACTATGCAGACAATGCATGCATGGACAAGAAAGTTTAAAATAAAAAGATGGTAAACCCAAAATATCTCTTATCCCAAGGTAATCACCAATACAAAATGTTAAACTATTTATTTAGCCAACATCATGGACCAGAAAGGTAACTTCACTCTTTACAGCAGTAAATCCAACTAAAATAGTCACAAAGGGAAATTTCATTTTCAAAATTTAATTATAGAATGTTAAACTATTCAGTCAACATCATGGACAAATATCTTACTTGAAATTACACAACTGTACATCTATTGATAACATTCACATAGGGAAATATAATTTTCAAAATGTTTGAAATTTCATTCTCATAAGATTCTTATAACACTATGGGCAAATATCTTACTTGAAACTTACATAGCTGTATATCCATTAATAGCCGCCACAAAGGGAAATCTCATTTTCATAACTTGTTCTCATTCAACATTAAACTATTTGGCCAACATTCCCACTGACTGGAGCTACGAGACCAACACGACACAAAATCAGATTGTTCTTGTCAACGTTGACAGTAATGTCAGATCGGCTGTCGGTCCCCAACATAGTTATGACAAACACACCTTGTTGTTCAGACCGGAATTTTCACCTTTCGTCTACACTAAACGAAAACTCAGGTACAAAAGGTTTTTTTGCAAATGATAAAATTAAAAGGATATTTTAATTTTTACTCCGACTTACAAGTATGGATGTTTGGTTAATACCTTGAGGAAAATTTATCTTGTCATTTTGTATTAAAAGTTTCATCTTTCCCATTGCTCAGAGTTTGGTCCAAACCTCAGGGAAATTCAGCTTCCTTTTGCGCATCATCATAAAATTTAATTAGGATTATGCATGTCTACCAAATACTAATATTTCATTTATCCATATTTAGAAAAAAAAGTGTTTGATATTTTAAGTTTTATTGATTTTTGTTACATGATAATGAAGCGACATATTTGAATTACAACTTTTATTCCCGGTATGCAAAGTGTTGCAAAGGTTCCATTCTCTAGCAGATAGAGGTCCATATTAATCAAGAGAGATATATCTATGACATTTTTGTGCATTTCTCAAGCAGAGGTGTATGAAAATGCAAAGGATTTTATCATTTATTCACAGTATATGTTGTTTCAACACAGGTTTGCTTCAACACGACAAACAACAACCTGTGTTGACACATGACATACAATGAATAAAGAAGTTGTCATCCAAATATCTTTGTTACATTTGCCTCTTAACCATCATGCATCTGTGACATCACTATACCATATGTCCGTTGTGAAACATCTTGGCCATCATGCATCTGTGACATCACTTTACCATGTCTGTTGTGTGACATATCTTAACCATAATGCATCTGTGACATAACTATATATATACCATGTCTGCTGTGTGACATTTTACCATAATGCATCTGTGACATCACTATACCATGTCTGTTGTGTGTCATTTTAACCATAAATTAATGCATCTGTGACATCACTTTACCATGTTTGCTGTGTGACATTTTACCATAATGCATCTGTGACATCACTTTACCATGTCTGTTGTGTGACATCTTAACCATAATGCATCTGTTACATCACTTTACCATGTCTGTTGTGAAACATCTTAACCATAATGCATCTGTTTCATCACTTTACCATGTTTTAAAATCAGGGGATAAAAATACACGAAAATACATTTTAAATATTGATGATATCGCCATCTTAACTAAGACGTATCTTTTTAAAGCTGAAAGTTAACCCTTTCACCGCTTTAACCCAGAAATCAGACCAAAAAGTACCAGGACTTGTTACTAGTTCCTTAGGGGTTAAGAACAGGGGCTGAAAACTTCACCAAAAACATAAAGAAAATGATGACAGCATTCCTCTTACCTTAACGATGGCATGACAGGGCAGCTCTTTGCAATCAGGTGTAACCAGGTACTCTTCCAGATCCACAGATCCAGATTTTCCATGTTGGAGGTTAAAAGTTAACTTTGTTCCCACAGAAACACTGACTTCCAAAGCGAGGCTGACATTGACAAATGCGGCAATGACGGGAAGATCAGACATCAAGTTGTCGTAAGTTTCGCAGATGCATGATGGGAGATTATCAGACTCGTTTAGCGGGACAATTTGAAGGTCTCGCGGAGCAGGGAGGATGACTGTCACATTGTACTGGCGTGTCAGCGAGGATATGGCATTGCTTGCTGTTACCTCTGGAATAAAGAAATCAAAATAAGTAAAATACAATTTAGAGTCAAAGTCTTTTCTCAGGTTATCACTGTCATATAACTGTTCAGTATATCACATTGTTTGCTGTTATATTTGGAATAAAGATCTCAAATTAAGAAAACAGAATTAAACTTTTCTCTTTTGTAATCACAATTATATAACTGTTCATGATATAACGTTGTTCGCTGTTAGATCTGGAATAAAGATATCATTTAAGGAAAATACTGATTATATATAGGCATTCACAATTATCACTCTCATAACATCAAGAGACATTATCTGCAAGGATGTATACTTAGGCTTTCTTTATTTATACAAAAAAAAATTAAATGAAAGAAATAAAATCAAAGAATCTATTTTCTTACACTCTAATCATTTAAGACAATTTGTCATAATAAAAAGTCTCAACAAGATGTGTTTGTGAAACACGAATGCCCCCGGATGCATCCTGCTCGCTGTGTCAAGGTCAAGGTCACAAGGTCAAATGTCATGGTGTCATCTGAAAGGTCTCATCACAAGCGATCCATATGTCAAGTATCAAAGACCTAGCTCTGACCAATCAAAAGTTATGACCAAGGTTAAAGTTTTTGTGGACAAACGGACAGACAGACGGACAGGTGAAAAACAATATACCCCCGGAATCTCCGATTCGGGGGCATAAAATCAAATGAAGTTATATTCATTGCTCAAAAACTGAATCTAATTTATTAAAGATGAGAAAGAGACTGCTTTCTCTCAATCCAAATCAATACTTGATTATCAGAGGATATCATGTTTTGACTAAAGATTTTCAGGATAAATACTTTTGAGTAAAAAAAGTCAGACAAGGTGTTCTGCAAGGACAAACTCTAAGCCCTTGTTTATTTTAATTTTTGGACAAATTAATTAATGATTATTATTTAGACAATAGAAAACAAAGATAAAAAAACAAAGAGGGTGACTGTCTATGTTCAGCAATATACGTTTTGATTGTTAAGAAATATTATATATATATAAAGTCCTTATTCCCACTAGACTCTCTTGCTATAAAAGAAGTTAAGGATAAATGCAACAACAAACTAAAAGTCAGACAAGGTGTACTGCAAGGACACTCTCTAAGCCCTTGTTTATTTTCATCAGAATCAGCATGAGGAGGTTGAAACCTTAAACGAGGCATCACAGGTCTACACTGACAGACACAAGAAGCCACCACTCCCCTCCAAGCTGACACAGTAACATCAAACAGGACCCACTGACAGCAGAACAGGCTTGAACCCGGACCAAAACCGCCTGCAGGCAAACCATTTGCTACTCAAAGAACAAAATGTGGTGGGGTAGACTTACTTCAAGTTTTGAAACCTCAAATAACTGACATTATAAAAGCCCGGCCATTTCTTTATTCTAACTTTAAACAGTCTCTGAAACAGAACATTTGCCATGTCTTATCACATAGCCTTAAAGAAGTTGGGTTTAAAATGAGTCTGATATGTTCTAGACTTGTTATAAGTAGCTTAGAAGATGTCAAACTTAAAATTATTTGTAAACGTTAAAAAGGACCAAATCAAAGCAAAACCAGATATAATATTCAATATTTCATCAAGAGTAAATTAAATGAAGTAATGATTATTTATAAATTCTTTAAAAAATAAACCATCATCTCCATCAATGTATCATATCTCTTGCAGGCATTATTATTTTGATTGTTCAAGTTTTTTAATCTATATATCACTTGCAATAAAGATAAAATAAAACGCCCATTGTTTGGTCTTTGTTTCAACAACATTTCCTCCTATCTTTGACTCAGTGGAAGCCAGAACTGTTTGCTTGGAAAACAAAACCAGATCACAGAGATAAACTCGTATGAAGAAATATAGATCAAAGAGACTGGCATCATGAATAATCTGTTGAGAAAATAAACTAAACATGACAGTGGATATTTATTGCCTGATATCTAATTCAAAATGTTCTCCTCAAAGAAAAAATTGTTGTTTGAATCTGATCGGTATTAATATGTACATGAATTATTCATTGCTATGAAATATTCAGATGTAAAGTGGAGATATTGTATTTAGATTTAACTAGATAAGGACTTACATTAAAACTACATGAACCGAGTAATCATCATCATCAATATTGTTTGAATCAAAACAGTCTCATTTTAAGATCTACGGTGCTCTAAGGAATAAAATTTAGCAATTTTGAGTCAAATGAGTTCCAAAATATTTTTTGCTCCGCTTCCCTCAATGCCATGGTCTGAGAGCATCAAAGCTTGTCACATGTTCTAACACATTTTTTATCTACCATCCAATCAGATCCTTGGTTCCAAAAGTTTTTAGCGGCAATCATGTTGAACATGGTGCACAGGAGTTATTTGCCCCTAGAAACTGATACTAAACTCTTATGCCAGAGTTCTGCTTTTTGCCCTTGCTGATTGTAACAGTATATAAGAGGTGTTCCAAAAAAATTGTCAATTGCTTTGTGCCCTGTGTCATGTACTGTGAGTGTTTGTGAACCATGTGTCAATGTCGTTTGTTCCTTGTACATAGACAGACAGTTGCCAGGTGCTTTATGAGCTTACTGATAGCAATAGTACACATTGTATGTACATAGCAGAGTCAACATCGTACATTTCCTGTCAACCCTGTGGAATACATGATTAAGCTTGATTCTGTCAATGGCAATATGTAACTGACAAAAGAGTTGAGGATAGTCCTGATTTCAATATTGATGCATGTTATAGTTGATATTGATGAAAGAATTGTACCTTACATTTCTATTATTATCAAAAGTAGAACCCTAAAAATTATAAACGACCAAAAAAGTTTAAGATAGTCCTAATTTCAATATTGATGCATGTATTACTTCACACAATGATAGTTAGATACTCAGAAATGTACCTTACATACGTGGTCTAATGTTATAAAAGTAGAACCAACAAATTTATAAACGACAAAAAAAGTTTAAAGGGGCAGTAGCACGTTTTTTGATAATTTTATATTTTAAATTGTTCAGTTAAAATTGTAAGTAAATGCTAAATGTTTTATTTTGACAGTGTCAAAAATGTCATTACACAAGCCAATCATCCATAGTCAGAGGACAAAGTATGAAGATTTCCATAAAATCCATTGGCGGCCATTTTGTGTGAACACCTTTAATTCATTTAGTGAGAGAAAAAGGAATCGCATGGCTAAACTCTACATTATCTATTTGAATTATTACTGCTCCATTTAGTTCAAATGCATTGTCTTTCAATTGGAATCCTTAATTTTCATTTTCCTGACATCACCTTATCTTCCCCCTAAAAACGTACCTACTGCCCCTTTAAGATAGTCCTGATTTCAGTATTGATGCATGTAATAGTTCATTCTATGATCGGTGGGTTATTCAGAAATGTTTCTTACATATCAATAGATATCATTATAAATAATAGTACTAAAAAACAATGACATTTTCATAGAATAAATGAGTTTTGAAAAAACATTTAAAAAAATATTTCAAATTTATCACACGATGGGCTACAATGTTATGCCAGAGAAATCATGTAAAATCCATAAAAATTGCTTCTTCAGTTCAGATTTACTTTTCTTTATACCAAGTATTTTCTCGACAAAAATGTGATATTTAGCTATTTTTAAAATCACATATAGGCCTTCCCTCTAAAATAGATTTGTTGAACTACAATTTATCGAAAGGGTTTCCCTAAAAAAGAATATGCTATTTCTAAACCTTTCTTTTGAATTCATATGTTTAAGGAAAATCATTGATGGCTTTCTATATAACATGTAGGTGATAATTATGAAGCCCTAGGACAATTTTAGCTTTGCCAAATATATCTTTGATAGTCATTTCAATTCAAGAGTACTTGTGTGCTGTAAAAGCTTGTTGAGACAAGTTAAAGTTGCTATAGCTGGTGACTGACATAGCTGGGTTACCATGTACCATGTAAAGGGCCTCTACTCTGAGATATTGATAGTGGACTTCATCCGCCACCTGCCCGGTAATTTGCACCCTTTTAGGTGATATCCTTGAATGAAATATTTCGTAAAATTTGTATTACCAATTGGGTTGAAAATAAGTAGTATCATATTTTCGATATGAGTACATGTGCTCATATCACTTTTCCTAGCAACAATCCTTTTAGGTGATATCCTTGAATGAAATATTTTGCAAAATGTTTATTTGCCCTGTGCCCTTATTTGCCACCTGCCCGGTAATTTGCACCCTTTTAGGTGATATCCTTGAATGAAATATTTCGTAAAATTTGTATTACCCATTGGGTTGAAAATAAGTAGTATCATATTTTCGATATGAGTACATGTGCCCAAATCACTTTTGCCTAGCAACAATCCTCTTTGGTGATATCCTTGAATGAAATGTTTCATAAATTTTTCATAATCTATTGGTTGGAAATAAGTAGTGTCATATTTTCAGCATGAGCACATGTGCACATATCACTTTTGCCTAGCAAAAAACCTCTTAGATGATATCCTAGAATGAAATGTTTTGTAAAAAATGTTTTACCCATTGGGGTGAAAAATGTAGTGTCACGTTTCCAATGAGCACATGTGCACATTTCTCTTTTGCCTAGCAACAAACCTCTTGGGTGATATCCTTGAATGAAATGTTTCGAAATTTTTTTATTATCTATTGGGTTGAAAATGTAGTGTCACGTTTCCAATGAGCACATGTGCACATTTCTCTTTTGCCTAGCAACAAACCTCTTGGGTGATATCCTTGAATGAAATGTTTCGAACATTTTTTATTATCTATGGGTTGAAAATAAGTAGTGTCATATTTTCAATATGAGCACATGTGCACATATCACTTTTGCCTAGCAAAAAACCTCTTAGGTGATATCCTTGAATGAAATGTTTCGTAATTTTTTTATTACCTATTGGGTTCAAAATAAGTAGTGTCATATTTTAAATATGAGCACATGTGCACATTTCACTTTTGCCAAGCAACAAACTTCTTAGGTGATATCGTTGAATGAAATGTTTCATAAAAATGTTATTACTTGTTGGGTTGGAAATAAATAGTGTCATATTTTCAGCATGAGCACATGTGCACATATCACTTTTGCCTAGCAACAAACTTCTCAGGTGATATCCTTGAATGAATTGTTTTTAAAAAAATTTACTACCCATTGGGTAAGTAAGTAGTTTCACGGTTCCAATATGAGCACATGTGCACAAATCACTTTTGCCTAGCAACAATTTTTGTAAAAAAAGGGGAGGATAAAGCCGCCAAAAGAATTTTTGTAGGGCAACTTCCTGTACATATTAATGTTTGTGAAATCATTCTTATTTTTGTGTATATCCTCTTTTTAGTTTTTTCTATTTCGTTATTCTTGATGAAATTTATGTCACTTTGAATTGCAACAACTACTGGGCTTGTTTTATAAATAATGTTAATATTTTCTTAAAATATGAGCTGGTTTGTTTTATTCTTAGAGCTGTGTAACCACAAAATGTAAAATAGCAATCTTCACATGTTTATACATCAATTAATCAATAAAGTAATTCATCATATCAAACTTCTTTGTTATTCAATCATTTCGTTATCAATATCAGGTTTTGCATTAACTTTGAAACTCTCTTTACAAGTGGGGATCATCTTAGAATTCCAATAAATTTTTCCAGCAATCCATTAATCTAATAGAAGGAAATCAATGAGTTGTAATATTATACAAAAGTAACAATGTCTTGTGTGCATAACAAACACAACATCAAACATAGTTTCAAAGATTTCTCGTGTCGGAATCAATGGAGATCCACTTTCTCTTCTCCTAATATTATTAGATGCGACATCTCTCGGACGAGTTCACACAAAGGAAAACAAACTGTTATCAGCATCACAATGGCCAAAACAATTTGAAGTCGAAAACGACTTGAAATGAAGTGAATGTAATTGACGCTTGGGAAAACAAGTGGGAAACGGATATGACAGGTATTGATTTGATAATTCCGCTCTTCATGAAATGGACGAACATTGACCGTCAAATGTTGTTAATCAACGCAGAGAAAATTAAGTTGCGGCAAAAATCGCTGCACTCGTGTCGATGAATAAATGAACGCCAACGCGCAGGGTTCGATGGAAATCGACAGGTTTGACCAGTATGAAATTGAAGACAAATTAGGTTTGGGGTTATTATGATCAGTAGCCGTCAATCTCTGTCTATTAATCAGCTTTTGATGTCGTCAATTTCTACCATTATCATTGCACCAACTACTTTAGGAGAATCAATCTGCTATTATACTATTTAGTCTTCATAAAAACTATTTAGAGAGGATGTGGTGTTAAATAGCAACAAAATTTTGGGAGGTCATTTTCAAAATATCAAATTATTTCATGGATTGCTTAAATATTTGCTTCATCAGAACAATAATTACAAAACAGAGATTGTTTTGAGGAAAATATGTTACTATAATCACGATCAAAATTTTTTTGTATGTAAAAAAAATGAGCATTGTTTTAACCGATATTTCATGATGTGTCATTGACACAGGAAATGAATATTTACCAAAAAGCTTTATTAGGTATCTAATGATTATAAACCCTTCATTCATAAGAGGGATTCCCCCTCCCCTTCATGTACCGTAAGTGAAATTTTGTTGATTGAACCCATGAAAAACAACTTGCAAAACATTTGGACAAATTTTCACATACCATCTAACCTTTTAAATCTTAAAACTAAATTTACATGTTATCCCGGATAAAAGCCTTGAATAGCTTCACTATACTAACCTTATCTCAATCGTCTATATCTTCAATCTATAATCAAACTCATGAAAATCCAAATTCACACAAGTACATATAATTGAAAAGCTTGATACATACATTTCATAGAAATGCACATTTCATCCCAGATAAAAAGCACTGAAAAGACTATACTAACCTCATAATAACTTCAATCCATTATCAATTTCCTGAGAATCAACTTATCAATCCCTAAGAGCTCATAATTGGACAGGCTTGATACAAACATTTCATAGAAATTCACATTTCACCCCAGATAAAAAGCATTGAATGGACTATACTAACCTCATAATATCTTCAATCCATCATCAATTTCACGAAAATCAAATTCACGAGAGCACATATGATTGGAGAGACTTTACAGAAATTTACTTTTCATCCCAGATAAAAAGCAATGAATAGACTATACTAACCTCATAACATCTTCAATCCATTATCAATTTCACGAAAATCAAATTCACACGAGCACATACATAGAACAAACAGTACTGTACGAGAATGGGCAACAAAAGAATGTGAATCCCAGAAGAACACTGTCCAGAGGACATAGATTGTCTCCAGAAGTTGATAACGAACACCCCCACCCTCGGAGGAATCTACATAGATTACTTTCCCAACCCTTCCTTGGACAACCAAATATTCTGGCATGTTTATTGAGATCGAAACAGCAAAAGCGCAGAAAAGGTGGCGTCAATTTCTCTGGAGCAGCGTACATAATGTAAATGTGATAACCCTGTCACCCCAGTTATCAGACAGCCTCGTTAAAACAACAGCCCTCGGTGAACAGCTCTCGGACATTTTGTTCAGACAGAACGTAATGAGCTATTACTGACATATTGTATGCCTGACAGTGACAAATAAATCTAAGATTAACCAGAAGACTTAATAAATGACATGATCTATCAACTCTTATACATATTCTTCTTATTTTTCGTATAACAGTTTTTTATATTTCAATGATATATAAAAACAACAGCCCTTTGATATTGTGTTGAGACAGAACGTATTGAGCTATCACTGACATTTTGTATGCCTGACAGCGACAAAAAAATCTATGATTAACTGGTGCAATTCATAAATGACATGATTTATCAATTAGTAAATTTTATTAAAGTATTTTTCATGTTTTATATATTTCCTTTTATATTGCAATGATATAAAACAAGAAGACATGGTCATCAACATCCCTGCCAAATAAGTTTTCGTTAAAGCTCCTAATATCTTACTACATGGGCTGTAACTCTGTGATATGTAATTGCATACATCTCATTTTCGAACTTCATCAAGGTATTGATACCCTGAAGACACACAGCACGTTTGGTTAACCTATATTAAATAGCTTCTGAAAAAAGTTAAATTGTCCCCTGTGACGACACCCTCGAACAGAGTCCAAAAACACGGAACAAGGGCAATAACATTTTGCGGTTCTGATTTTCGAAATCCAAATTTGGTTATCCTGTCTTATATAGTTTCTGAGAAAAGCTGTCCCCTTAACGCAAAGACACACGGACGGACCCACGGATGGATCCCAAACCTATACACTACGTGGGGGGATAAAAATAAACCCTTTGTGAACAATCCATGACATCTTATGGATTATGGAGTAAGATGCTATCACTGACATTTTGTATGCCTGACGTAGACAAATAAATCTAAGATTAACTTGTGAATTCATAAACGACATGATCTATCAATTCTGATATATATTCTTTTTATTTTCAGTATATTATATTACCTTTTATAATGCAATGAAATGAAAAATAGAAGCCTCGGTGAACAGCCTTTCGAAAATTTTTAGAGGTAATTTTCGAAATATCAATTTATTTCATGGATAACTTTAAAATATTTGTTACATTAAAACAATAATTACTAAACAGACATTATTTTGAAAAATAGGTGTTACTTAGCCTCTGTGAACAGCCTTTTGACATCTTATGGATTATGGAGGAAGATGCTATCACTGACATTTTGTATGCCTGACAGAGACATAATTCAAAATTAACCAATAATATCATAAATGTTAAATTTCTGTCCATTTAATAAGCTATTAATTATTGTAATTATGTCTGATGGATAAAAATAAAATTGAAATTAAACAATAACATCAATAATGTCAAATAATCTATCTATAGAGATATTTCTAAAATCTTAAATACATAATTTTTAAACAAATTATTGATAAACTGTCATTAGATTTATATGTCATTAGATTTATAACTTTGCATTAAGAACAAATAATCAATCAATCAATTACAAACATGATTTTGAAATACCAAACGTAAATCTTTTTATTCTGTTTTATTCAATTTTCATCACAAGAAGATTTCACTCAATAACGGTTCCAAAATTTACCCTTTGAGAAATTTCTCTCCTGAATGCCATAATTGCATCTAAATTATCCAGGTCGTTAAATCAAGGAAGTCACGTGAGATTGCTTAACAAGCAAGTGAGTTTGTAAATGCCAACAAACGTCAAACAGCAACTCTAGATAAGATTCGAAAGAGACATCAAGTTAAGACTCGGCAATCAAAGGAAATCAGGCCATTAGCTTGTTCTATAACATGGTTAAATGTCTCCTGAGATGTGATTGGTTGGATAATGGTCTCTTTGATATCTAGAAAGGGGGACTCAAAACCCTGAACGACTAACCCCCCCTACCCCAACCCCATGAAAACAATTCGTAATATGGTTCTTAAGACATTACTGATCGAAAAATATTTAATGTAGACACCTTGTTCTTTTGTTGAATATTTCATTAAGATCTTCTTTGATATGTTAGGCAATTGCTTAATACCATTGTTACAGCAAAATTCAAAGTAAATATGATTAAATCAAACATTTTCATAAAGGAAAAGCATCTATTCAAATATATTGATAAACTTCAGGATATTTTCATTAAAGCAATGTGGCAAAATTTTAAGGTGATGATCTCAAGTTGGAAATGCAAGAACGTTAAAAAAAATTAAGTTGACATAAAAAAAAATTAATATTGTGACAAATGTGATAAACCTCATTTAATGTCAACATTTAATTTCTGTTCAGGAAACAAACAATTCAGACTGATAATGGACCCTATATCATCATGTCAACTAGCAGTGATAGATTTACCCCCCGAATCCTGCTAGAAATACTTGTAAAATTTTGAAATGACTGAAAAGCTCTGAGTTATTGCTTAAAATTTGAAGGACTCACTTCAATCAGTAACGACTCACAAGACATTGTGCTAGCGTGTCCCTGAACTCAGCAGATCATATTTGTAAATTTATAACCAAACTAGTATGATGTTTTTGAATAGAAATATGTCTATTACTCATCAGACCTCAAAACTAAAATGGTAAATTTTCTCATGGGGAAGTAGCATGTTTTTATGGGGAATATAAGGTGATGTCAGGAATATGGAAATTAATGCCTCCAATTGAAAAACAATGTATTTAAACTAAATTATGCAGTACTAATTCAAATATATAATGTAAAGTTTAGCCATGCGATCCCCTTTTCTTACACAAAATGAATCAAAGGTGTTCACACAAAATGGCCGCCAGTTGATTTTATATGAATCTCCATACTTTGTCCTCTGGCTTGTGTAATGTGATATTTGACACTGTCAAATTAAAACATTTAGCATTAACTTACATTTATCAGTAAAATATTTGAAATATAAATTATCCCAAAAATGGTACTGCCCCTTTAAGATATGACTAAACAGGAATATGATCACATAAATTCCTAATTCTACAAAGCAGTTGCTATCACCGAGTCAAGACAATCAGACCTGTCTATAGACGGAGACACCATATGAGACGTGTAGTCTGCACAACACTCAAGATTTACTCTCGCGAAAACATCAGAGAGACACAAATATATCCACACACAACTGTGTCTGTCCACGGCCTCTGAGTCTTTAGACTTCATAATTTCATTTTCTGAACAATTAAGGATGGGTATTGTTCCTCGCATCTGTATTGCAACATATTGCCATACGGAAATGCGTGTTGCAATATGTATTTCAATATATTGGTTCTTTTCAAATTTAAGATTTTGCATGCTATCTTGTCTAAATATGAGTGTTAGGAAAGGTAAACATTGCTCAGACAAAAGCCAATTTGGTAAGGGAGATTTTTCAATACCTGTTTATGACATGTATGTACATATTTGAGGTATTTGCACAACACAATATCACAGTTTGTTAAGAGCTTTCCGTAAAATCACATTTAATTTAGTTGTGTTTACTGCAATTTTAGATAGAAATTGCTCATTTTAAAACTTTCGATATACCGGTATTGAATATTTTCAGAAGTGTGTACCGATTCGTATCACGTTGTCTTCGTTTGAAATATACCGATATATTGATCCTTATGTACCATATTTCTTTATTTTTTAAAAAATAACCTCGCATCTTAGCCTCTTAATTCTGGGCACATTTACACTTGAAAATAAAAGTTTGTCAATTGATCATGGACAATGCTAAAATTCTTGTCAAAAAATTTCATTATGCTTGAAAACGATACAATATGCTGTATCGAAACGTCGTGTACTCAGAATAAAGAAGTCGTTATCCATAAATTATTCGTCCTTATAAAAATTTTCTAATTGAGAGGTCCTGTAAACTGTTTACAAATTAACATACCGGTACTATAATCATATTTCTGTGGTGTATTTGAAGATCAGGGTAAAAACTTTTTGTATCTTTGCTTTCTAATCCTACTGGGGCAGTTAATTGTGATCAGCAAGCTGTTTCTCTTATGCGGCTACTGAATATGCTAATAAGGCAATTTTATATTGTTTCTCTATTTTTAAATTTCTAATTATTGGCAAAAAAGCTAAAAGGATTTTCAGAAGGTAAGATGACATGAGCTTGTCTTGACGAATAAGTTTTATGAAATTTTCAAATTCTCTATGGCAGACGTGCAACTTTTAGGTGCAGATGATAACACTGTCAGGTAAATGATAACAGATAACTTCTTTGAGAGGCATTTTAGAAGTTGGAATGACAATAATGCAGAGGAATATATGGATGACAACTTCTTTGTTCATTGTGTGAGACGTTTCGACACAGTGTTGTTCTCAAGCAGAGCTTCAATGAACAAAGAAGTTGTCATCCATATATTCCTCTGCATTAAATGATAACAGAGTTCACTTGCAGTTAACTGTACTAGTATATTTCCTCTGGAAGGTTACACTCTTGCAACAAAGAAGTTGATAATCCATATATTCCTCTGCATTAAATGATAACAGAGTTCACTTGCAGTTAACTGTACTAGTATATTTCCTCTGGAAGGTTACACTCTTGCAACAAAGAAGTTGATAATCCATATATTCCTCTGCATTAAATGATAACAGAGTTCACTTGCAGTTAACTGTACTAGTATATTTCCTCTGGAAGGTTACACTCTTGCAACAAAGAAGTTGATAATCCATAAAGATCTTTTTTGTTCATTAATGAAAGGTTGGTGACCGCTTCGTCATCCCCTTATTCTTTCTGAAACAGATCTGAGGTTGGATAACAATGTTGGTAGAGGTAGGACGATACATATTTTTCACGATACGATACGTATCATATCTCATAGCAAACGATTCGATACAATAAACATCATAATATACTTTGTAGGTTCTTGACAAAATAAAACATTAATTTTTCATTAGGCAAAATAAGTCAATTAAAAGTCAACGATACATATCCATATACATATACATATCCCATATACAGAGAATGTATCATGATACGCGTATTGTCTGATTAAGTATCATGATTCACAAATACCACAATGTATTGTCACCCATCAAGCGCTTAATCGGCAGCTTGGGTTAGACCAGGGTAATAATTCAGGGAGCGCCTTGAGCATGCATTCGGTGTGGATATGTGCGCTATATAAATACCCTAATTATTATTAATTATTATTATTACTTCTAAATGTTGGATATGTCGCTTGCAGAGTAGCATTGAAATTCATCACAAGTTGCAATTCTGTTCTACAATTGTAGACATTTTGACCTAGTGGGGCTTCTTCTTCTAAGAACAAGCTCTTGATAATCATAAAGTAGTATACGCTTTCATTTCCAGAAAAAAAATTCAAAAATGACTAAACATAATAACTTCTGATTCTTCTTAAAGGTAAATTCCTGATAATATGAACAACCTTTTTCAACCAAAATCTCATTACGGCTTACACAGGAAGTAAACTAGTACAAAAAGTTCACACTTATGACTCACAAACACTTGTTCCTTTCTGAACCCTAACCTATGACCTTTGACATTACTTTCCAATTCAGCTATCAAAGACAACGCCCTGAGATGAGTCTCATAGTTCTAAGTCTGTTACACGACATTGTATGTGACTAACATAGCCTCAGCCCTCAAGGCTTTCAAATCATCTCCTCCAATATCAAAGGGTGGTTTCTTGCAACCCAACTCACTTTGGAGAACAAGATATGATGCCATCAAACCACTTTGTTATACAGGATATGGTGCCACTAATTCACTTTGTAGAGGGAATAATATATCCAGAACCAAAGTCCATAATCTTTAGGCCTAATTCTCAAGACTCCAACTTCAGACTTGATCCCTCCCGAATAGTTTCTACGACTAATAAGCATTTCTTTAATTCAAAACTTTCTTGCAGCTAAAATTGGGTGTCACCAATTTACTTTGCTGAAACATTGTTAATTCAGCTATCCCAAGCCCATGTTGTATGTGTTCAAAGTTCAAACCCTTCTACTGACTTCAGAGCCATCAGAGTAAATTTGGAATTTGTGAAAGTTCTGTAGTACAATCTTTCCTTCAGTTTTATTTTTAAAAAGTGTTAAAAATGTTGATCATCATTTTCTATTCTTTTATCATACACTTTATGGATTTTTAAAACATCAGAATTTTCCCCACCTTTCCAAGAAACTACACCAATACATCAATAAACAATTCTCAAAATGTATTAAAGTTTGATAGATTCTTTTGTTAACAATATAAACCTACTTTTGATCAAACCCTAAATACTTTATCACTTTATAGTACCCATATTCACAAATCTTCGATCACATACATTTTATAACAGAAATACCAAATCTAACTCTTCTGCCAACATCACAAGCAAATCACCCAGCAACTATGGCATAAAAGAATTCAAACTTGACATTAAATCCTACAACAGAAGCTATTTCACAAATCCCATTTCAATGTATAAATCCCACCTTCATAAACCGTTAACTCAATCTAAAACCCCTATTGCAACAACTGTACCAACAAGCAACTATGCTATCAAAAATTTGTAACTGCACATCCTACACCAGAATCTAAATCACAAATCCCATTTCCATACCTAATTCCCTGATTCATAAACATAAAACCTCTAAACGCCAATAACCCAGCAACTATGCCATAAAAGAATGCAAACTTTAATACATGTTTATCAAATCTCATACCAAAACCCAAAGCACAAATCCTAAATCCTTTGTCAATGTTTAATTCCCACATTCATAAATGAATTCCAAACCCCTTTTCTAACTTCACAAGCCAATGACCCAGCCTCTATGAATCTCAGAATGAAAACCTGGTGAAAATGTGTTTATCTAAAATCATATTCCAAGTGCTTGTCAGGCAAAAGGAAACGATCCCTTATGAATTTCACATTTAAATGATTTATTCCCTCATTCATAAATCAATTCTAAACCCCATATCAAACTTCTACTGCAATCACCCAGCATCTATGCAATCTCAAAATGAAAACCTGGTTTAGAATATATGTCCACCTAAAATAATATTCCCAATGGCTCAATTAAAAGTAAAAGATCCTTAAAGAGACACAGAGCATGTTGATAGGATCACATATGTCAAATTTTGAAATCGATGTTTTTACATCGGGAACAGCTAACTGTTACTGAAAATAACAAGTTAAAGGTCAATCAGTATATTAGAGCAAAAATAGGCCATTCAAAGTCGGGATTTTGATCGAAAACCGGACAATGTGGCTCGAGTGGCGCTAAAATTTGCCAAACGTAATTTTTAAACCTTGTCATAAGCTGACAGGAAGATATATTCGATTCGATAGAGTATATTAGGTATTGTAACTAATATGTAGATTAATTGGATGCATAATTTGGAATATTAAACGTATTTGAGATATTTTCTTGATTTTTCCATAAAATCAAACATTTTAGAGATATTATGCATAAATGGATATATTTGCAAGTCCAGTGATGAGATATGAACTTCAATCAGCATATTAGATATTTTGTAGCTTATCAAAACCAAATAAAATTTTAAGAAAGATACTCTGTGTCACTTTAATCAAAATCACAATTGAATGTTTTATTAACTCATTCATAAATCAATTCTTAACCCCATATCCAACTTCTACTGCAATCACAAGCCAATGACCCTGCATCTATGTAATCTCAAAATGAAAACCTTGTGCATATATGTCCACCTAAAATCATATTCCCAATGCTTCAATTCAAAGGAAATGATCCTTAATCAAAATCACAATTGAATATTTTATTCCCTCATTTAGAAATCAATTCCAAGCCCATATCCAACTTCTACTGCAATCACAAGCCAATGACCAAGAATCTATGTAATCTCAAAATGAAAACCTGGTTTAGAATATATGTCCACCTAAAATCATATTCCAAATGCTTCAATTCAAAGCAAAAGATCCTAAATCAAAAGAATGTTTTATTCCCTCATTCATAAATCAATTCTAAATCCCATATCCAACTTCTACTGCAATCACAAGCCAATGACAAAGCATCTATGCAATCTCAAAATGAAAACCTGGTGGATGTGTGTACACCTAAAATCATATCCCGATGGTTTCTGATTCCCTAATCCAAATCCCCAATCTGATATCCCAGTCCCAGACCAAACCGCCCCCCACTCCAGAAGCCGATGACCGCCCAGCTATGCTATCCCAGAATGCACTCCTGATGTTCCCGCCACATCAAAGCTCTGTTTCTGATTCCATCCATCGTGCAGTCGAACACTGGGGAACTTCCATCTGAATTTGATATCGTCTTCAATCGGAGAATTTGCTGTAGCTTGTGCCTTCAAACAGGACAAGCCTTTACATGTTGTTTTTCTTGTTCGACTTGCCAGACTACTTCTCTACCTTAGTGAAGAAGAGTTCTGTTTTCAAGTTCGTGTACTTATAGCATCGGGTCATTGATTTGTTAGTTCCATGTGTTCCTTTGACTTTGAGATTAACAAAAGAGTATCAAATGATCTAAAATATATGTGATCAAAATTCAGTTTTCTGATCCTCATATTACGCTGTTTTCATGAATATTGACATCATATAATAAATGCCAATAAAACATGTCAATATCTTTTTCTTTTCAAATGAAATATACCATCATATTATATATACTATATACCAAAATGTCAAAATTGTCAACATAGCACGCTTGTTTTATAATTGTTCATGGCTGGCACAAAAAAATAATGAGTTCATATTATCACAAATAGGTAAAACTTTCTTTTGCGAGAGATTGACAATAGACAAACTGAAAGATTGTCTGGGGGGGTGCCAGGACGGTGTGGGTGGGGGTTGGCTGTTGAGGGGTAAGGATAAGCAGAAGGGTGGGGGGAGAGAAAGGGGTGGGGGTGGCTGACACGGAGAATGTTGAGGACAAACAACTATTGTTGTTCTCACATAACCTGACGAAAGACAACCGCTACCTTTGAAAACAGGAATTGCTTGTCAATGAAGGTTTCGTTTTTCTATGTACCAGGAAACTGGGTATCAAACTCTCTTTACTTTTGATTGGCTGTCTGTTTGAACAAGGCTTTCAATAATAGAAGATCAGGTCACCATTATGTATAAGGGATTGATGGTTTGAGGTTGGTAAGTGTTCATGATAAGGCTATACTTTGATATAAAGGCTATGAGAAAGGTTCTGGATGATTTGGTTACGGGGTGGTTTAGTTTTTCTTTTCGTGAATAATTTTGGCTTAACTAGAGATTGATTAAATTTTCTGAATAAAGTAATATCTATGTATCATTAGGAGAAATTTGTTGATTTGATGTTGGGTAGAGATAGTTTGTCATCTTGTGTACTTAGTGAATGTGAGACATAACTATAAATCATCATAAATTTCACCCAAATTTTTCTAAATGCCATTGAAGAATTTCATTAAAATAACTTTGGTAATCATAAAGTGAAAATGTCAGTGAGAATATTACTGAATTTACCCCAAGAAATATAAAGAAATTATACTTCCCCCATTTTTTGGTAACATGGAAGCAGATCTTACTTGCATACATTATCTTTATTTACTTCATTCATTCATTAAAATTTTAAACAACAGAGCACCTTTAAATATATAAAATTTCATTCTTATATAAGACATGACAGGTGTAAAGGGTCTTTCAGATGCTTAAATTTTGTTCTGTATATTTTTCAACATGGGCTGGTTTAGTGAACTTGATAGACTTATTTCTATTGAGACAAGTTTCTGGTGCAAACAACATCAGAGAAATGATTCACTGGCGAGTAGGCTGAGTCATATGTACAGAGGGAAGAATATATTTACATAAAAGAAAGTTTCACTCCTCGTATTTTGACAAACTCTATCGAAACTAGACAAGGTGTTTGATGCTGCTGGTTGTAAATAAACCACACTATTGCAAAGTAACACACAAAGAACGTCTTTGCAACTCAGATTGTTAACTTTGGCATATCGGTGCAGTAAATAATCTCTGAAGAACTATTTGTATTTCATTATTTCACACTTTGATGACAAAAATATCTGACAATAAGTAAGCATTTTGTGAGTACTTTTTATCCATCAACATTGTTAGAAGTTGCAGTCAATTATTAACATGCCATTTTTCTAGAATGCCAATAAAGGGGAATCATATTTGACAAAAAAAAAATTTAGATTTGTGACCATCTAGACTATTTATAAGTTATCTTTTTCATGTTTTTTTCATGTAAGGAATTTTAAAGCATTCACTACCCTCAAGGAATAATTCCATAAAGGCTACATAGGTCCAGTTTCCAGCATTTAGGTTGATGCCAGATTTACCTTGAAAGTGCAAATTTTGTCAAAGGTTCTTAAAGATATCCGGAATTTTAGGATAAATGTAACGACCCTGTACATAGAAAGTGCCAATTTTGCTTATGCATTGAAAATCTTTCATGAAATGATTGACTTATATGCCGATACATACTAAAATTTTTTGATAAATCTTGTTGGGTTCCAGTGAAGATATGGACCATAAAATCTTGAATTAAAGGATGAATATAACAACCCTGTAGTGCAAAAAAAAAAGTTTGCTTATGCATTTAATATCGTACATGAAATATGCCAACATATACTTAAACATTTGTTAAACATTGTTGTAATCAACTTAAGACATAAAATATAAAATCTTATATTAAGGATGAATATAACAACCTTGTAGCGCAAAACATGCTCATGCATGGAATCTAGTACACAAAATGTTTCACCAATATGCCATCAAGTTTGCTAATGCACTGAATATAGTACACTAAATGTTTCACCAAAATGCCTCAAACCCTACGATATGGTTGTCATTGATGGTGTTTGATTATTTTCATGATTCTCAACAAACATTGAAAGTCCATCAAGGAATGATTCGTGTCAAAAAGGTCAGATATATTTAGGAAGCGACATGTGCAACGGAACCCATTGTTCACAGCGTGTTGTCAGGTGTTGAACACATGCCATAGTGAGGCTGTATTTCCGTTAAATATCAGCCGTAGCGACATCTGTAACGTGTTTAAGATCATTGTCTGTTGACTTCACAGATTGTCTCTCATCCTATTTGAAAAAATTTACTATTTATTTAAGTGTTTTCAATTACTCATATATTTCAAATTTTGTGGGTGAGAGATTTGACAGGAAATGGCACACATATCGTTTCTTGTCCTTTTTGTACGGGAATATTGATTCACTTTGTAAAGAAGTAAGAAGTTTTTGAAAAATAGAATTTGCTGTATAACTAGATAAATGCATTATCTTGTGAGAAAAGTGACACATATTTGCTTTCCTCAGTTTTTGAAAGAAAGAGAAAATCTAAAATGGAAGAACATAAGGGATAAAAGACAATGGATCTGTTAGTTGGATGGCGGGTAGATATATCAACTAAGACTACATAAGTTTAAGAACATTTTGATAAGCATTGGAGATTGAAAATCAACTCAATAATGTTGCAATGAAGAAGTTGAAAATTCCAATATTTCCATTCATGATTTCCTTGACTATGGCCCCATTCACAGCAAATGACATTAAAGGTGAGTGAGTTGTTGTTAGCGCCACCTAGGCAATATTTCAGCCATAACTACAAGATCCCAAAAGGATTCATTATAAAGATGTCGACCTCTCCTTATCAATGTCAACCCACATCAAACCCTTCCTTCAGGACCTTCAGGACCTTCTCTAGCTCTCAGTTAAACAAGGCATTGAGCTCAAGCTTCTGGGTCTGGCATTTCAGTGCTTCTAGATAGTTCCATAGTACTTATGTGAACTTCCACCATATTGTCCAAGATCCCTTTACTCACAAGACCAAACTTCCCTCAAGAATCAAAAGTGACACTGTCCAGACATTTGCATATGATGCCACGATTGCCTGGAACATTCTTCCCTTTGGTGCCAAACAAATCAGATTTCTATATTTTTAGGGATATTTTCCAATTATTTACATTCTTACTCATAGAATGAATAACTTTCTTGGGGGAAACTCACACCCAAATGTACAAACAACCCCCCTCCCTCCTCCCAGATCCAACAATTTGGGAACATATGATATTTACCCTCCTGTTTCATACTGATATAAAGTGTATGTAACAAGATTTTCTTAAACCTTTCAATCACTTAAAATCCAAAGGTATTTGAGAGGGTACGTGTTCTTGGTTATTTCAATGAAAATTCAAATTTCCAAACTTCAATCAAGACCAATCTTTTCAGCCAAGTTTAATTCTTCTCAAAACTTACCCTTTAAGCATAATATTCAAATACAACAAAATTGGAATACAAATCCACCATTATCATTATCCACCACCACAAAGTGGAAGGCGGATATAGGTCTGTGCTGGAAAATGGAAAATGAAAATTAATGGTTCCAATTGAAAGACAATGTATTTAAACTAAATGGAGCGTTAATAATTCAAATATTTAACATAAAGTTTAGCCATGCGATTCCTTTTTCTTACAGAAAATTAATTAAAGGTGTTCACAAAAAATGACCGCCTATGGATTTTATGTGAATCTTCATACTTTGTCCTCCGACTATGGATGATTGACTTGTGTTATGAGATTTTTGACACTATCAAAGGAATACATTTAGCATTAACTTAAAACTATCAGTGAAAAATTGAAAATATAAAATTGTCAAAAAACGTGCTACTGCCCCTTTAAGAGACAGATTTCCCTATCAACTGTTTTAGATAGGATAACCAAATTTGCTGTGTGTCATCAGGGCATCACTACCTTGATGGAGTTCGAAAATCAGAACCAAGCAATATTTTGTACAAAGCTATTGCTCTTGTTCCGTGTTTTTGGACCCTGTTGAAATTTATGTAATTGCACATCACAAAGTTATGGCCCTTGTAGGAAAATGATGGGAGCTTTAATGAAAAGTAACTTGACAGGGGATGTTGATGACCATGTCTCCTTGGTAGGATTTGCCTGGAAATCCAGGGAGGTGAATCTGATCCAGTATCAACAACAGTCTCATACCACTACAACAATATTGGTCCACCAATGTCTAACCACACTGATAACCATACTAAATAAACACTCTGGCAATGGTCCACACTGAAGAAGAATTGACAAAACATTGACTCAAATTCACAGTTCATTGGCAAACGTAATTGATTGAACCAGGCAGATAATGACCAATGAAATTCCTATCTTAGCCTCTGTTACTTCAAACTTTGATCATATCTATTTTAAGGATAAATCAACAGGCAGAAACTCATTTAATTAAATTGAAATAATGGCAAAATATTTCTTTTGCGTTGTTGCTTGAAGAAAATGTTTTTAGGAAGATAACAACAGGGTTTCATAATTAGAAAATAAGCTTAAAAAATAGAGCTATTGGCTCTGTAGCCCATCAGGCTTTTTAAATACCTATATAAATGGTGAGAGGTCATATAAGGAGTTGAGGGAAAACAAAACTATGAATTGCAATGGAAAAGAAAGAACAGAAAAGAATGAGGTAAAGACAGTGAATGGTAAGAGAGTAAAAGGGAAGGTAAGTAAAAGCAGAATATAGCATAATGGATAGGTGAGTGGGATACTGATAGGGAAGGAATAAATTGAGGAGAAATTTCAAAAGGGGAAAATGACCAATGAGGGAAAATGGACAGAAAAATATGTTGAGATAACATGGGGAAAGTGAGGGGATACAAGTGAAAAGAGAAACAGAAAAGGCAGGACAAGTAAGTGAAAGGGGAGTTTTAGAGTAGGCATTGAGGGTATAGATTGGGGGAGGGGGATAGGGGGTGGGGGGAGATGGAGGGGGTCAGGGGAATGGACAGATGGAGGGGGACGGGGAAGAGTCAAGGGGGGTGTTGGAAGGGGGGTGGAGTGAGAGAGCTTTAGGTAGATTGGTATTTCTCCACACTGCACCAAGGAAAGGTAAATACAACTAACAATGGAGGCACAAGTGGTGACCACCTGAACACAATGGAGGGTGTTGAAGGGGGGTATCTGATGTCTGACATCTCATTTTAAGTGATGAAGGGTGGGCGGATGTGGCAGTTTGTCACTTGAAGTCAGAGAAGTGGATCTTGAGATGAAAACTGAGAAATGGGCAGAGAGTGTTTAGATAGATGTACTAGGATGGTACAGTAGAGAGTTTAAAGTAAACTGTTTGGCTCAAGATTCAAAATAATTTTTCAAACATACAATTGAAGGGAAAAATTTAACAGGTTACTTTACATAATCTGCACTCATGATTTTGCCAAGTTTGGAGAAAAAATGCTACACAGATACTGCTGTGAAAACTTTATAGGATAAAGAGCAGTGAATATATCACATCGCATGTGAAAAAGACCATAGCTGTAGAGCCTCACCTAAAAAACTCATAAACTACTGATATTGCTGTGAATTTATAAAGCATCTATGTTGACACCCCTGTAGAGCCTCATCCCAAAAATTTGATATCATCCACTGATATTGATAGGAATATCATAGCACGTGTTGACGCCCGTGTAGACAAAATCACTTTATAACATTTATGATCATATACTGATAAAGAAGACGAGAGTTGAAAACAGTAAAAGGATCTATACAGAAATGTCGCTATTGTCAAATAAAGAAGTTGTTCATCCATACAAATACCCTTATCTTCCTTATCAGCATATACTGATAAGCTTTGAATAAATCATAGTGCATGTAAAGATCCCCCCTGTAGAACCCCACTGCAAAAATTTAACATAACACACTGATATTGCTATGAATATAAAAAGGCGCATATGTTGATACCCCTTGTGGAGCCTCACTCAATCTGTCCCAGACTTACCAAGCAGGAAGGTTCCAGGTTTGGAAATGGCAAAGAGACTTCTGGAAGAAAGCTTGTTCCCATATCCTGTGACGTTGGCGCTGAATTGTTGTCCCTCAACTCTCCAAATAATGGTGCACTTTCCCAGCCATTCTTCACTGGAATCTGAAAATGTATACAACATGTTATAATTTCAATGAAAACATTAGCTGCATGAAAACAATAGAGAAAAGGGTTAGTTTGGAGTGCAAGGGCTTGCTTGTCATGTTAATGGCCCATTTACAATTTAGGAAGGAAACATGGAACTTTTTCAAGGTGCATTTAAAACAAATGGAACGTTTTCCTGTGAACTTAATGGTCGTTTGTTGTTTTTATATTCTTTATGCTTCATGTTGGATCAATTAACATGGATACTAGTATCAAAACCTGTGCATTTAACTGCAAAGTTACAAAACCTGTGCATGTAACTGCAAAGTTGCATGTGGGACATTTTTATCATCTCGTCATTGCAGATTTAATATCAACAGCATCATAATCTTGAACTGTTGGAGTTTGATATAACCAACTAAAGATTTGAAAATGGTTATCGTTCTCTCCCTTGCACAGCTGGGTAGCAGAGTGGTCTGTAAAGTTTAGGGGTTTACTTCTTGCCAATGATGTAGATATGTTAACTGGTCTAGAACTTCTTTCAGTTGCATTTTAGAGGTTGTATTGATGAAGAAATACAAATTTATGTATTTAAGTTAAGAGTAAATCCATATATTTGTATTTCTTCTTGTTCTAGAACTTGTATCTTGGCAATTATAAACTTACATAGCGATATCAACTGACAAGATTTACGTTCATTTATGGACCAACTGACTAGACAAGAGTTCATTCATGACCAAATGACCAGATAGGAGTTCATTGATGACAGACTGACCAGCTAACAGTTCATTGATGACAGACTGACCAGCTAACAGTTCATTGAGGACCGACTGACAAGACAAGAGTTTATTGAGGAATTACTCAATGCTCCTTTAAACAAGAAGACATGGTCACCAAATGAGTTTTCATCAAAGCTCCCAATATTTTCCTAAATGGGCTGTAACTCTGTAATAAGTAATTGCATTTACCTCATTTCTGAACTCCATCAAGGTATTGATACCCTAAAGACAAAGTGCAAATGTTGTTATATAAATACTTTTGGAGAAAAGTTGTCCCCTTTAGGACATCTTCGAACAGAGTCCAAAACACGAAACACAGGCAATATCTCCGTAAAAAGTAATTTTGCGGTTCTGATTTTCAAACTCCATCAAGGTATTGATACAATGAAGACACACAGCAAGTTTAGGTTTGCCTATCTTAAATAGTTTCTGAGAAAAGTTTTCCCCTTTGACGACTCTCTCAAACAGAGTCCAAAAACATGGAAAAAAATCGAAACAAGGGCAATAACTCCGTAAAAAATAAGTTTGCGGTTCTGTTTTTCGAACTCCATCAAGGTATTGATACCCTAAAGACACACAGCAAATTTAGGTTTGCCTATCTTAAATAGTTTCTGAGAAAAGCTGTCCCCTTTAACTCTGCCGGACGGACGCACGGACGGAGCCCAAACCTATATCCCCCTTCCACTTCGTGGCGGGGAATAATAGTGCCAAATTTTACCCTCCAAATTAAAAAGCAACATTTAGAAAATTTGCCCCAAAAAATCTGTTAAAAAATAATTTATTTCTCTGACTTTATCAAAGATTCTTAGAGTTGAAAGTGATATGTGCTTTCAAAGATAAGAAATACCAGAACACTATTGACTAGTGTTGAAATCTAAGCAGTGTCACTTTAATAGATTCAGTCAGTCCCAGGACTTATTGAAAGACCCGATTCCAATTATGCTACAGCAAACATGAAAACATTGAGGTCTACGAGCCCTAACCCTGCACTTTCTGCCATAACACACCATGCAGGCTCTGGCTTCATTACACATTCACCTGTACACTCCGAGAACCGAACAATTACCACGTAATTACCCTATTTGGGAAATCAGTTGAGGAGAGGGGAGAAGAATGGCCATTGATGATCAAGCCTATCGGAAATGAAGCGGAGGACCATTAGAATAGGATGTTACAATTGCAAATTAAGTCTCCATTAATCACAATGGCAATTGAGCATGTCACTGTAACAATGGCAGCCATTACACCGTTTAATTCAGAACATGTCAGAGGTAGAAACTGCAGTCGCGGCTTTTGATGGAATTAGCGACCTTGTCTCGTCGGGCTTGACAAGTGATTGCTACAAGATGACGCTAAGGCGGAGCTGATTTTTGTTGCGGTAGAAAGGGGAGATAATCTGGCAGACCAAAAGTGGTATAAAGAACACTTTGTGTCATTTCAATCAGGCACAAATGGAAATACAATTGAAGGCCGCAAAGATGAGATTAGAAGTCTGTTGAGATATTTGCTCCACGACACTGCGCAATATGATACCCTTATGCGTTGGGGCCACTTGACAAACAATTGTCAACGTTATGCTGACAAAGGCGTAAAACTAATTCCCACCACCAGAGGGCTCAATACAGCGTGGCACTTCGACGAGACTCCTCCTAGTGAGATGACAAGTAACTATTGTTCCCGATGCTTTCTGTCTGCGGAGCTAATAAAAAAACACTCCTTGTAAATGATGAGATGTGATATGGAAACCACAATAAAATTTATCATCCCTGATTGCAATAATTTTAATTGATTATGTCTATGATATGGTAAATGTTTTGGATGTTCAATTCAAAATTACAATCAATACAAAGAAAAGGCGTCTATGTCATTGTCACTTACCTTACTTATGAAAGGGCAGGGATTGCCTTCAAATAAAGAAGTTGTAATCCATCCTTCTCTTTGTCATATCAACTACTAATTTCTATATGCCTATCAAGAATATTCAAACATATTGATTTGTAATTAAAAAAAGATTAAATTAACAAAACCATTAATTTTGACAAAAAAACTGAAATCTCCCCTATTGATTTCTGGTTATGAATTGACATCAAGACAGAAATGTTGATAATTGCAGTGTTTCAGATTGTTTTCAGTCACAGTGAGGCAAATGTCCTATGCATGAAGCTGAAATAAGATGAGACATTTCGAAAATAATAAGTCAAGTAAATTATGAATTGTCCATGAAAGGAAAGACAGAGTTCTAATTTTGTATGGCTCTGAACTTACTTATACCAAATATTCAATCCTTTCTCATTAGTTTCATTCTCGACTGTAACTATGAGAAAGCAAAAGACCATAATATACCAGAGCCATGTATCCAACAAAGGAAATAAAAGTCCATGCGACTACTTGACCTGCTACTTGAACTCAGAGTCGTCCACGGACCAAGAAAGAAATTAATTTCCTTGATCGGGAACTCTTGAAGCCTCTTGAAGCCTCTTGAAGTCGGCAGGTTTCACCAGGAGGATTATTGGTGGAATCTCGAGTCAAGGACAGTTGGAACCACACTTCATGATTGAACCACACTTCATGATTAGACCACACTTCATGATTAAACCACACTTCATCCTGGAAGCACACTTCATCATAGATCCTGGCGGATCCAGAAATTTTGAAAAGTGGGGTTCACTTATTGAAGAGGAAGTGGGGTTGTCAACCTTTGGTGGTTGGCGTTCAAGGGGGGGGAAAGACCAACCCCCACCCCTGTTTACGGATTTCCAATATGGAATCAGGGACAGATTCATGAAACGGAACCCAAAGATGCTTCAAGAAATTAAGCCAGAAGCATCATGTCATACCTTATTCACGATAAATTTTTGGTGAATACCCGGGTAACTGATATATTAACCGCCAAAGAAAAAGGTAACTATGTCATTAAAGAAAAACTGCCATGAAGATAGGGATCAAATGTAACAAAGTCGAGGGTAAAAGGTTGAGTTAGTAAGTCTCTGTGTGTAAGAAATGGAATCTTGCCAGAGATTTGCCAGACATAGATACAAATATTTGTACCATTGTAATGGCCTGATCCTGAATATGAACATTTTATACATCATACTTTAATATAATAAAATTCCTGATGATATTGTGTGAAGGCCCTAATATATATATACAAATAGTCATTTACCTCATACAATAAACACAATAACTTGCTTTATTATTACCAAAATTATGAAAAAAACAGAAACTTAGACTTCATAATCGTAGTATTTACATTGGCACATTTATTATTTCTGAAATGATGATAATTTGCACTGTAAATTTACCTCCTACTGGGAGGCCATTATCTGTCATCATTTCCACTTATAGTCATTTAAAAAAGAATTCTCATGCATAAGAAACAAAGATATAAGTTAGAGATTACGTATATATAAATTCAAATTTCCGTTTTCAAAAATTGACTAGTCCCCTGAAAGACTTATAATAACAAGCGTCCATTTCTTAATGAAGAATGCTTGGAAAACATCCATGGAATAAGATTTGACCTTCATTGGGAGGTCATCAGAACGAGAGGAAATTCATTGGTACCGTGTCCTATGGAAACAAGAGATGACCCATCCTAAACAGAGTTCTATCAATAGGATTTTGATTTATGGTAATTCTGGTTGTAAGAGTTCTTTGTGCTGAGCGTCTCTGAGAAGCCAAACTACATCAGAGCTGATGAGGGTCACAACAAAAACTGATAACTGGATTTCTGACTACAAGGCGCAAGGACATATACAATTGGACACAAGGAGATACCATAATTTCTCTATTATATTGACCCTCAAAGTTTTAAACAAGATGTGTTTGTGAAACACGAATGCCCCCGGATGCATCCTGCTCACTGTGTCAAGGTCAAGGTCACAAGGTCAAATGTCATGGTGTCATCTGAAAGGTCTCATCACAAGGGATCCATATGTCAAGTATCAAAGACCTAGCTCTGACCAATCAAAAGTTATGACCAAGGTTAAAGTTTTTGTGGACAAACGGACAGACGGACAGGTGAAAAACAATATACCCCCGGAATCTCCGATTCGGGGGCATAAAAAATCCACTTTTGATCACTTTTTGGTACTATAGACAAATTATTAGATAACTTATATCTAGAAAATGCATATGCCCTTAAGAAATACCGATTTTAGCAAACCCTTGGATGAGAAAACACATTGGCGATATGATAAAACAGAAATCATAAGTCTTCTGATGTATAAGTCTTCCCTATAAAAAACCAGTCATTGTAATTGAGTGATCAAAAATAAAGCCATTGGCTCTGTAGCTCATCAGGCATCATATCAAGTTTGCTTTATACAGGCCAGATGAGCTAAAAATGAACCTGATGTTACCTATTGCAAGAAAACCTATAACAAAATTACAAAACAAATGTAACGATTTCAGAATAAATTTCCTTACCCAAATGATTTATCATTATTCAACACTTTCTAAATCGCCAATATCAGACAGTGAAAGAAGTCCACACTAAAATAACCAAGGAGAAATAAATTTGCCATAGACAGTCATCTAATGGAGAAAAAAAGGGAGTCTGCACATATCACTTTCAACTCTCTAGTCCTTTTAGAACTGGAGAAGAAGATGAAAATAGGTTTTTAAGGTTGTGACCCCTGTGACCCTATTTGGGGTCATGGGGTCACAAAATCTACAATTAAGAATCCCCATTAGCCAAGGAGTCTGCACATATAATTTCAGCTCTCTAGTCCTTTTAGAACTGGAGAAGAAGATGAAAATAGGTCTTTAAGGTTGTGACCCTTGTGACCCTATTTGGGGTCACAGGTTCACCAAAGTTACAAATTAGAATCTCCATTGTCCAAGGAGTCTGCACATATAATTTTTAACTCTCTAGACCTTTTGGAACTGGAGAAGAAGATGAAAATAGGTATTTAAGGTTGTGACCCCTGTGACCCTATTTGGGGTCATGGGGTCACGAAATCTACAATTTAGAATCCCCATTGACCAAGGAGTCTGCACATATCGTTTTTAACTCTCTAGTCCTTTTAGAACTGGAGAAGAAGATGAAAATAGGTTTTTAAGGTTGTGACCCCTGTGACCCTATTTGGGGTCACAGGTTCACCAAAGTTACAAATTAGAATCTCCATTGTCCAAGGAGTCTGCACATATAATTTTTAACTCTCTAGTCCTTCTGGAACTAGAGAAGAAGATGAAAATAGGTTTTTAAAGGGTGTGACCCCTGTGACCCTATTTGGGGTCACAGGGTCACCAAAGTTACAAATTAGAATCTTCATATGCTAAGGTACTTGTACACAAAATTTCAGCTCTCTAATGTGTATGGTTCATGAGTAGAAGTCGAAAGTGTCAAAAGTTTACGGACGGACGACGGACGGACGGACGACGGACGACGGGCCATGCCATAAGCCCATCTGGACTTTCAGTCCTGATGAGCTAAAAATGAGAGGAAACAAAGGTGACCCATCTTTGAGAGAGTACTATTTTGATTTATGGTAATTCTGGTTGTAAGAGTTCTTTGTGCTGAGTGTCTCGTAGAAACCAAACTACTTCAGACCTAATGAGGGTCGCAACAAAAACTATTGTCCCTTTCGATCGCTTAATTGGCAAGCTATGTTCATAAAATATTAGATAACTTTACAACACCTAAATGACATTTGAAAATACCAAATTTAAACATTTACACTGAGAAAACACATTGGTGATATGATGAAACAGAAATCTTCTGATGTCAATCAAAACCAAAATAATTGTTTAAATATCAATCAGAAGATTAAAAGGTTTTGCACCTGTCAACTTGAAGACAATTTTCGTTGGACGTGCAAGACCTGTTGAGGCTGTAGAGTAACAAGGCAAAAAGCCATGACTTGACAGAACAGGCCTTGAAATAAGAACCCTTACCATCCTGCATGGAGAGGTCAATTTAAATGTTACTATATTCACCAAGGTGTACCTAAGAAATAAAAATAGAGCCATGGGCTCTGTAGCTCATCAGGCTTTACATTTGATTTCGCTATAGGGTGTGGCCAATGTGGTGCCTCCTTAGTAGGGGCCATGGTGCCACCAAAGCTATAATTTATAATCCTCACTAGATAAGGAGTTTGTACACAAAGTTTCAGCTTTCTAGGCCTTCTGCTTCCTGAGAAGAAGATGAAAATAGGTTTTTAGGGCATGGTCCCTTAGATTCTTAGAAATAATTGGGGTCACAGGGTCACCAAAGTTACAAATCAGAATCCCCACATGCCAAGGTACCTGCACTAAAAAATATCAGCTCTCTAGAGTCATTGGTTCTGGAGAAGAAGACGAACATAGGTTTTAAGGGTGTGGCCCCTGTGGCCCGTAATTGGGGTCACAGGGTCACAAAAGTTACAAATTAGAATCCCTACATGCCAAGGTGCCTGCACACAAAAGATCAGCTCTCTAGAGTCATTGGTTCTGGAGAAGAAGACGAACATAGGTTTTAAGGGTATGGCCCCTGTGGCCCTTAATTGGGGTCACAGGGTCACAAAATTTACAAATCAGAATCCCTACATGCCAAGGTACCTGCACACAAAATATCAGCTCTCTAGAGTCATTGGTTCTGGAGAAGAAGACGAACATAGGTTTTAAGGGTGTGGCCCCTGTGGCCCGTAATTGGGGTCACAGGGTCACAAAAGTTACAAATTAGAATCCCTACATGCCAAGGTGCCTGCACACAAAAGATCAGCTCTCTAGAGTCATTGGTTCTGGAGAAGAAGACGAACATAGGTTTTAAGGGTGTGGCCCCTGTGGCCCGTAATTGGGGTCACAGGGTCACAAAAGTTACAAATTAGAATCCCTACATGCCAAGGTGCCTGCACACAAAAGATCAGCTCTCTAGAGTCATTGGTTCTGGAGAAGAAGACGAACATAGGTTTTAAGGGTATGGCCCCTGTGGCCCTTAATTGGGGTCACAGGGTCACAAAATTTACAAATCAGAATCCCTACATGCCAAGGTACCTGCACACAAAATATCAGCTCTCTAGAGTCATTGGTTCTGGAGAAGGAGACGAACATAGGTTTTAAGGGTGTGGCCCCTGTGGCCCGTAATTGGGGTCACAGGGTCACAGGGTCACAAAAGTTACAAATTAGAATCCCTACATGCCAAGGTGCCTGCACACAAAAGATCAGCTCTCTAGAGTCATTGGTTCTGGAGAAGAAGACGAACATAGGTTTTAAGGGTATGGCCCCTGTGGCCCTTAATTGGGGTCACAGGGTCACAAAAGTTACAAATTAGAATCCCCACATGCCAAGGTGCCTGTACATAAAATTTCAGCTCTCTTGGGCTTCTGCTTCTGGAGAAGAAGATGAAAATAAGTTTTAAGGGCGTGGCCCCTGTGGCCCTAAATTGGGGTCACAGGGTCACCAAAGTTACAAATCAGAATCCCCACATGCCAAGGTACCTGTACACACAATTTCAGCTCTCTAGTGTATATGGTTTATGAGGAGAAGTCGAAAGTGTCTAAAGTTTACGGACGACAGACGGACGACGGACGGACGACGGACGGACGACGGACGCCGGACGATGGGCAATGCCATAAGCTCATCTGGCCTTTCAGGCCTGATGAGATAAAAAGTCTCTACCAATGTGTTATGTCTTTGATTCCTAAATAAAATAGTAAGATTTTCTTGAACCTTATTTTTGGGCTTTATGGGTGAAAGGCCAAATTGGTACAGAATTGAACCAAAATATTATAGTAAAAACAACAGTACTGTTTCCCCAATGAGTCTTGAGAGCAAAATAACTTGCTATTAATCCAATATAACATGTCTAGATTTTCAAACCATCATAGTTCTATCTCCTAATTGTTCAGCGCCATTTTGGTAGCATTGCAACAATAATGAGTATACCTATTTGAATCTGTCTACCTACATGGAAAATGTTTCCAAATGCTTCATAAATGGTCATCATATTGAATTTCTCACAACAACTCGACTTAACAAAGACATTTAGTAAGGAGAAGGAGAGCACTTAATGAAACACATTCTGTCTCCGGGCTATATGCTTAGTCTGTTGGAAATCTGCATGTCAGTGGATGAAAGTCGCCCAGAGCAAAAACAGAATCATTGGAGGAAAATGATTCTCAACTCGATAGTATCAACAAATATCCAATATGGCTGGTCAAGCATGTAATGATCCATGATGGTTTGTCGACGACAAAATAGCCTTGTACGGCTAGCGGTGGTCAGTATTCAGTGGACAGGACTATCATTTGGGTTGATGGAGAAAAGAGAAATATTGTTCACTTGTTGATAGTGTCATGATGAAGGAATGATATTTCAAATCAGGTTATAATGACACTAATCACTGTGATTGAGTAGGGTTTATCAATATCATAGACAAATAAATCTATAAGAAAAGATATCATAATTGTTAAATACATTTGGTGGAGTTGATGAAGATAATTTTTATACATTTGGTGGAGTTTATGAACATTTCTTTAGTGAAGATCATGAACATAATTGTTGTACCTTTAGTAAAGTTGATGAACATACTTAATTGTTATTCATTTAGCGAAGTTGAACATAATTCTTATACCTTTAGTGAAGTTGATGAACATAATTGTTATTAATTTAGTGAAGTTCGTGAACATAATTGTTGTACCTTTAGTGACATTGATGAACATAATTGTTGTACCTTTAGTGAAGTTGATGAACATATTTGTTGTACCTTTAGTGAAGTTTATGAACATATTTGTTGTACCTTTAGTGAAGTTGATGAACACAATTGCTATACCTTTAGTGAAGTTGATGAACATAATTGTTATTTTTAGTGAAGTTGATGAACATATACTTCCTATACTTCTAGTGAAGTTGATGAACATAACTGTGTTGTACCTTTAGTGAAGTGATATACCTTTATTGAAGTTAATGAAGTTGATGAACATAATAGTTCTACCTATATTGAAGTTGATGAACATAATCATTCTACCTTTAGTGAAGTTGATGAAACTAGCAAGCTGTATCTCTGTGTCAAGGGGCGTGTCTGTGTTGATTGTGATCCACCTGGTTTGTACCTCCGCTGTCATGGCAACCAGGTAGGGACCTGCAGCTAGGTACACACTCCATTGTGTTCCTACACCGCCACAGTAGAGGGAGAGGTGGGAAGATACGTGCTGGCATCTGCAACAGATAGATTTAACTTTACGCTACACGTTGAATTGTCGTTCTTAGATTTATTGATAGATGAATGCTATCAAAATGTTGAAATATTTTGAATATTTTCAGTGAGTAATGTCCATCATGCAAGAAAGCCCCCAGGTAAGCTTTTGCAGGCCTCTAGAGAAAGCTTGGAAACTGACTGCAAAGATTTACTTATGAAAAGAAGAACCTTATTGGACAATGAAGAGATATTACTATAGGGGTTAAATTAGTGATAAATGAAAGCAACCGATCTTTCTCTTTTCTTTAAGTGTATACATACACAAGAACTGTGCAATATTTCAAGATACAAATTTAAGACTTCATAAGGTCTGTTTCGAGTCATTAGATTGAGGCCAAAACTTCAAGCAATTAGGATTGTACAAACATTCATAAAACATTGCCCAATTGACGGCATTAACCCTGACAAATTTGGTTTTTCTTAATTTTGTCATCAAAGATTTAATTAAAAGGTTGAATATGAAACGTCAATGGTCAAATGTAAATTATTCACTTTGTATTTGATCTGCAACTACTGTAAATTGGTCACCCAAAACAGCAGCTTAAAGGGGCAATAGCACATTTTTTATTGAAAATATAGGTGTCACAAGAATATTAGAACCGATGTAACAAATTTCAAAGCAATCCATTTTTTATAATAGAAAGAGTCCTTTAACAACATACTAAGTTTGCTTTAGGTACAAGAACCTACATCCCTTTCCTTGATTGATGAAATAGCGTTCAAGCAAAAATGGTCAAAAATACTCGATAATTTCTTCTACAACTATGGATAAAAGGGTTAAGTAATTAGGTTTGACCCACTGAAGTAAATATATTCGGCATGAATTAATAGTTATTAGAGATAATTTGAAGAAATAGAATTTATGAAAAACATGCTGCTGCCCCTTTAGGCTATAATGAACATCAGAAATCAGTATATTACCCATGGTGCACTTTGATTTTTCTTCAAACATCATCAAACAAACAAGTGTTTAATTGTCAGTGTTTGTGAAGAAAATATAAACCTTTCATCACCTTAGCAGGGGAATACAAGTCACATCTGCGTGTTAAAAAGTTGCCATGGATACACACCTTTTTCTCTATGACATTGAGAATTAATTCTTCTTTCATAATGAGGATACTTATAATAAACTAGATCCACTACCCAAACAGGTATTCTCAAACTAACACACACATTTCAACCATCATGTTTGAAAATACATCGCTCCAAATCAAAATTTCAGAGGTCTGCTATCTTAAGGAAATTGTCATTTGCTATATTGTGACACTAAGCCTATATTTCTACCTTCAAATGTCCCAAAGCATATCTTACCAAGTCAAAGTAAAATCTCCTTTACTGCAGTTTGAACTGACACCTTTCTATCAACCTTTCAATGTCTGTCTACAAATCAAAATTTCAGGAACCGCAACTGCAAGGTTAAACAAATCTTCCTTTGCTTCATTCAGAAAAGACTTCTATCTTTCCACCTTTATAAGTGTCGCACAGCAAATCTTATAAAAAAATCTTATAAAAGAATAATCTTGTAAAAGAAAATCGTCTTCCTCAGTTAGAACTGACATCATTCTATCAACCTTGGATGTCGCTCTACAAATAAATATTTCAGAAACTGCAACTGCAAGTTATGCAAATATTCATTGGCCAGAGTGAGAAAAAACTCCTAACTTTCTACCTTTAAGTGTCGCACAGCAAATCTTACCCAGTAAAAGAAAATCGTCTTCTTCAGTTAGAGCTAACATCATTCTATCAACCTTGGATGTCTCTCTACAAATAAATATTTCAGAAACCACAACTGCAAGCTTAAGCAAACTTTCTTTTGCTACAATGAGAAAAGACTTCTATCCTTCTACCTTTGAAACGTCCCACAGCAAATCTTACCAGTTATTGTAAAACCTTCCTTTATTACAGTTTGTAGTGACACCATTCTATCAACCTTTCAATGTCCCTGTACAAATGAATATTTCAGAAACCGCAACTGCAAGCTTAAGCAAATCTTCCTTTGCTACAGTGAGAAAGGACTTCTATCTTTCTACCTTTGAAACGTCCCACAGCAAATCTTACCAGTTATTGTAAACCTACAGATAACCATGCCCAATCTCTAGATAAAATAATCAAAGTCTTATCCAGATTGAAAATGCAAGCTCTCTTATCAGAAACATGGATTATATGGAAGTATCCTTGTCTGTAAGCCGAGTACACACAGAACAGAAACACAAGAAAAGCTTTGAGCAAACTGCAGATAAAAGGAAATGCATTTGGGAAACAAACTTGAAGGCACTTGAGAGATAAAACTGTCGTCTTGATGAAAAAGTATGGTTTGACTATCAGTTAAAAGAGCACTTCATGTTTGATAAATTACTGAATAATCCGTAGTGATAGGTAAGGGCTGTTACAACCAGGTAAGGTAAACCTCCTGACGAGCTCCATTCACCTTCGTGGAAATTTAATAATTTATATTACATAAAATTAATATTATATATTGATAAATGTAAAATAAATAAAATAAAATAAATGTAACAATATTTTTCAAAGAAATTTCATTCATTCTTCATATTTTAGAAGAAAGCAGTTTTCTGATGGTTTTTAATTTCTTCTTAAACTTTAAAAACAATATCAAAATCTACCATCATTCTCTCATGCGAATTTTGCATTTTCGTTAAGGAATAACCCAACTGCAGGACATTTTATGAAACTTCTATAAACTATAAACTTCAATCAATGAACCAAAGCCAACTGCATCGATGTAAAAAACAAGAGTCAATATGAAATGATACGATATATATAATTCCCGAATGGAAAACTGAAACAGAAGCCACCAGTATCATGAAAATTTAACTGCCACAGCAATACAAAGGGAAAGACATGTGCTTGATATAAAATCTAACTTTTAGGTTCTTGGTTAGATGTTCAACAATTGAAAAATATACTTCTTGAATCTAAAAGCCAATATTGAGAAGGGGAAGTAGAAATCAGGAAAAACCTAATGCACTCACTAAACCTAGGATCTAAATCAAACGTTGAACATCCTAAGCTTTTCAAAGAGAAGTTACTTGATGCAAAATCTAACCTTTAAGTTCTCTGTTCGACGTTTAAAATTGAAAATAACCATCTTGAAATTTAAAAGCTTATATCGAAGATGAAGCGAAATAAAGAAAACAAAACCTAAGGTCTAAATTTAAAGTTTAACAACCTCTGCTTTACATAGAGAGAGACATGTTATTTATATGCAAAATCTTACATTAAGGTCCTCTGTTAGATGTAAAAAAAATTAAAAACTTCACAATCTAAACACTCATATTGAGAGAACAGAGACACAAAGGAACAAAGTCAATGCACTTTCAAAACCTAGGATCTAAATTGAAAGTTAAACAACCTCAGGAATACACAGAGAATGCATCGATACTTGAGACAAAATCTGACCTTTGGGTCCTCTGTTAGATGTTTTAAAAACTGTGGGACCTTTCAAATCAGATCAAATTGAAATCGTGTGGGCAACTTCCGCTTGAAATGTCATCACATCTAAACCACACCCAAGATTGCAGGATTTAGTTATGGAATACTTCTATAACTGTCTGCACATTGCACACTCTAGAGATTATATTTACTCAGACCATCATGACATTTCAAAAATTTCTTGATAAATTTAATACGTCTTAACGGCAAATTTTCTTTGGGAAATACAGGGCATCTAACTAACAGTAAAGCGAATGAATGAGAACAAGTTCTATGGATTTTCAACTTCTTAATTGCAAGAGTGCGATATAGGTACTAACACCGTTTTCAAGCAAGTTTTTTTTAAACGGTGTTAGTACGTACCTATACCGAAATGTCGCACTCTTGCAATAAAGAAGTTGTAAATCCATAGAACTTGTTCTCATTCATCTTACCAACTTCTAAATGCCTCTTAAAGAAGTAAAGCGAATGTTATTAATTGTAAGGCAATCTATTTCAAACATTTAATAGCTCTTCCGCTATAGGGATGTCACGATACATATCCCTGTGCATCGTCATGGTACACTTCACAATAAATATGTACACGTTACAGTGATACAGATTTTTTGTGAATATCGTTCCAATTTTTTGTGAATATTGAATCAAGAAAACCAGAGTTTATTAAAATTCTTGTTAAAATAGCGTTTCTTTTCATGTTTAAGTCAGACAAAATAGGATTTATTTGACTTTTTCATGTTTTTGTGTTTAAATGTTGGTTTCTCATTAGAAATATTCAGTGAATTTGTATCTCTTTGTATTAATGATGCATAAACTGTATCACGATTATGTATCTTATCATCCTGATTCGTATTGTATCTTGAGGTACCGGTATTGTGACATCCCTATTGAGTAATATAACAAAGTCGGTTGACGCAAACTATCAAAAGGTGTTCACAATTAATCAATTAGCTGGCAACATTTTTTACACATGCTTTTTTAAGTCCTTTTAAAAAGGATGAGTAATAAGGTGTTTGACCTTGTAAAGATAATACATTTCAGACAAACTAATATTCATTGGGAAAATGGAAGAAAACAATAACAAAAACATGCTAATGGGTAATTTATTGAACTTAGACAAACACCACCAATGTTTGACAAATATATAAATCAACAACGTCCTTTCAGGGATTTATTGTTAAGGAAGTTTCCTCATACAGTAAAACAAATAATTTTAATGATTACTTGTGGCATTTTTATATGTTTTACTTCTACAAAAGTATATCTGATAACTTTTGATAAAAATACATTGACATTAACCAATTGAAAAAACATATTCACATGGAATAAATTATCATTTTCAGTCCTTTAAACTTTTCACAAAAAGGCAATTTATTAACATACTTGCATACTTAGGAATTTAAGAGCAAGATATCAAAATCATCTTGAAAAGGATTTTTTTAAATTTTTAATTTTGATACAAAACTGATAAAAATAAGCAATCACTCCAAGAGCTGATGCAATCTTGTCAAATATATTAATGACTTGATGCGGTTTAACAAGATGTGTCTCATGGTTCTGGTTAAGTGATGAAAATTGGAAGAATTTTAACTTACTCGTTATATCCTCCTATCAACAATCGCATTTGGACATTTTCAAATCTGGTCGTCTTAAATTCAAAAGCTCTATTTCCTTTGACCTTTCCAAAGAGTCGGGAAGCAAAATAAGAAAAGACAAAATGAAATGACAAAAGAGAAATGCTTTTAATGGTTATTCAATTGTTAAAAGAAATCAATTTGGAAAAAAATACAACACAGTCTGCCTAAAATCGTATTTCAAATTTAACCTTCACAGACACTCAACAAAAATATTAAGGAATACCATAATATTCAATTTTTGAAAATCCTGTGCATCATATTACAAACCTTTGAATATCTCAATATTGAAAATATGTTTTTTAAACAATTTATTGAGTATCTAATGACGTCAAGTTGAAAACAAGGAAGGCAAAATTTACTATTTTGTCCAGATTCTCAGAGATGTCAATTTTTTTTAATTTATCATAAAATTCAACTTGTTGATAAATGCTATCTGTATTTGGACATTTTCAAATATTTTCCTTATTCCTTATGATTCCTGGTTGTGTTTAGCACTTACTATTTCAGCAGCTTATTATCAAGTACTCCGTGCCTTTTGACCTTTTTAAAAAATCCCGGAGGGATAATGGAAGAGAGAAAATGCTTAGGAACGTGACAATGCAAGATCACCCGCAAATGGCCTCCTCTCCCAAAGAGGAAGCGATGACAGTTTGACCTTTGACCTTTTCGATCACAAACTTACCTCAAACAAAAATACGTTAAGTGCATGTTTGAAACAGTTTGCCATAAAGAGCCAGGAATAGGCCTTCACAGCGAGTTGAGCATCTAACCGATTTATGACTCGGATCAATATGACATCGTCACGACAACCGTCTGCTCTTGTGGCACTGGCGCCGTAAATTGAGTTATTTTTGTGAAAAACTTTTAAAATCTTAAAGATTTGGAGTTTGATTCTTAAATAGTGGCATAATTTGACAAGATAGTGATGTCGCTTTTAAGATTATCTTCAATTAAATCCTTTTCAGGGCAGACAGGGTTTCAGGCGAAAGTTTTTAAGTTAATTTGACGTAGGATTCCTGTCGTTTAGCACAAATATGCGTCCTGCTTTTAGTTTTGTGTGATTTATTGTCCTTTTGTAGCATAAATTTCATTTTATCTATGAATAATATTCTAAGCTATTTCAGAAAAATGATTGATCATTTTCTTGACAAAATCACATAAATATCTTGGCTTAAAATATAAGAGATAATCAACTCTAAGATAGTCATTTAATCTTAAAATGTACGTTTTAAAAACTATAAAAATCTGGTACAAATACAGATTAAACCCGATAGCTAAATCTGCATCTAAATTTTTTTCTAAAATGAGAAAAAACAAACACGTCATTTACCAAGCACTAATTTTATCAATGTAATACTTGATTGTAATGAAGTGGTTTTTCTCAAAGCGAGAGACTTTGAAACCTCTTCCTTCTTAAAAATTAATGCCTGAACTAACACTGAAGTTGATTTCTTAGCAAGCTCACAAGTTCTCATGGAAAATTCAAGAGTCAAGATCCTTAAAAGTCAATTTTAAGCGAGATCTGGGTCCAAACATTAAAAAAGATTTGAGTATGAAAATTTAACCCAATTTCAATAACAGAGAAAATCACAGTAACAAGCAGACAGAGTTGGTTATAGAGCCTTATAACAACGTTTATCAATAATACCTTGAATTTTTCGATCAATATTCAAAGAAGAAGATTTAAAAATCTGTAATTACTTAATGCAATCTGTAAATACTTAACCCATTGACCAAAAAACCTTTTTTTTTACCCGTAACAAAATTTGAAGTTGAGAACAAATCCAAAGCAATTTGGTTATGAATTCAAATATTACGAGATGATTGTTTAAAATCCTTTTGTTTACCTGGAAACTGTATTGAAAGTTGTGTTTTAATGGAACATCCAAAAGGTTTTAGAAAGCATAAACAAGATGATTGTTCAGTATACAAAGTTTCAATGAGAAAGGTAAAATGGTTCTTGAGTTGTAATCCAGCAACAAATATCTACGGTAATTTTTGTGTCTATGAAACAAGCAGAAATGATGGGAAAAGGAAGTTAAAAACCAAAAAGGCACAAATACCCATAATTTTCCATGACCACAAAAAGTTTCACATCCTGTCTCAGGGTACGAACGTTACGCTAACTCCACTAATCTGTACCCTAGGCTCAGAAGCTAGTTTCGCCCGCAGGGCCTGACTTGGGATATAGCCAATCAAATCATTTTCTCACCACCTTCTTGACAAAATTTCAACGAGAAAATGATTTGATTGGCTATTTCTAAAGTCAGGGGCGCGAGCGAAACTTGCTTCTGACCCCAGGGTACATTTCCGAAAAAACACTAAGCAAGGGCCATAACTCCGTATAAATTAATTGCATGCTTCTAATTTTTAAATTTCATTATGATATTGATATTCATTGGTTACATAGCAATTTTAGTTATCTTATCTTAAACAGTTTTCGCAAAAATTTGTACCATTTGAAGGTCTCCTCGAAAAGGGTCCAATAGGGTAAAAGGGCAATAACTCTGTAAAGAATAACTGCACACTTCTGATTTTCGGACTCCATCAAGGGATTGATAGTTTCTGAGAAAATTTGTCCCCTTTGAAGATACCCTCAAACAGAGTCCAAACATGTAAAGGGCAATAACTCTCTTAAAATTAATTGCACACTTCTGATTTTCTCCATCAAGAGATTGATGCCCTGAAGATACACAGCAAATTTGGTTTTCCTATCATAAGTAGTTTCTGGGAAAATTGTCCTCTTTAACCACACACAGATGCACAGACGGACGGACTGACAAAGATAGAGCTTAAACCTTCACTTCATGGCAGGGGAAAACTAAACCTCTTAAAAATTTCAGTCATTTGAAACATTGAAATATGCATCAAGAATATCCTGGTCCTTATCAAAATAACCTTTCCTCACATGCACCAATAATGGCAATCAGGCTAACAAAAATTAAAACAGTTTTACCAATAACATAAAATGAATTAAATTAATCGTTAAATTAAGTACCTTTTTTCTCTGAAAAAGGAAGCACTCAAAGTTTAAGCAATCAATTATTTAATAAAGCACTCATTCTCTTTCAATGTCAGCATAACATGTCAGATTAAAGGGACAGTCCTATCGGAGTAATTACTGTTGAACTAAATTCAAGTGGACATATCAGTTTATGCATATAATTCCATTAGTACTTGATTTTAACAAAATCAATTTGAAACAGGGGAATAGGAGTAGCAATCTTGTGGATTTTTTTTGAAAACTTGATAAAGAAGAGCGAACAAGCGAGTTTCCACAAATATCCCCCGATAGGACTGTCCCTTACAGCACTTGCTTGAATACCGATTTTACACATATACATAGAAACGTTGCATCTTTTGCAATAAAGAAGTTAACTATCCATAAATCTTTGTTCTACTTCTGAAATGCCCACATAAAGAAGTCTCTTCACATTTCACCCTGTGCAATAAAATGTTGATCCAACGTTTCTATTTGAACATACTTTCAACAAAACACTAAAAAACACTTCATTAACAAAAGCATTAATTACATATCACACACTGCCCAAAGCAATAACCTTACACAAGATATTATCTACTATATATATCTAATTTACTATAAGGCCATATCTATAACATTTTTAAGGTCAGATGGCTAAATTATCAAGCTATATACTTGTGACATTATACCAAAAATCATCTCAACAACCCAAAGAAGAACCTTAATTTCTAATAATTTTGACCTTACTATATATCTAATTTACCGTATTGCAATACCTATAACATTTTTAAGATCAGACGGCAAAATAATCAAGCTATTTATGTTTGACATTATAACAATCCTCTCAACAACCCAAAGAAGACTTTTAATTTCTAAATGCTCACCTTAGCTTAAAACATCCCAAAACACACTACGAACTTGCAAACAGAATATGTTCATTCAAATGTCAACCTAACACTAGCTAGAACAGTGACATAAAATGATATAATGTGTCACTTGAACTGACCTTAAAAACATGCTATTGTATCATGCTGTTTCCCAACAAACTAATAATAGCTAAGTAACATGTTATTTATTCACTATCATAATAACTAGTCATAGGAACATAGCATCTCTTGTTACATGACTCATCAGTTTTTTCTGGAAACTTGTAACATATAACCTCCATGAAAATATACAAGATTTTAAATGATGAGAGAAATAAATCAATGCTTGCAAACATTCCTTATTTGAACCCGAAAACAAAGACTAAGTTTAAATTTAAATAATCTTTCAAAATGTTAATATCTCATAATTTATGATAAAATTATAGTTTCTTTAGTTTGACAAACCTTTCAATCACTTCTCCAAATTCATCATGATCAAATTTTTAAATATTCGGTTTTATGATTTGAATTTAATGAACTCAAACCACTAAAAAAATAGAGCCATTGGCTCTGTAGCTCATCAGGCTTCATTATCAATTATGCTTAATATATATATTAGGGGCAACAGGGCCACCAAAGCTACAATTTTTAATCCTCACTAGCCAAGGAGTATGTACACAAAGTTTTAGGTTTCTAGGCCTTATGGTTCTGGAGAAGAAGATGAAAATAGGTTTTAAGGGTGTGGCCCCTGTGGCCCTTATTAGGGGTCACAGGGCCACCAAAGCTACAATTTTTAATCCTCACTAGCCAAGGAGTATGTACACAAAGTTTTAGGTTTCTAGGCCTCATGGTTCTGGAGAAGAAGATGAAAATAGGTTTTTAGGGCGTGGCCCCTGTGGCCCTTATTAGGGGTCACAGGGCCACCAAAGCTACAATTTTTAATCCTCACTAGCCAAGGAGTATGTACACAAAATTTTAGGTTTCTAGGCCTCATGGTTCTGGAGAAGAAGATGAAAATAGCTTTTAAGGGTGTGGCTCCTGTGGCCCTTATTAGGGGTCACAGGGCCACCAAAGCTACAATTTTTAATCCTCACTAGCCAAGGAGTATGTACACAAAGTTCTAGGTTTCTAGGCCTCATGGTTCTGGAGAAGAAGATGAAAATAGGTTTTAAGGGCGTGGCCCCTGTGGCCCTTATTAGGGGTCACAGGGCCACCAAAGCTACAATTTTTAATCCTCACTAGCCAAGCAGTATGTACACAAAGTTTTAGGTTTCTAGGCCTCATGGTTCTGGAGAAGAAGATGAAAATAGGTTTTTAGGGCGTGGCCCCTGTGGCCCTTATTAGGGGTCACAGGGCCACCAAAGCTACAATTTTTAATCCTCACTAGCCAAGGAGTATGTACACAAAGTTTTAGGTTTCTAGGCCTCATGGTTCTGGAGAAGAAGATGAAAATAGGTTTTAAGGGTGTGGCCCCTGTGGCCCTTATTAGGGGTCACAGGGCCACCAAAGCTACAATTATTAATCCTCACTAGCCAAGGAGTATGTACACAAAGTTTTAGGTTTCTAGGCCTCATGGTTCTGGAGAAGAAGATGAAAATAGGTTTTTAGGGCGTGGCCCCTGTGGCCCTTATTAGGGGTCACAGAGCCACCAAAGCTACAATTTTTAATCTTCACTAGCCAAGGAGTATGTACACAAAGTTTTAGGTTTCTAGGCCTCATGGTTCTGGAGAAGAAGAAGAAAATAGGTTTTAAGGGTGTGGCCCCTGTGGCCCTTATTAGGGGTCACAGGGCCACCAAAGCTACAATTTTTAATCCTCACTAGCAAAGGAGTATGTACACAAAGTTTTAGGTTTCTAGGCCTCATGGTTCTGGAGAAGAAGATGAAAATAGGTTTTTAGGGCGTGGCCCCTGTGGCCCTTATTAGGGGTCACAGGGCCACCAAAGCTACAATTTTTAATCCTCACTAGCCAAGGAGTATGTACACAAAGTTTTAGGTTTCTAGGCCTCATGGTTCTGGAGAAGAAGATGAAAATAGGTTTTAAGGGCGTGGCCCCTGTGGCCCTTATTAGGGGTCACAGAGCCACCAAAGCTAAAATTTTTAATCCTCACTAGCCAAGGAGTATGTACACAAAGTTTTAGGTTTCTAGGCCTTATGGTTCTGGAGAAGAAGTCGAAATTCCACAAAGTTTACGGACGGATGGACGGATGGACGGATGGACGGATGGACGGATGGACGGATGGACGGATGGACGGATGGACGGATGGACGGACGGACGGACGCCGGACACCATGCCATGCCATAAGCCCATCGGGCCTTACAGGCCAGATGAGCTAAAAATTCAAAATCCAAATTTAAAATATTTGTACAAAATATAAATATATAATGATCATTCATCATAATTTCATAGTTTAATAATAACAAGCTAAAATAATCATCAGTTAATTTCACAATTTAATACATCAAATAAATTTTTCAAAAATGATCAAATTTCTTTTTAATATCTTATTTGAGATAATCAAAACCTACCTTCTGGTACACTGAGAATCTTTGACAGCTGATAAGGAACTGGTGCCGTTAAGGCAAACACAGTTATCTCCCTTCTGTATTCCAAAGTAAAGGTACCTGAAGCAGAAAACGTAAGTCAATTATGTTGCCAGGACTAAAAGGGCTCATAAGTTGTTACAATTAAGCATTTCAATTGAAATAAATGTTGACTTTTCAATTAACAATAACTCATTCTCCTTTCATTATTTCCTTTTTAATGTGCTTTTTCAAAGTAAATTTATTGTTGAAACTATTTCATTGGCAAAAGCAAAAGTTCTGTTTTACCTTTCCAGATGATCAATGAAAAATCAAATAATATGTTAGACAGTGTTTAACGTGCACATGTTTTCTTACTGTCATCAAGGTCTTTGCAATGACTCAGCGGAAAAAATATGCGACTACATTTTTTCAAGAAGACTCAAAGACTCAAGTTCTTTTTGTAATGATTCTAGTTTCCAAAACAATACAGAAATGACAAAGGCCTTCAAAATGATTAAATGTTTATCTGAAGGAATCTGAAAGACTGATGAAGGTGGTCCAACAACCCAAAAACGTGTGGATATTCATTCCCGTGTTTTATCTGTGTCTTGACTCCCCTTTACCCCCCCCCCCCCCCCCCTCCTAAATTTCATAACTACCTTGTACCGTTATGTACATCATTCATTTGATCCACAGCTTCACTAATTTCCCCTTTCTCTAGAATAGATTAGCGCCGGCCTTTCATTAGTAACTTTGATTGCATCAAATCAGGCTACTCCCTCTCTAGCCCGCAAACACTTTTTATGACAACAGAGCTCCCTCTGTGAGAAGAGATTCAGGACCAGGATATACCATTTATATAGGCACCTTGGCACTGAGTCCAATGTGGATGAAGTGCCTTCCCTAAGAAACAACACAGTGTTAAGCTCTGGTCAATAATTCAAGTTGTCTCCATCAGGATTCAAACCCTACCTTTGGCGTGATAGGCCAGCAGAACCAAAATACTATCAAGCTCCACTACAAAAATGTCTTAGTAATTAACAAAATGTCATGTCTTATATCATTTTCTTATCCCAAAGAAGGAATTGTGTAAACTAAATTTATCATCCAAATCTGTTGTCTGCGGGAGATATGAGTGTGAAGTATTCTCCTAACCTCACACCCAACCTTACCAATATATTTAGACCTTTTAGTGTCAAGTACATTTTCTCGCTATATTCTACTATGGGTTAAAGCAAAAACCCACACAAAATATTATGTACCACGTATCTAATTTACCATTAAGCCATAACCAAACCATTTTCAAGGTCAGATGGCATAATTATAAGTTATTTATCTTTGATATCATCATAAATCATCTCAACTACCCAAAAAACTATAATTTAATATAATTCTCACCTCAGCTTCGAATATCCCGAAACACATTAAAATAATATTTAAACCTTCAGGTGCCTTATACACACTCTCACAATAGGTTATAGGTCGACACTTGAAACTAAATTGACACCAATTTGTCAAAAGCGATAACCCAGCATGTCTAATATGACAGATATTTAATGTGGGGAACAACGTTGATCCAACAACATACTTCAACATTGTGATCACCATCACTCGGTATCCCAGCAACCTGCTATCGGACAGCCATGATATAAGTCTATACTTAACCCCTTGCCATCACAACAATGTTTCACTCATAATACTTGGCATGATAGATAGGGTGTTTGTTGGAGAATTGATATATATATACAAACAGTGAGTTGGATAAGTTGAATTATCGTTTGGGTTATACAGTGTATGAAATATGGCCTGTTCGCCAGCCTTGTGCCTGGTTTCTTTTTGTTTGAGCTTTTGAGGATTTTCTTCAATTCACCATTAAAATTTAACATTAATTTTGGGCTGGCTAATTTTCGGGTTGTTTCATAAAGTTTGGGTTATACAGTGTATGAAATATGGCCCGTTTGCCAGGCTTGTGCCTGCTTTCTATTCGTTAAGACTGATAACTATTTGAGGATTTTCTTCAATTCACCAGTTAAATTTACTAAACACTACTATCATACAGGACTGGCTACTTATCAGGCTTGCTTCATATAGTTTGGGTTATAATGTATTGAAATAAGGCATGTTGCCTGGTTTCTTTTGATCCGGCTGATATCTATTTGAGGATATTCTTCAATTCACCATTTAAACGGCCAGTTCGAGCAGGTTTTCACCGATTAGCTTAAACTGCTAACGAACTTATTTTTAGACACAGCGCGTCATTTGTTTAGCAGTCTATAAATAGAACGAGAAATGTCCCTTCCCAAAATGCAATGTAGTGTGCAGGGGTGGGACCTATGTTTTCAGTGCCCATCAAAATTCGACAATGGCCCTTCGGTTTTATAAAAACAGTCACTACGTTAATATCATGGAATTTACATGGTTATATGTGTAAAAGGGTCATATCATCCTTAGAAGAATATTTGTCGTGTGAAGAACAGTAAAATCAGTTGCCACTTGCAGTGACATGTCAACTCATGATTGTAAAGCAAATTTTAAGAATGTTTATCCAGTTAAAATCCGTAAAATTATTTTAGATTTCAGGTTATTTAATTTTGGGGCAATGTCTCTCAAATAAATCCGCTTGACATTTCTCTCTTGTCTACTCGCATGCAAATTTCCGTCGAACTTTCGCGGTCGCCCTCGACTTCGCAGTTTGCACATCCTCACTCATAGTAAAACATTTTTTTCTTATATTTCTTAGTCACTTAATTCACATGAAGTTTTTATGTTCGGAAAAGTGCAAAACGTACTGTGTATAATTGGGAGAGCGGCAGCGCTGACGAATGTTTTTAAAATTCGAAAGCCAATGCGAATCAACTGTCATATTGATTGAGCCTAGCCATTTTAGGTGTCATATGTAGATTTCAATAAACAATCTGTCTGTCTGTGATATTTTCTTATGCAAACATTATTAACAAATCTCCTACAATTTAAACATTCAAGTAACTACAACACCGACCAAACAATCAGCTGACAATAATCCTAGTGGCCGCCATGATCAAGGCTTCGAGTTCGATCGGCTTTCCTCCGCCATTTTGAATTGTTAGCATTTCGAGAAAACAAATGTACTGTATCATGCTAAATCATTGAGTAAATCAAGAAAATATAATTGATTGATAGAAGAGGGACATGTTTACACGTGATTCATAATAAAAGTTTCCAGTAAAGACAATTTTTGTGTGGCAGTAAATGCCAGTGATGCATCTCACGCTCGTAGCTCCGATGATTGGCTTCATTTCCCGGTGTTTTTCTTTTTTTTGGACGATTCACTTTATTCTTTGTCAAATTGTTAAATCATGAACAACTGAAATGATAACCTAATGAACATATTTGAAATTAAGTGTGAATTAATCATGTAAAAATCGTATATATTAGTTAACAGGAAAGTCCTGAATTTCGTTTCCACAAAAAATAAACCGCTCGAAGTGCTTGTCAGTTGCTCAATTATTTTCGCTATTTTTTTGTTTTGAAGGGCGGATTAGAACTAATTACCAAACTTGAAATAGTTATTAACATAAAAAATTGAAAACAAATCGAATATATAAAATTTGACGTGTCGTGTGCAAAAGGGAATTCCCTCCCGAATATTTGTGGAACAAAAAATACCTGCTCGAACTGGCCGTTTAAGCCTAATAAACATAACATTTTGGCTTGCTACATTTTCAGGCTTGTTTCATAGACTGGGTTATACAGTGTATGAAATCCGGACCGATATCTATTTGAGGATTTTCTTCAATTCACCATTTAAGCCTAATAAACATTAAATTTTGGCTTGCTACATTTTCAGGCTTGTTTCATAGACTGGGTTATACAGTGTATGAAATATGGCCTGTTGCCTGGTTACTTTTGGTCCGGATTGGTAACTTTTTGAGGATTTTCTTCAATTGATCATCAAATTCTACTAAACAATCCCGGTACTATAAGGCTGGCTACAATTTCAGACTTGTTTCATAGACTGGGTTATAGCAGATTTGACATAATCATACAGATTTCAAATATCACTTGATTATTGCTTTGATTACAGTTGCCTTCTATAGCCTTTGGGGGTATGGTTGCAATTATTTGCAAACAAAATTAAAAATGACTTATTTTGCACTAATGAAAATGAAATGTCATAAATATAAATATGATATATAATACATTAATTTTTACATTTTTCATAGGTATTGATAAAACACCACACATTTACAAGACTTAAGACATTTTATTGTTCAATTTAAATTGTTATTTTCAAAATTCACACCTCTAAAACTGTTAAACAATGAAAGTATTTCCAATGGTTAATGGTGAATTGATATTTTACTACAACAAAATATGATTATTCATCAAAAATTCTTTCACAAAATATTAAATGATTTTCTCATTTGTTGGTAAACTTATCTACTTTCTCCAAGGTGATTTTTGGGTGTCATTTCTCTGTTATAAATCTGATTGGCTTTAGAACAAATTTTTTTTATCAATGATCAACTTCTTTATTACAGAAGTTGTGACGTTTCGGTATAGATCCTTATAACATTTTCAACTGTTCTGACTGCTTCTTTGAGTATATCCTACTGAATCTAATATTCAAAATCATAAAAAAAGAAAATACCCTTTAAATATTCTTAAAATGAAACCCTATTTTCTCCAATCAATCAAAAACTTTTGTAGCTTATAATTAATCTCTTTCACACCTCATATACAATTGTAAGTACAGAAGCAATTCCTACTGTACAAGTGAGAGACATATCTGTCAATCAACCTGTCAATCACATCTACCTGTGACAGGTGTCACCAGGGCTTATCTACATATTCAGAATTAATAATTTCTCCCTCTCTGAAAGGCACAGCACATACGATTGATAATTTTATGATTTGAGGGATAATATTGTTTGCAATCTTTATGTCAAACATACATTGTTCATGAATAGTCTATTTGATACTATAACAGTTATGTCTTGTAATGGATTACTGAAATCAACTTATTTAACTGTTTGAAAGAATCGCACATAAATAACTCAAAATCATATACTGATATATTTGAATAACAGTTTCAGTTTTAGAATACTTCACAAAATTTAGTTCATCTACATCAAATAATGTCAGAACACAAAATTAAGTTCTTCTATATTAAAACATTTCAGAACATGAACTTTAGATTTTTTAATTTAGCTACTTGTTCAGAGGGACATTAAGTAAAATATACTATTAATTTCATAAAACAAGCTCAATTTACAGCTAAGATTCTAAAAATAGAGCCATTGGCTCTGTAGCTCATATGGCAACATATCAAGTTTGCATTATACAGGCAAGATGAGCTAAAAATGAAACTGATGTAACCTATTGCAAGAAAACCTATTAAAAAAATTTACAAAAAAATGTTAAGATTTCGAAATAATTTTCCTTACACCCAAATGATTTATTATTATTCAACACTCTCTAGATCGCCAATATAAGACAGTGAAAGAAGTCCACACTAAAATATACAAGGAGAAATAAATTTGCCATAGACTGTCATCTAATGGAGAAAAATAGGTTTTTAAGATTGTGACCCCTGTGACCCTATTTGGGGTCATGGGGTCACTAAACCTATAATTTAGAATCCCCATTGGCCAAGGAGTCTGCACATATAATTTCAGCTCAATAGACCTTTTGTAACTGAAGATGATGATTAAAATAATTTTTTAAGGTTGTGACCCCTGTGACCCTAATTGGGGTCAAGGGGTCACGAAATCTACAATTAAGAATCCCCATTGGCCAAGGAGTCTGCACATATTATTTTCAGCTCTCTAGACCTTTTGGAACTTGAGAAGAAGATGAAAATAGGTTTTTAAGGTTGTGACCCCTGTGAGCCTATTTGGGGTCATAGGGTCACAAAAGTTACAAATTAGAATCCCCATTGTCCAAGGAGTATGTATATATCATTTTTAACTCTCTACTCCTTTTGGAACTGGAGAAAAAGATGAGAATTGGTTTTTAAGGTTGTGACCCCTGTGACCCTATTTGGGGTCATGGGGTCACGAAATCTACAATTAAGAATCTTCATTGGCCAAGGAGTCTGCACATATAATTTTCAACTCTCTGGTCCTTTAAGAACTGGAGAAGAAGATGAAAATAGGTTTTTAAGGTTGTGACCCCTGTGACCCTATTTGGGGTCATGGTGTCACGAAATCTACAAATAAGAACCCCCTTTGGCCAAGGAGTCTGCACATATAATTTCAGATCTCTAGACCTTTTGGAACTGGAGAAGAAGATGAAAATAGGTATTTAAGGTTGTGACCCCTGTGACCCTCTTTTGGATCACAGGGTCACCAACGTTACAAATTAGAATCCCCATTGGCCAAGGAGTCTGCACATATCCTTTTTAACTCTCTACTCCTTTTGGAACTGGAGAAGAAGATGAAAATAGGTATTTAAGGTTGTGACCCCTGTGACCCTCCTTTGGATCACAGGGTCACCAAAGTTACAAATAAGAACCCCCTTTGGCCAAGGAGTCTGCACATATAATTTCAGATCTCTAGACCTTTTGGAACTGGAGAAGAAGATGAAAATAGGTTTTTAAGGTTGTGACCCCTGTGAGCCTATTTTGGGTCACAGGGTCACCAACGTTACAAATTAGAATCCCCATTTGCCAAGGAGTCTGCACATATCCTTTTTAACTCTCTACTCCTTTTGGAACTGGAGAAGAAGATGAAAATAGGTATTTAAGGTTGTGACCACTGTGAGCCTATTTTGGGTCACAGGGTCACCAACGTTACAAATTAGAATCCCCATTGGCCAAGGAGTCTGCACATATCCTTTTTAACTCTCTACTCCTTTTGGAACTGGAGAAGAAGATGAAAATAGGTATTTAAGGTTGTGACCCCTGTGACCCTCTTTTGGATCACAGGGTCACCAACGTTACAAATTAGAATCCCCATTGGCCAAGGAGTCTGCACATATCCTTTTTAACTCTCTACTCCTTTTGGAACTGGAGAAGAAGATGAAAATAGGTTTTTAAAGTTGTGACCCCTGTGATCCTACTTGGGGTCACAGGGTCACCAAAGTTACAAATTAGAATCTCCATATATATGCTAAGGTACCTGTACACAAAATTTCAGCTCTCTAATGTGTATGGTTCATAAGGAGAAGTCGAAAGTGTCAAAAGTTTATGGACGGACGGACGGACAGACGACGGACGACGGGCCATGCCATAAGCCCATCTGGACTTTCAGTCCTGATGAGCTAAAAATTAAGTCACTAAAACCCACATATCATTGTTCACAAATTGTGGGGAACTACACCTGTTCATGTATTTTAAGCAATAAATTTCAATAACATTTCACAAAACAGTATCGCTGGGAATTCCACCCCTCTGTAATAGCCAAGTCAATTTCACATATCAACACCAAGACATGAAAGAAAATGCATAAAACTTCAATAATTTTCGCAAAATGGTACCATGTGGAGATTTCACCTTTACATGATAACTAAGATAATTTCACATAAAAACAGCAAGAAGTGCAAAGAAAAGCATAAAACTTCAATAACTTTTCGCAAAATGGTTTCATGTGGAGATTCCACCTTTACATGATAACCAAGATAATTTCACATATCAAACAGCAAGAGGCGCAAAGAAAAGCATAAAACTTCAATAGTTTTTTGCAAAACGGTATCATGTGGAGATTCCACCTTTACATGATAACTAAGTCAATTCAACATATCCAACAGCAAGGGGTGCAAAGAAAAGCATAAACTTCCACATAATTTCCATGGGAACTCCACCCATCTGTATTAACCAAGTCAATTCCACATATCCAACAGCAAGGGGTGAGAAGGAAAACTTAAAACAACATTAATTTTCCCCAATAAACTATCAAGTGGAAATACTACCCTACTGTATTAAGCAAGTTAGTTCTAAATAACCTACAACATGAGGTGAAAAGAAAAGCATAAACTTCAGTCATTTTTCACAAAACGGTATCACATGGGAACTCCACCTTTATTTGAAAACCAAGTTAATTCTACGTACCCAACAACAAGAGGTGAAAAGAAATGCATAAACTTTAGTCATTTTTCACCAAACGGTATTACATGGGAACACTGTATTTCTTTATTAACCAAGTTAATTCAACAAACCAAACAACAAGAGGTGAAAAGAAATGCATAAAACTACATTAACTTTCCCCAAAACACTGAAGTGGAAACCCCTCCCTACTGTATTAAGTTAATTCTACATATTTTACTATAAGAAGTGAAAAGAAAAGCATAAAACTTTTATCTTTTTTCACAAAACGGTATCACATGGGAACTCTACCTTAACATGATAACCAAGTTAATTCTACATATCCTAGAGGTGAAAAGGAAAGCAAAAAGCAAGTACTTGATAGAGTCGACATTATGTTCGCACAAGTTAATACACCGACTCTCAATTGAAATGTCTCCCGACTCTCCTAATCTCTCCTCTATTATTCTCGCTTCGCCGAACAAATTCTTTAGACCACGATACATGTCACTCCCCATAAAAAGCACATAAAGCCACTTTACACGAGGTCGCATAACGGTGGAAATCAGCTCTTTCTTTATACTTGTACTCTGTGGGAAGAAATGGCTGTTTTATTGAGTCGGCGAGATGATTCGGGGTTTAATGCCGATTTATTGCAGTACCGAATCATATGCTATGAGCTGACAGAATAATATGTAAAGAAAGTTCTGCTGCCTCGGTGAATTTTATTTTGTGTTGCTATTCTGGAGAACTAATCAGTCAGGACTTTACAAAATTTATGAAAAACGCAATGATGGTGGTCCAATGTTATTTCAATTTTGACATTCTTTAAGCATAGAGTGGGGGAAAAAATCGTTACATTAAGATTTTCATTTCAAGGTTTAATTCTTTAAAAAAAATATATATATATACAAGTGCTGTTTTTGCTAATAATTTTTTTACAAAGATTGTATTGTTTTATTTTAATGATATTTTCCATCACACTGCCTTTTGAATACACAACAAATTTTACATTTTTTTGAGAAAACATGAAAGTTTCCATAGAATATGTCTCCTTTCACAGCATTTATGCAAACCATGCAAAATCCTACATACATATAAATCCTACAATATATTTCAAATAAAAACTTGCAAATATATCAACTTGCTTTGGGCACTCTTTTCTTAGTCATTGGCCAATATTGAAATACAAATTAGCACATAATTTGCTAGAATTTGACACATAACACTTCATCCTTAAATAATGTGAACAAGAATGATGGTGAATATATTCCTTGAGGCGTCGCTAAGATAAACACGTTCCATGAAATCGCGCCGACCGTACCACAACACGCTCATGAATTTATTCATGTGATTGCTATAGTTATAGATAAAAACTGAATATGCTTAAGGATAACTCTGCTTGAAGTATATATTTATCTGTTGAAACTTTTTTAATATTAGCATCAGTTGCCTATAAAAAAGTCTCTAGAATAGATCAGGATACAGAATTTTAACAGGTTTTTTTTCATCAAAGAACATTGCAGATGAAATTTGACATATTTGGATTCATGTAAAGTTTAATTATTAATAAACATGCATTTTTTCTTATTTAAGACATTGTAAAAACATAATAAATATGAAGATTTTATACCCTACATCAAATTCACTTGAGAAGTTTTAGTTTAAAACAAAATATAACTGTACCTTTTAATTATATATAATTTTAATTAAGTTTTAGTTCATTAATTTTCATACTTTCTTGTATTAATATGTTGAAAGTTTTGTTTCAAAATTTTAAAATCTGGATCATAACCTTAATAAAGACAAAACAGTCTCTACCAATATTAAACTAGTCATAAAATGAGATTGATAATCCTGGGGCAATCTAAACTATCCATAGCTACAACAACGTTCAGTTTCGTAACCAAAAGTTCACTGAAAACAACTTTATAAATATATTGTTTACCAGAAAACTTTCTGCATCTATAATTTCATTTCACAAACCAGCGTTTTTCTGTCCTTCAGTAAATTCACTCATAACCCACATAATACAAGCATTGTATTCATATAGAAGATGGCTAAAGCGGTTAAATCTGATAACAAACAGCTATTGTCCCTGGTGGCTCACACATTCCTTACATATAAAATATATTCAGAATCTTGAACAAAACCTTTAATACAAGGAAACTAACAAAAATAAATCAACTTGAAAATATCCTTTACAGACACAGTAGAACACGGATATAACAAACTCGGATACAGCGAACAATCGGATATACTGAACACATTTTCAAGTCCCGTCCCTATATAATCATTAGAATTATATGCGTATAGCGAACACCGGATATAGCAAACTAAATTCTTTGGTCCCTTGGAGTTCGTTATATCCGTGTTCTACTGTATATGATCTTAACAAACTTGATGAAAGTAATTTGCATGGCCTCTTAAAGTCATGAGTCTTTAAAGTGACACAAAGAATGTTTCATAATTTGCCAACAATAGATAAAGGGTTAAAATTATATTTTGGCCTGTCCTGAGCATATGGAACCCTTTGCAATGATAGAAATATCCTACTTCTCCAAACTTTAAGAGATAACGAGACAAAAGGTTGGGCAAATTTCCCCAGGACCCCCTCAAGGAACTACGCTGTGAGCTACATCTATAACAAAACATACCTCAAATCAACTTTCATCAAATACTCATCTTATCTTTCAAACATAATATAAAAAACTTGAATGCCTGAAAGCTTGAAGGTAAGTGATAAAGTGATAACGGGAGACCAATTTTTTTAAATCAAATTTTCCTTGTAGCTAACAGAATTGTAATACAGACAAAACATCAGACAATCCCAAAAACCTACCAAACAAATCCTTTTGAGGCATATATATGATAAGCAACCTTAAAAGATTTGAAGTGTATGCCATTAAGTTATAAAAGATCAACAAATAAATAAAAAGTCACCTTATCCTTAACAATGATAATCTTAAAGTATACTTTAAAAGATTTGAAGTCGTGCCACTGAGTTATAAAAGATCAACAAATAAATAAACACTCACCTTATCCTTAACAATAATAATTCTTAAAGACACTGCAGCTAACTCTAAAGTCCCCCAACAAAATCCTCCCACCTCAAACAGGTAGGTAAAGTATACTTAACGGAAAATGAGTGAAAGCTGGTCTATTCGCTCCTTGTCACAGGGCGGTCACGGTCCACCGCAAAAATTTCCCAACTTGACAGTCTTCGTCAGGTCATTTGGTCGGTATATCGTGCAGTTTTACCAGTTTTAAAACTTCCAATTTTCTTTCAAGCCTGTTACAGGGTTACTTTGATGAGTGTATTTGCAAATCTATGGCTAATCTCTGAGTAGATTGATTATCATGCGTCCTTGGTAACGATGCCCTCTTATTTGGACGACTTCAAAAAGCGGTTGAATAAGTTTGCTAACGTTTAAATGTTTATGAGTAATCACTGTCATAAACATTTAAATTGTCCGCTTATATTGCAAAATAGTTTGCCTTCCATTATCAGTTTATCACACAAGCTGACTTTAGTTTATTGTGAAATTATCGATATTGTCTGACTTTGAAGTAAATCCTTCTTGTGGGGACTTGAGCTTCACATTAACCCCTTGTATCTCAGAGCTTTATATTAACCCCTTGTTCAAGCTTTATATTAACCCCTTGTGTCCAACTGTCATATCAACCCCTTCTGTCTAAAAGCTTCATAATAACCTGTGTCCATAAGCTTCATATTAACTCCTTGTGCTGTGTCCAACTGCTTCATATCAACCCCTTGTGTCCCAGAGCTTCATGTTAACCCATTGTGTCCAAGGGCTTCATATTAACCCCTTGTGTCTCAGAGCTTCATATCAACCCTATGTGTCCCAGAGCTTCATGTGAACCCATTGTGTCCAAGGGCTTCATATTAACCCCTTGTGTCCAACTGCTTCATATCAACTCCTTATGTCCAACTGCTTCATATCAACCCCTTGTGTCCCAGAGCTTCATGTGAACCTATTGTGTCCAACTGCTTCATATCAACTCCTTATGTCCAACTGCTTCATATTAACTCCTTGTGTCCCAGAGCTTCATATCAACTCCTTGTGTCCAATTGCTTCATATCAACCTCTTGTGTCCAACTGCTTCATATTAACTCCTTGTGTCCAAAAGCTTCATATCAACTCCTTGTGTCCAACTGCTTCATATCAACTCATTGTGTCCAACTGCTTCATATCAACTCCTTGTGTCCAACTGCTTCATATCAACTCATTGTGTCCAACTGCTTCATTTCAACTCCTTGTGTCCCAGAGCTTCATATCAACTCCTTGTGTCCAACTGCTTCATATTAACCCCTTGTGTCTAACTGCTTCATATCAACTCCTCATGTCCAACTGTTTCACATCAACTCCTTGTGTCCAATTGCTTCATATTAACCCCTTGTGTCCAACTGCTTCATATCAACTCCTTGTCTCCAACTGCTTCATATCAACTCCTTGTGTCCCAGAGCTTCATATCAACTCCTTGTGTCCAACTGCTTCATATCAACTCCTTGTGTCCAACTGCTTTATATCAACCCCTTGTGTCCAACTGTTTCATATTAACTCCTTGTGTCTCAAAGGGCCACCAAAGTTACAATTATTATTGCTACCTATTCACGGAGTCTGTACACAAAGTTACAGCTTTTAAGGCATATGCTTCTGGAGAAGAAGATGGAAATAGGTTTATAGGGTGTGGCCCCTGTGGCCCTTTTAGGGGCCACAGGGCCACCAAAGCTACAATTTTTAATTCTCACTAGTCAATGAGTCTTTACACAATATTTCAGCATTCTAGGCCTTATGCTTCTGGAGAAGATGATGATAAAAGGTTGTAAGGTTGTGGCCTCTGTGGCCCTTATTTGGGGCCAGGGCCACCAAAGCTACAATTTTTAATCCTCACTAGTCAAGGAGTCTGTACACTTAGCTTTCTAGGCCTTATGGTTCTGCAGAAAAAGTCGAAATTCCACAGACAGACGCCTGACACCATGCCATGCCATAAGCCCATTGAGCCTTACAGGCCAGATGAGCTAAAAACATGCTCCAGCCAATTAAAATATTCCAAAAACTATACACACAAGCCATAAATCTCTTTTGGTTTGGGCAACAATGAAATAAAGCTTGTATATCTTCTTCCATGTTAAGATAATAATAACACAGCTATTTCCAAAAGATGTGATCATGGATAAAAAAGGGACACAACATGACACACAAAACCGAAGGTCTTGTTTGACCTAGCACAAATATCTAAAATATCAATATTCAATTTTAACCCTTAGCCCAGCAGAACCAGTTCATTCAAGGCGTGGCATTGAAATAAACAAAATGTAAAAAATGAAAAAATTTACCCATTGGCTCTGTAGCTTGTCAGGTGTCATATTAAATTTTGCCTTAGGGTGTGGCCCATCTGGTCACAATAGGTCACAATCCCTTTCTTTTGATTACTTCCCAAAAGATAACTTGAAGGCAAAACAGTCACATTTACAATGTTAAAACGGTATGTGTTTGTCATTAGGAAATATATTTACAAGCTTGATCCTCAAGCTTCTGTTTTCGGACTGTTTTGGGTTCAAAATTTCAAAAATTATTTGAACTTTGGAATTAAAAACCCCTAAAAGGCACAACAGCATCATGTAGGTTACTGCCACACCAAGTTTGAAAATTCTAAGTGGTATAGTTTTTAAATTATGATCCGGAAAAGACACAAAGTCCGAATATCTGACCGTTTTTGGTCAAAATTTCAAAAATTATTTGAACCATTGAGATGAAACCCCTAAAAGGCACAACAACATCATATATGCTACTGCCATACCAAATTGAGTTTGTAAGTGTAATAGTTTTAGAGTAATGCTCCGGAAACGATTTCGGACGGACGGACGGACGGACACGCGGAGCGCTATATACCCCCGACTACGTCGTAGCGGGGGTATAATAAGATAATGGTGTCTTTCCCCCTGTATATTCACATAAAAAACTAGACTTGCTCAAACTATTTCAGGGTTTCGATAGCTCAATCTGGTCCATTCAATTCTGAAGACACGTCCATGCCATAAGCCCATCTAGGTGATGAGTTAAAATGAGACTTGTTTCTCTTGATATTCACACAAAAACCTAAACTTGCTCAACTTTTAACTACTTCAGGGTCTTAACAATAGAATCTGGTTCATTCAAATAGGTATTAGAAGACTCCTTCAAGAGGCCATCTAAATGATAAGTAAATATGAGACTTGTTTTTCTTCATCTTCATACAAAAACCTAGAGTTGGTCAACCTTCAACTACTTCAGGGTACTACTACAGCCAAATCTAGTTCATTCAACTCAGTACTAGAAGACCACTGCCAAGATCCCATCTAAGTGGTAAGTATATATTGGGCTTGTTTCTCTTCACCTTCACACAAAAACCTAGACTTGCTCAACGTTTAACTACTTCAGGCTTTTAACAATAGAATCTGGTTCATTCAACATTCATAAGACCTGCCCAAGACATGAGCCCATGTAGGTGATAAGTAAATATCAGACTTGTTCTCTTCATCTTCATACAAAAACCTAGACTTGCTCAACCTTCAACTATTTCAGAATTTGATGGCCAACAACAGTGCATCTTGCGTTCCACTCCAGTGAACATGAGTGTCACAGCTCCAACCTACTGTGAAACAATGTTGCTGTGTATAAACAATCGTGCATTGTTTCCCATCTCTTTTATTAACGTCAACACAAGCCAGATTCACTCCTCTCATAATCACCTCCCATGAAAGCCTTGTCACATAGCACTCTTCACTGCTACAGTCAAGACTTCACACCTTGCAATTTATCTATCAATTTTATTTTTGACAAAGATGTTTTTTGACACAGTCTCACAATATGACAAAGTATGTACAGGATACATAATATTTCAACTGTATCGTCAAACATAGGGCTCTCAAATTTCAAAAGTCCTGACAAATAATAAACATCTTTTTTTAATAAATATACATAAACATTTTACCGGTACCATGAAACGTAGGAATTTCAGCAATTTCAGCAAATAGTAAACACCCTCCATTTTTTTAATAATTAAAAATAAATATTTCACCCGTACAATCAAACATAGGGTTCTTAAAAATTCATAAGTCCTAGTAAATAGCAGACATCATTTTAAGTTCTTCCCCCGCCAACCCCATTCAAAGTGCATTGTATTAATTTGAAAATTCTGAAAAATTCCTCAAATCCCAAAGAGTGTTAAGGCTTAAATTTCTCAGTTATGTGGTCTAACATCTTTGTAAAGCAATTTGCTGCTCCACCCACCTGTCCTAACGAGTTTCCGTTACCTGATACCTGAACAGGTATACATCAAGGCAAGCAGGTAATGAGGTGACACACAGGTTAATTACTCCTGACACAAAATGGACACATAAATCTGATCCCTTGTAACTACATCACAGAGCAGAAAGATGTGACATTTTCCCTTTTGCTACATACCCGATACTTTTGTACCTTACAGTTAACTTTGCAGCTTGACTTGTGAGACAGTTCAATTTCACACTAGAGAAACATTGTTGGAGTAAAATTTGTCAAACTTTATGAAAGATGTTATTTCATCAAGAAGAAGCTTTGTTACAGAAAATTGCCAAATTTAATCTTTTAAAGTTGAGAATAGTGTAGAGTAAGAGGTTAAAGTTGAAATGCAGAAATAAAATTGTGGTAATGATACAAACTTAATTTTGGAACTTTACAGCTGACACTAAAACAAACTTGGGTTGGTTATGTATTGTTGGTTATGAAAATAGAGTTTCTGTATCAAATTAAGCAGGGTAAAACAAGAGCCATCAGAAATAACTTATCACACTGGTCCTCAAAACTTCTGTTATCTAAACAACAACCACTTAAAAATTACTAATAATATTAAGACTATTGAGTTGTATTTGTACACAATGAAGAAAATCTTAAACTACATAGCGCTAACTCCTGATAAAGGTTTAGAAATTAGCACTAGTTCGGTAGCCAATGGCTAGTAGAAAACTTGCTTTATAGTGAAATGTATCATGGTAGTCCAAAGGACCAATGACATATCAAAAACTAGATTAGCATTTGCGGGACACCACAAAAGCAGAGCAGCCCCGAAACTTGGGGTTTCGGCTTACCCTGTTCCGCCTTTTACAGGCCTCACCAAATTGGGCATTTTGTCGTGACCTTTACCTTTGACCCTTTAAGGTCACACAATCAATGAACACATTAAATTGAGTATAACATTATTAATGAATGAAAGTGTTAAAAGTAAAAATAATCCATTTTCTCAACATATGTTCACCTTGCTGTGACCTTGACCTTCGACAGTTCGTACCCAAAAGTTTTGATCTTCTCAACAGATAATATATACAAAATCTTAACTTCATAGCACAAAAACTTTTCAGTTATCGTGTTAACAAGGAATTTTGTAGTGATTTTATAACTCGTGACCTTCACATTTGACCTTGAAAGTGAACTTAATAATTCCCCGCAGGTGTAAACATTTAGACATGTTCACGAGTTCTGAAAAGCTTAATGGAATAAAGCTATATCCAAAATAGGTGTACATTGCAATAACTCATATATCTCATGACCTTGACCTTTGACTTTCAAGGTCACACAATTAATGAACACTTCCAAGGATGATATATACCAAGTAAGAGCTTCATAGCACAAAAACTTTTCAAGTTATCGAGTTTACAAGGAATTCTTAGAGTGATTACATAGCTCGTGACCTTGACCTTTGACCTTGAAAGTGAACGTGTCACAATCGTTCCCCCGAGGTATGAGTAGTAAGTCATGAATAAGAGTTCTGGAAAGCTTAGTGGAAAAAAGTTATAGCTAGTTATACGAGTGCAGCGGTGGCGGGGCTGCTAATAAGATCATTTTGATGTCTTGGGCTAGCTGGAATTTCATGTGGGCTATTGTGGGCTCATGTAAGGCTATAATATACAATTATAGACTGGTGATGTCAATACCTGTTGTTATAGACCCGAGAAAAACAATATTGACCGAGAACGAAGTCCGAGGTTGATATTGTTTTTCTCGGGTCTATTAAAACAGGTATTGACTGAACTCACCAATCCATAATTGTTTTATTATGTCTCGGTCAAAAAAACAAAAGAGAATAGGAAACTACAGAAATTAGCGGTATTTGGGCCCGATTGTTGGCGGGACGGGTCAATGACGTCATGATAACAATAGCATGACGTCATGAAACAACTGTTTGACGTCATCGGCTCTATTTTTAGTAACTCAAGTCAATATCACTTTTGGTTGGACTTGGGTCATGGGGGTCAAGTCAACATCACTCTCTGTGGACTGTCATGTGATTGGTTCTCGACCCATCGGATTGCCGGAAAATTACACTCACATAATATGGCTAATGTTGTATGGGCTACAGTTGATAGTAACTTTACAATTGCTTTCTGAATCATAATCAATACAGAAAAGAGAAGCAACAGATATCCTTCAATAAGTGTTTAAATACTTCTATTTTTGGCAATCATATAAGCTCAAGAGGTAGAGTGTCACACTGTCACTAAGAAGTCCTGGGTTTGAAACTCCTCAATTGCATTCTAAGCAATAGGATATTTCTGAACACTCACCTTAAATCAAGACACTTTTTAGCACATCCAACGAGAGTGGAATCAACAGACTGGATGTTGACGCCATCTTGGCCGATTTGTTCCGATCGATCCACGTAACACCCTTGATACCAGGATGCAGATCCAGCTAAAAGCAATGATGATATTAATAGTATTATATATATGAAAATTATTATTATTATGATTATCAAACTAAATTGATTTTCCTAGTATAATTCGCTCATGAAATATACTGCAGTGTAATATACAAACGGCAATCTCTTTCTGACATAAATTTTGTTCCTAGTAAGAAAATACTGAGCAGTTGTAACATCACAATGTTAGTTCCATCACAATGGCAATCAAGTCACAGAAAGTGATTTTTTTTAAACTTATTTTATGAAAATTAATCGCCAGACAAAAGAATGTACACACAACACTTTGTTTAAATCTGCTTAATATTTAAGAGGCATGTGATTTTTTTAGTTGTCAGTTATGGCATGTTAACAATAACACATATTTGCAGTATAATTGGTGTATGGTAAAAATTTGTTTTCATTAAGTAGGCGGGGTAAGAAATACCAATACACCATGTTTAAAATGTTGTCAATATAATATTGTATAAGGATGAAATAAAACACACAAAATTGTTTATGCTGGGCGATGTAACCCATGGCTCTGTTGCTTGTTAGGTACCGGTATACTGCATTATTTATGCTTATTGAAGCTGAAGATGAACACAGTATTATCATTTTGCAGTCAGTAAAAAATATAGAAATTTTCATATATCATTGTTTTCGTAACAAACTTTCAGCTTTTGAAATCATTGTATTCTAAGGAAACTTCTATGCTACAGACTTGTAAAAATTTTAATCATCGAGTTTAGCATTGAAAATCTAGCAGTTCTTCAGATATAAACAAAATGTGTAATATTTAGGGACAAAGATTAAAGCCCAAATAGCATTAATAATAACATAAATAACTGAAACATTAAATCAGAAATTATTACACATTTACTTTCCTGCCTTTGATGTAGATATAAAAGGTAAAATATTACACATCAACTATAAATAAAATAGGTTGTTCAAGGTCAATCTTATCATTCTATAACTAAAATATATCAAACAGCGATCACAACACACAAAACTTACAATATCCAACGAACAAAAAGTATATCAATATATTATAAACTACACATGAATCTTGACACGTCTCTATTCAAGTGTTAACCAACCGCTGAGTTAAGGGGATACCTATAGGGAGAGATCCCATAAACGTTATTATAATCAAATTCGCTTAAACAATATTTGTGTTTCAGATGGCTGTTACAAAAATCAAATATCCGGGTGACATATTAGGCTGCATGAAATAATATTATGTTTCGAAAGCAATAAGTGAAGGGCTGTGAACAATACATTTGGTTTTTATTGGTATAATAAATTATGATGCTTAAGTTACCAATTATAGATCTATCAGCTGAATTACCATTTTAAGACACGCCAGCATCAATATGGTTGTTCCTCAACTTTAAGATTTTTTTGTTGCCAAATGTATAATTTGGTTAAACAATAATTATGCGAAATTTTAAAAAAAGGTTAGGTGAAAAAAAAAAAATTAAATTAGTAAGGGAATCTCCCAAACAAGAATACTAAGAAATACCCTAAATAAAATTCCATATTGTTTTATTTTGTAACCATATAAAAAAAACATTGGAGATTGTAACAACCTTGTCAACTGCCTTTTATATAATGTGACTCAAAAAACAAATTGTGCGTTTTGTTTGATAGTTAATCTACAATATTTTGTTGACATCACTAATCGGTAGATTGGAGGATGCATGATCGTTTAAACTGGGTCATATATCACAAGTCTCAAAATTACATGGTCTTTAGCTTAACTCTACTCTCTAATTTTCCAATTTCTTAGATGTTTTCATAAACGAGGAACACTGTAGTTCAAGTTCAATAAAGTTATGTTCTTCTTCTTTTTTCATAAAATAGTCTGCTCAACTTGCAATAAATATTTGCATTTGCTTAAGATATAGCTTAAGATCACAAAAGATGTTTAAAAAAACTTTGCTACAAATCTTTAAATGGTTTGGAATTAATACAGTTCTGTTCAGTAATTTCATGATCATTAACTTTGGGCTCATTTGACATCAAATGTATCAATATCCTCTTTATTCGAACACCTGCAGGCGTAAGCTTGATAAAGAATATTTTCAAAGGTGCTAACAAATATTTGCATGTCCTTTCTATCCCTTTAATTTTAAGCTTGACAACTGCTACCAGTATTCAATTTTCTCTTTTGAAATTACCTCTTCAAATGATTTGGACTCTTTTAACTGACAAAAAGTATTTGATATATCATTACCTAAAATGAATATTGTGAGCAACTTTACAATATGTTCGCCACTTTATCTTCAATACGTTACCAACCCTTACACTAGATAAACTAACCCTAAAATTTTGTCGATATGGATCCAAGGGTTAAAAAAGATGGTCAACAAATATCTACACTGAATACCAAAAGAAACTTTGCAATTTTAAAACTGAAATTTTGAAAACGATTTCATATCTAAATTTTCATTTTAGTTGGCAATGACATAGTTGAAACCCACACTTTCAAGTTTAAAACTTTTAATTGAGCAATATTCATACATTTTTGTAGAAATGGCAAAAATGTCATGATCACGTGACGTTTCTGCTGGAACTGAGTCACGTGACGAAAAAGTTTGATAACTGTCCATAATGAATGTTTGTCACTCCAATAGTGAAAAAACCACCTAAAATGCAGTAAACGGTATAGCAAAAATATCGCAAATCCCCTTCGAAAATTGACAAAATTGATAAAAAACAGCCCTTTTTACAAGAATCGGTAGTGTTCCTTCATTTCTAATGGTAACTTGATCCTGCTATACTGAAAGGTTATGAGGATTGCTGACAACCCTGAAACACAATAAACAGTTGTTTTTTCACTGCATGAGAGCCGATATCTGTGACATTAGACCACCGCCAACGTTGTCTCTTAGTGACGTCAGAGATAGCAAACATCAAAGGTCGGCATGTTGTTATGTTCTCGTGGACTTTATAAACTTGGACAGATCTAATCAGAGCTCGTCGACTGCTAAGATGATAGATATTGGTCACTAAACATCGAAACATGGCAATTTTATAAAAAAAATTATAACGTCAGAAGGGGCATGCAAAAACAAGATTTAATTGCGATTGTTGAGCTCTTAAAGCTGGTTACCATTTGTACGGCTCAAAGATGTGTCAATTGTCAAGTTAGACTTGTGTCCACACATTCCCATTAGTGGAAAAGTTTCGATGCAGACAAAATGTAAAGTTGAACCTGCTGACAGCAGACGTAATTTAACGTTTGACCCTTTTTGTTAATCATGGCAGATTTGGAAGTTATAACACTCGGGCTGCTCAAACCTGGTACTAAAGTAGCACATTTTAGTACTTTAACGAAATTATTGCGAAAACATCATTTCAACGAACGTCTGAACAACCAAAATTTTGACCCCTGCCCACTTCAGATCAAATAAGTGCAAAACTGGGTTTCCAGCCTTTAATTTGGATTCGCTGGTTGTTTACACAAATGATTGAGTAATAAGAGGTACTTTGTTTTAAATTTCTATCGTTTTTCATTCTTCAATCAGAATCATTACAAAATGGTGCAAAGTTTCTTTTGGCATTCAGTTTAAGTCAGTCAGACGTGAATCCAAGGGTTAAATCCCTAGATATGTTATGTGAGTGGCGAACATATTGTAAAGTTGTGCCTAAGGTTATCAATTCCTATCACCTTTCTAAAAAGAATTTCATATTACCGTACATCTATAATTATACATGTGTATTGCCAATGTGGGTTTTTTATAATGTGTGTTTGATATTGTGTATTTCAATACCATTTTCGCCTATCATAAACACTTAATCATCTCTTTTGACATATGAGACCTTATTTAACCATTATTGTGATCCTTGATTTTTTCAACTTCCCATTTAAATTACAGTTTGCAATGTATTAAACCATCCAAATTTAAATATTCTGACTTTTTATTAGATGTTTTTTCATACATTGCCAAAACATAGATTATTACTAATAATGTTAACAATTTGCTAACTAACCCGATATTCAACAAGTATTGATTGTTGACTGCCCACTATCGACTCATCGAAGTGAAATCTACATGACCTGTCAAAGGGCCCATCTTGTCAATATCACAAAGCCCTAACGGCAAACTACTTTATCCAATGATCTGAACCAATCACAGGCGTCACCAAAGTGTCAGGCGCGACAGCCCATTACAGCGGTGACAAAACAATCGACTCGACCATACAATCGACTAGCCCACGATAAAAGCATGCTCAATCAAGCAAAACGTTTTTCTCAAACAAATCACTTCTCACCGGCTATGATCAAACACGTGACGACTAGTAAAACCTTTGTGAGATACATATCTCAAACATGAACTTTCTTCGACTTTCAATCATGTTCATAAATCCATTTTAACTTTTTTGTTTACATCACTTTGCTGGATCAATAAATGTAAGAATGAAAGAAATAGTTCCCAGGAAGTTCTGAGAATTACTACTCGTAAGATATAAACACTTCCGCAAGTTTGAAGCGAGATTATTATTTTGTTGAAAACGAATATTAATTATTTCAAATATCTATCAATGCTTTCATAATTGATGTATTTGCACATCTACACATTTATAGAACACAAAACTGTAAAATAAATATCGACCAAACTCGAGAACTAACTTCCTGCGCGGAAGCAGCGAGCACCTGTGAGCGTCATGCGGCTCAAGTTCCAACTTTGGCACCCATCCCTTCGTTTCTTATACTGACTCTCAATACGACAGCGATGTCGTGATACCTTCTGCCACTCCTTGTGGTTTTTATAACTGCAAAACAAATTACTTTGACAACACTTATAGACTTATACTCCCACTTGAATAATACTACTAATAATATTTTAAAATAAGTGAATCAAAGAATTCAGTCACTCTTTTAGATTAATTTTTGTAGGCCTATATCCTTTATATACAAGATTTGCTTTTAATTAGGTTATCTTAAAGGGTCAGTCCTTTCGGGGTATTAATTGTGGAAAAGAATCTCAAGAGGACGCGTTGATGTATTCTATTCTTTGTGAAATTGTTAAATCTAGACGACTAAAATTTTAACCTCACTAACATAATTTTATATCAAACAAGAAAAGCCTTTAAAAAGGCAAGCTTTGGGGCACCCGGTTATGTATCACTATATAGAACCAGGAGATTTAGGTTAGGGAGGACGGGGACGGGGACGGGGACGGGGTCTTTTACTTGAATAAATTGTACAAATCGGAGACGCATATTTTTTGCTCTTTGTTGTGATAGTTATCAGTACACTATGTACATAGTACAACATCTCGTTCGTTCCGCTTAAATTCCACCCAATGATAGATACGTCTCCTATCTCAATTATGATATAAATTGTTATGATATAAAATTTCTAAACATTAATATGGCAATTCAAATCTATGTTGCTTTAAGTTTAAAAGATAGCTGACGGTGAGTTTAATACAAGAGTCAGTGATTAATTAATAGAGAAATTGTTGCGCTAGTAAACTTTTCGGGATACATTGTTTTCCAATACCCGCAAATTTAGTTTAAACCGGACGAATTTCCCATTGACTTTCAGGTTAATTACATGTTGCAAGAATAATTTTCCTTAAGTGAGTGTTGATCGTATTACAGCCGAAAGTTGCTAAAATTTTTAGAAAAGATCTCAGCTACAAGATCATTATTTTCATTATATTATAGGATGACATTAAAGAATATATAGAGAATCTCACCCATGTGTCTTCTGATATCAAATATATCAACACAAGTTGATAAAAGTAACAAATATCCGAGGCTTGTTTTTCTTTTTTGGCAATGGGATAATTTTGATGTTTTCCAAAGAGTGGGAACATGATGGAAACTTAATGATAGTTGACAAAACGTTTGGAAAATATCAGCCAGTTGCAAGTTGCACTCTGCACTCTTTTAGAACTACACCTAGCAAATTATCAGGTCCACAGGCTTTATGTGAATTTATCTTAGCAAAAGACGTTAACACATAATCTTTAGAAATATCTAACACCTCACATGGTGGGAGTGATTCAAGTACAATGTTTCTTTCTTCTGAAAAATTACAACTTTCAAAGCGATATCTCCTCTGAAACACAGTTTTGGGTGATAATTTATCATATTTTAGACCCTGTCGAAAGTGTCGATACTTTCTTCGAAAGACACCTTTAATCGTAAACAAATCACCCATAACGTTATTTGTTTAAATTGCATTGAGTGAACGATCAGTCATTGACAAGGCGGGAAATTTAGCGTTAGCGTAAAATTGAAGGAACCGAATTCCTAGTTGATACAAAAATGGAATGTCGTTTCCGAATGTGGAATGCAAAAAAATACACCGAATAACTACAAAACAGCTCACATGCACATGCAAAATTGATATTTTTTAAGGGTGTAAACGCTCATCCATATATTTTTGAAAATTTACGATATATTTTACATCATAACATTATTATGATAATCAGTTTCCGAATTAAAGCTTGCCAATTATTTCGTACCACCCACATGGTCACGTGGGTATAAATTTGCAACAGCTCTGTCCATTGGTCGTCGAAATACCAGAATATGCTTAAGACAAATATCATTGGCTGAAACTTCTCTTTGAAGTTTCCAAGAGTATTATAGAGAGAACCTTCTGCCATTAGTTTTCAATATCAAATGTTACATAACTTTGGGGTCTCTGGACCCCAAAGCAATAACTGTTAAATAGTCATATGGAAATATAAACAGGAAAGTACTCTTGAAATTAGGACTGTCCCTTTAATGTCAAAATATTATTGACTACATTTTGAATTTTGGAATAAAATTGCATCAACGACTGAAACATATATATACGGACTGTAGGATCAAATTAGGTATTCTTCTGTAATGAATTTTATTTCCAATTGTCAGGAAATGTCAGGTGATGTCAGGAAAATGAAATAAATGGTTCCACAATGTGTTTAACCTAAATGAAGCAGTAATAAATCAAATATATAATGTACAGTTCAGCCATGCGGTTTCCTTTTCTTACACAAAATGGATTAAAGGTGTTCACACAAAAATTGGAGTAAATAGACTTCATGTGAATCTCTATTATTTGTTCTCTGACTAAGGATGATTGTTTAGAGTCAAAATATTATTAACTACATTTTGAATTTTGGAATTAAATTGTATCAACGAAATGTATACGGACTGTAGGATCAAATTCAGGTATTCTTCTGTATATGAATTAATTCCAATGGTTTCCTTTCTATTTGATAGGTTATAACAAAAAAATATTGTCAGTCGGACATCGTCATAAAATATGTTTAATGTTGCTTTTTAACATGCCTTTTTTATTAGATATTGACGGACGTAAACATTACAGCAGGTTTAGCAGAGCCCATCTACGGTTTAAATTCAAACAGTCACGGTGCCGTTTTAAAGGGGCAGTGGCACGTTCTTAAGGAAAATATAAGGTAATGTCATAGGGCCTGACATTCAATTTACATGATTACTTGATTTGCGAACTCTAAATGTCCTTTTATAACCAACATAATTTTTAAACATTAAGTTTGAATAGTTGTCGGGTGTCACAGACCGGACGGTTTTCAACAAATACGTGTGACCTTTTAATCCCTTTCTGTTGTCAATGTACAAAACCGATTAACTTTAAAACAAAACCGGGAAACAAATATTTTAGGAATTATTGAAAACAAAATACAGATAACACCATGCAATAAAGCCGCTTGGAACCCCGCTTAGGAACCAACTTTTGGTTAACATAATGAAATTAAAGGGAACATGAAGCTTTTTTCAAAGATTTCAATTTCAAGCTAAATTCACTTTGACAAAGGTTATGAAGCAAGTATCATTCGTGAAAAGGTTGTCAATGTGCCTCACATGCATTAACATTCTATTAACTATTCTGTCTGAACACCTACTGTCAATGACGCAAAGTTGACCTTATCAATATAATATAATAAGGGACATATCGTTGGTTTTCAATTTCAATACATTGTTGGTATTGATGCAACCAAAGAAAACATGCTCAGTCGCAAAAAAGAAATTTAGTCAGATACATGTGAAATTAAAGGGAGGGTTATTCCCTCTTTGAAGTTATATATGAGGATTTATAAATGGAAGTTGTAATATAATTGAAAACATTACTATAGCACTCCAAAACTTTTGGGGAAAAACTTGAGCACTTTTTCCAGCCAATTCTTTGTCGCAATTAACTTAACGAATCTTGAGCAACATATCACGAGTTCAACTAATGGGTATTACCAAAATTAACGTAATTTCATTGGCTGATTATCTATTACGATATCAGGCACTTTTCGATTTAGGGTTGTTGTAGGATCTTCGTGGATTTGGATTGGCTGATGAACCTCATTTTTCCAAGTAAGCTAATGAAAAGATAACTTTAACAAAATCCCTTTGAGAATGTCAATAAAACATGTATTCGTAATATAATATATAAATCCATCAATCGATAAAATTGAATTGATTACAGAGTTCCAGGTACATGTATTTAAGAAATTAATTTCGTTATGTGTTTGTCCACACGGTGTTAACCTGTATGGAACTCGTAAGTTAAACTTGTTTAACTTGCGAAGCTTGCGCAGCCGGTTACACAAAAGATGAACTTACAATCAGAACGGAGCAATTCGCTGGAAGTTTAAAGTCTGAATTTTTATTAACGTTAAAACCGCAGGAGCAATTTGGGCAAAACGTGAACATTCGACTCACTTTGTTGAGGCAATAATTTCATTATTATCACAAATATTTATTTTTAAGACGGTACTCCGAAACAAGACACTGGTAATATATATTACCTTTTAAACGACAATAAATAACGCTTTATTTTTAATATTTTGTAGTTTACTCATACAGACAATATAATAAATTAAAACTAACAGCAAATATTTTGCCAAAAGGTAATTTCATTAAAAAGGTATCAATGTTCAAAGTGCGTAAATAAAACGGTTTAACATATATTAGATTCTTATTGCGTAATCAAGGTCTAAACAATGCTTGATCAAAGTCTACGGATAAGCAAGCCAACGTCCTCTTCCGTTATATATGTTGTGTTAATTTGAAGTTTACCGACATATATTCAAAATGATATTAGGTCATAGTGTTCATAAATAAGGAACTGTCGATCTATATATACATATGGAAAAAGGATAAGAAGCTCAAGTTGTTTCACCAAATTCATAAATTCGTATGAAATATCCTACTTAGTAAAAATTGGATAATTTTTTGTCAATTTGTCTAATAAAAAAATTTGATCAGCGTTAATTCTAATGACCCATCGAAAGGAAGGAAAAGTGTTTCAGAAAGGGATCGAACTAAAAAGATAACAATCTGTATTCCAAATTGTATGAGCATAGTCTTTTTATCAGTATTTGACAATACTTGTTGAAAAGGGAGATTTCCCATACTATCACTTTTTACTTTTCAATTTAGGGTATACTTGATTTTTGTTGCATATGTATATTGGGTTTGACCCTCATTATCGCCCCCTAACTCTCAAATGTGACAATTGAAACTGTTAAGTGCTACAACACTATGCTGACTTACAAAAACGTTACTCTCTGACAACTAAAACCAGAAAGTCAGCATTTCAACAAAATCTGTTTTAAGAGAATTGAAACTTCAATGTTTAATAATTCTTTTAATATTTTGTGTGTTTCAGGCAAATTAAACTTTAACTATGTTACACTTAATGAGGCCAAAACAGGATTATTATCAAATAATTAAATCCGTGTTGGTCAATATCGAAAAAATATTCTTCAGTTTCTGTGGATAGAACAAAATATCTGAATTAACATGTACATAGGCCTACTATCACATTTTAAAGAAATGAAGAATCTCCTTTTAAACCATTATTGTTGTATCAATAAATGTTTACTTTGACTTCAACATTTATTGCGTTTAAGTACTATTGTATCTTTTCGTTTCAGTACCAAGGCATTTTAATTCGCTTGAAAGGGTCCTGCATACGAAAGGCGGAATGAACAGCTAAAGGGGGATAACTCGTGCTGTAGTAAGTTTGTGGTTCACTCCTTCTTGCGACAAATATTATAACACTGTGATGTTTGGTCGACTATGATCTAATAAATGTGATGAAAGTTGTCAATTGATATATATTATAGTTATAAAAACTTGAATACTTGAATCACCAAAGAAATGATAAAAGAAATTCAACAATAATCATAACACAATCTTTTACCGAGCAGGAAAATCGTAAAATATGCCAAAGACGATTTTCATAAATAGTTTTTATCTGTTTTTATTACAAACAAAAAAACCCACAGAAAAACGAGCATTACAAACAGCATCTAAATAATTAAATCTCAATTTAAATTTCGATATTTTATCAATACTCGAAATGCAGTTTTTCAAGGTTCACTTATGTACTATACGTTATGGATCTTGAAGACATCATGAATATGAATATTGCCATATTAATACTGAAAATAAATATAAACTATATAACACCAACATTTCTCGATAGCATACTAAAATGTGTCTACCAAACATACGAAATAAGTGTATTGTGATTACAATATATACAACTGGAATTATTTTCAACATTTAAAAGTCAAAATGAGGCTCCAACAATATTTCACTTGCATATTTATTTTATTATACTACAACATATACCATGCCTGAAAGTTTACAGCATTTCAAAGATCAAAAATAAATGTGTATACTACCCGGCAAAATAGATTAAACTTCCAAATGGATATATTTTATATAAAGAAAGGATAACATTAATTTTGTCATAACCCATATTTGCAGAATTTTCAATAAGATATCTGGTGTCTGGTAATGGTGCTGTTTAAATATCTTTGTTTAATTATAATGTAGGCAGGTGAGAAATACATTCCACTTATCGTAACACCGATATGTTAAAATTTTTGTAAATGGGTGACAAAATAGACAGATTTGTTAAAATTTCACATAGAATATGATTTCTTTGTCGGTGAACATTTTTTTAATTACAAATAACTTACAAGAATTATCAACATAAACTTTCTTATTAACAAATTAATTTCATAAGATCAAATAGAGGTTATTTAATTCAATTTTCTTTGACAGCTGAAGCTATTTTAGTTAAAAAGAAGGCAAAAGAATTTTGAGGAACAAGTTAAAAGGCAGGGATTCTGTCTTTTATGATCCCTGGGAAGAGGTTGTTTTTTTTTTTTTTTAATCAACTTTTTATTTCAGCAACCCTGTTACATGGACAGGGACTTCTACCCAGGGTAGTAAAAGCCCCATTGAGATAAAAAAAGAAGAAGATGTCAAGTAAAGGTTCCTGATTTTTGTTATTATTTACATACAATACAAAGACATCACATTCATTCACACTTTTATCTCTATGCTGATTGTTAATACAATAAAGGTTAAACGGATTGAACATTTCAGTCATTGAAAAGAAACAGTTGATATGAGATGTGGGTATTATATTATTAATTTATGCGATGGACAGGAAACAAGAAGCAACAATTCAAGAGAGATTACTTTAAATTAGCTAGATCGTGATACAACATCCACTTTTGGTAGAACTTGTCTTGTTTACTTTTACTAAAAGCTATCTGTTTTTCAATGAGATACCTGTTACAGAAATGATGTCTAAAATGAATCCCTGGAAAGAGTTAGCTAGGTGCCTTTTGACCAGCTTCCGAAAACGGCGAACGAACTACTTTTTACAGCCGAAGGTAATAATTTCCAATTAAGGAAGCTTTATGTACTTTATGTAGCTTTATATTACAACCAGGGGCTCGAATACAACCCGGGCCTCGAATATAACCCGGGGGTTAAGGGGGTGCTGAGCGAATTAGAACCCGGGCCTCTGAATACAACAATGCTTACCTATGTTGTACAAATGTTCAGTTACAGTGTACAGTTACTGCAATATTACACAGAAACAGTCATGCATAGAAATATTATGGCATTTCTCTTTTGAAGTATCGGTGGTGACATGGTATAAACTGTCTGGTTAATGATTGTACAATTGTATCCGACCGTGTTCTCAATGTTAAAATAATCTTCGTATGATTTCCATGTGGAGCGCGGTGGTGTAGTGGTTAGCGTGCTGGCCTGTCATGCCGAGGGCCAGTTCGAATCCAGGTGGAGACACCAACAAATTGTAACCTGGGCATAACACTGTGTTGTGACCTTGGGCAAGGCATATTGTGATTGAAAACTAGTATTTATATTACTGTTGCCATTTTGAGATGAATTTGTGACATTTTTCGAATTCATTCAATGAATTAGGTAATTTACATCGTATAAAAAAAGCTAAAAATTTTAATCCTCACTAGTCAAGGAGTATATATGTACAACAAATTTAAGCTTTCTAGGCCTTGTGCTTCTGGAGAAGAAGATGAAAATAGGTTTTTAGGACGTGGCTCGTGTGGCCCTTATAATAACAGGCCAGATGAGCTAAAACAATATATGATGAAAACACGGATCGAGTAACTATTTTATTCGAGTCGCTCTTTCAAATTGAAGCATTATAACATGATATGGTATGGATTCAAACTCCTCATAATGGCTTCCAATCAATGTCCTTTTGTTTTGTCTCATAATGAGGAAAAAATACGAAGAACTTTATTCAATATATGTTGCCATATGACCAAAAGCACAACTCAATAAAACGTTTATGCACATGTACAGGCGGAGATGCATCTATCTATTATACATGTAAATGTCTTTCAGATAAAATGCAATATTTTTCGATAGTCTTCCGTTTTTTTCTAATGATGGATTTTATGTTATTCATGGGTTTAAAGTGACAAAATCAGGAATATACAATTATCGTTCCTGAGAATTAAATGGACAAACAAAATGGAGTTTGATCAAATAAACACTTATTACATTTGATTGAATCATTAGCTAACATCTCAAACGACAAGGTAATTCATACATCGCGTACAATATCTTTGTCATAAAATAGCTCTAAAATACACTTTTCGGGTTCAAGTACAGATTTAAATGATAAATAGTGTTCCAAAAATGACGAAGAAGTACCATTATTAAAGAAAATACCATTATAGGATATCTATAGCTTAACATCTTGATTTTAAAACATGCAACATTGCCGTAATCTTGCATAAGCCATACATATGAAAATCCTAAGTATATAACAGTAAGCGAACATAAGATACCCGGGTGTAAGTTCTGTTGTCGTCATAAGCTTTCTGTTTTTCATATGATGCATTTCGGGAGAGGTTACTTTCAAAATTAGGCGTCTAAACCAGTACTTTACCCAAAGGGTGAAATAATGTACACATGTTTCATCAAGTACAATATTTGAGGAAATATTTGTGCTGACCCAAAGATATGTTCATGGTATGTATAACCTATATATCTGCACCACAAAGCAGAATCGGCGATATCAAATACTGCAGATGCTACCAGAAAGGATAAATTCTGATACAATAAAGGGGAAAACTATTCGGAAAGAACCCTTTCTTGCTTGTAGATCTAATGGGAGGAGTTAAAGAGGTAGCTGGTCCTCATCAAGTCTCATTCCAAGTATATTACGTATATCTGCACCTTGATCTTTTTACTCTACAGCAATCACAAGTCGAAGCACATAATGTGCATCGTAAACCAATAACTTTTATCAACATCAGTGACAAGTCGAATACATTACTTAGAACTCTTTTGAAAACCAACCAAACTGTCGAATATCAATCTTTATTTCCGGTACTGAAAAGGCCACAGGCCTATAGTACAATACATAATACATTTGATTTTACATATACTATTTATGTAACAATATGGTTTCTGTATACAGATGCGTAGAATATATACATGGACAGGTTTTCGATTTCTTTGTTATCTAAACTATTTAATAGTTTGGAAAATTTAAGCATGTTTGGATGAACATAATACTTTTCTTTAATATATTTCTTTCTTATGCTACTGTAGATCGGACATACAAGTTAAAAATGATACTCATCTTCAATTTCATTTGGTTGGCATAATTGACAGATTCTTTGCTCTCTACTAATATTTATATATCTACCTTTCTCAATGTACAGTTCGTGTGACGAGCATCGAAAACGTGCTAGACTTACTCTGTACTTCTTAACATTTAAACAAGATAGATAGTATTCGGTATGGATATTTCTTTTAAACAGTTGATATGTGTCACATTTGCTTGAAAGAGATAGTTTTGCCTGCCAATTTTGAAAATATATATCTTTTAATCTTTGACTAAATGTTTTTATGAATTCTGGATATATTCCATTTTCCTGATTGTGCCAAATATTTCCAAAGCCAGTTGAGAACAATAGTTGTTTTACATCTGTCACCCAATTTTTATGTCCATTTCTATCAAATAGCAGCATCATATCATAGCATTTCTTTGGTAAGCGATATGAGGGCATATATACTAATTTCATCCAATACCAAATTAATTACCTTACAATAAGAGTAAATATATAAGGGAAACCTGCCACATTCACCATATACCATAACACTTGGAGTATTCTGTTTAACACCTAAAAACTTTTTACAGGCATATAGATGAACCATTTCTAATTTTGCAAATGTATTCAATCCCCAAATTTCTGCCCCATACAAAAGAATTGGACTTATCTTAACATCAAATATTTTGAAAAAAGAGTTCATATTGAGATCACCTTATATACGAAGTTGTCTTAAGATTCCTAACAGTACTTTCTTCGCCTACACAGCTGCGTACTTTGCATGTAATGACCAGGATAATTGGCTTGTGAAATATACACCAAGATATTTGTAAGAATTTGTAGTTTCAAGTTTACATTTATTGTAGTACCATTATAGGATATCTATAGCTTAACATCTTGATTTTAAAACATGCAACATTGCCGTAATCTTGCATAAGCCATACATATGAAAATCCTAAGTATATATAACAGTAAGCAAAAATAAGATACCCGGGTGTAAGTTCTGTTGTCGTCATAAGCTTTCTGTTTTTCATATGAAGCATTTTGGGAGAGGTTACTTTCAAAATTAGGCGTCTAAACCAGTACTTTATCCAACGGGTGAAATAATGTACACAAAGATGGTTTCACCCTGTGATATATAACAGTAAGCGAACATAAGATACCCGGGGGTAAGTTCTGTTGTCGTCATAAGCTTTCTGTTTTTCACATGAAGCATTTGGGGAGAGGTTACTTTCAAAATTAGGCGTCTAAACCAGTACTTTATCCAACGGGTGAAATAAAAGAAACAAAGATGGTTTCACCCTGTTTCATCAAGTACAATATTTGAGGAAATATTTGTGCTGATCCAAAGATAATATTATGTTCACGGTATGTATAACCTATATATCTGCACCATAAAGCAGAATCGGCGATAACAAATACTGCAGATGCTACCAGAAAGGATAAATTCTGATACAATAAAGGGGAAAACTATTGGGAAAGAACCCTTTCTTGCTTGTAGATCTAATGGGAGGAGTTAAAGGGGTAGCTGGTCTTCATCAAGTCTCATTCCAAGTATATTACGTATATCTGCACCTTGATCTTTTTACTCTACAGCAATCACAAGTCAAAGCACATAATGTGCATCGTAAACCAATCACTTTTATCAACATCAGTGACAAGTCGAATACATTACTTAGAACTCTTTTGAAAACCAATCAAACTGTCGAATATCAAGGTATCCATTTTTACAGCTGGGTGGAATGAGTGCAATGCGGATGAAGTGTCTTACCCTCAGAAAAGACAGATAATGGTCCAAGTCACAGATTTTAAGTTTATCTATCGATTCGATGGTGTCGGAGGCCAACTTGCTAACAAGGACATTTCCTGTGCTTCACTGAATAATGTTCAAGAGACTAAGCAAATAATCAAATAACCACGATAATCTGAACTCAAAATTGCAAGTTGAGAATATAGGATGTTCTCATTCAACTGAACAGCCCCGACAACGCGAGTATCGTCAATCCCACCATAGTAGACGGCGTTGTTATGGAATACTAGAGTGAAAGGTTCGACACTTAGTGGGACGACATCCGACACTTCTTCATCTGACATCGACATTTTCTTAAGAGTCGTCCCATCGTTGAAATACAAGCTTTTTCCTACACTGTCAAAGCTTACTCCGTACATATCAACGCCAGCTACAAGCGTCTTGAGGATCCCACCGTCGTAACTCAAACTGAACACTGTGTCGCCATTGCTTGCGTACAGCTCTCTCTTCCTTGAGTTCACGGCTATACTCAGAGGGTACTCGTATCCTGTAGTCAGATGTCGGATGACGGTGAACCTCTCTCCTCTGGTGCCCATCCTACTGATGCTGTGTATGGGCTTCTCTGTTGTCAGAAACACAAGTCGATGACCCTCGTCAACTGCCATCCCTTCAGTATAGATCTTTTCTCTCGTGATCTGATAATCTCCGCCCTCTAGAGAAGTGGATATGATCATACCTCTGGGGTGCCCAAGGTTCTTCCCCACAAGCAGCCTCCCCAGTGAGTATACAAAGCATAACGCGGTCACAGAACCTGGTCCAGGGGTTGAGAACTCACTCAAAGAATGATTGTGGAGACTGAGTTGAGAGAACTTTTTATCGGCATAGTCTGCAACAATTAGTCTGCTCATAGCATGAGATTTCTGTACTATACTCGATGTAGTCGACGGCGCGGATGTGGATTTTCTTTGGTTCCTAGATAGTTGAGTTGATTTTGGCGTGGATGATGATGTTCTTGGTTTTCTAAACAATTGAGCTGATTGGGCGGTTGATGGTGTTCTTGTTGGATTTTGTCGTAGTTATTCTTTTTCTTGTTTTCAAGTTGAAAGTAACGTTTCAAGAATTAACGTTGCATTGGTATTTTCCTTGACTAACCTTTCATTTTCAGGATTGGTTTCAACAACATGTCTCTTGCACTGTTTACGAATTTTCCTCATGAGCTGTTTTTCTGTACCATGCGATTTGACTATTCTTCTCTCAGCCTTCACCAGAGCCTCTTTATACTCGTCCCTTTCCTGTGTGACGTCTGAGAGAGTCTTCATCAGATCCTGGAGTTGTCTCCTCATCTGATGACCTTGCTTCAGTCGACGTATCTCGGAGTCAAGATGGCGGATGCCGACTTCCGGTACTGAATTCCTCTCGTGAAACGATTTCATTGCTGTTTTAAATTTCTGTAAACCTTTCTGTCCAGTTCAAAACGAAGAGTCTTCTTTGTATTTTCAATGTTTTGAAGTACACTGACATCTTTTTCAGCAATTACACGTTTCAAACTTAGAAGTTGGTTGTTCAAACTGTCCATCATGTTGTACATGTCGCCAATTTCATCACCATAGCAACACGAAGCCAACATAAATAAGATCAGAGCCACAGTGCACACTGAACATTCCATGATTGCCGCTGTCAAGCAAATGACTTCAAAATCCAAATACGCAGCAACCTTTCCTCCTTGATAATTATCACACCCTACAAAGATAGTCCCGTTCCTAGACTTTGCTGAACAAACTATCGACTTATCTACAGACCTTAGTTAATAATATACTAGCTTTGGGTTTGACCTAAATCAAAACAAAGACTCAAATAAAATCTTTAGATGAACTCGGAGACTCATTTCAAACGTTTTTTATAAAGAAAGTAACTTCGTTCATAAAAACAGAGAGACTGGTCGTTAGTCTACATATAAAGTAGTTGCAGTTGTGTGCTTGGAGATATGCACTTGTGCACAATAACGTCCTTGTGTAGAAATCAGGCAATCAGGAAGCTTTGACCTATAAATTATCTCTAATTTGAAGTCAAAAGTGTTATGTTAAAGCGCAACTGATTTTGCTCCAACTTCGTTCATATATCTTCACAATGCTTAGCATATGTACATTTCGAAGACGTAAAAATCGCATTGATAAGTTATAAGCGATCAATTCAATACACCTCTTTGCCATCACAATCAAGTATATATTTCATGAAAATCGTAAAAGAAGGCGAAAAACTGTACTGTTTACGTCGCTTTATGACGTGTCGGCCATTTTGTTTTACGGAAAAGACCGGGAAAATCTCGATTGTTGCCGATGGAATGTGTGACGTTAACTGTGGAAAACACGACCCGCAAAATGGCGTCTGTCGTATATTGTTAGCACTGACAGACAAATAAACACCGAGGGTTGTAGCGGCCATACCACTCGACAAATCCATGTAAAAACTTGCAAAATGTCTGTAAATAACTCTCTGAAGCAATAGTTGAAAGGAATAACCCCAACATTTACCATAAAATTTGATAACTATCTATTAACCAACCCGGAAATGAATCCCTTCAATAGAATCGTACAGCGAAACAATGCTATTTTCAGTTCAAATACATCTAGGAAAATATCGGGTTTTCTTTTTACATAAACAATTTCTAATGTATGTGGGTTTGTTTATCAGTGAAATTCCGTCTTTTGTTTCTGGCTTTTTGTAGTTTGATTTAGCAAAATACAGCACGATACCAAAGTCCGGGTTAGAAGGACTACTTCCACAGAACACCGACAGGAAATACCAAATTATAAGAAATGTTTAGGGGTTTTTTTTAATTATACGTATAAATAAAGAAAAGTTATCAAAACAATATGTTATGAATTGCATTGCAATGTCGTAACATGTGGACGTGAAATCGTCCAGAATATTCTTCAATAATTTTACAATTTCACTAAATATCTATAAATATCATATTACTTACCGATCATGTTACGATATATGCGAAGTCTTTATCTAATATATTATCAAAATAAAATTTAAATTGATTATATCTGCATTTTATAAGTATTTTTATCAGTAATTGATAATAAATATCAACGATTTCAGTCAATAATACTGTAGTTCAGAGTTTTGAAATTAAAAATAGTTCTTCAATTTTTCTCTATGTTAATAAGATGCTACTCTGCTGTAAGCTGGGAAATATCAAACAAAAATTACTCAGATTTGTTTATTAAATTAATATCATATTTAATATTATTGTAGAATTATTACAATATTAGAATTATATATTATTATCAACATTTTTGCAAAAAATAAATTCGAAATTCCTCCGCACAAAGTTTTGATTATGAATTTTGTTCCTCAAGTCCCCTCCATGACACAAAATGTTTATGCACGGAGGTAAATAATTAACTATAAATATTTTATTTATAATAAAATATCTATTAAATTTAAATATGTTGGGATATGCACATAGCATTCACATTTTTTTTATATTTCCATTTGACTTTATTGCTGTTTTTCTAATTGTGGACTCTATTTAGCATTACCTGTAAAAATGATATTAAAATCGTTCTAGATTCTGAACATGATTAATACATGCACATACACTATAATAATAATAGAATAAAATTATTCCTTATATTTAATAAATATTTTGATAATTGTTTCAGACCTCTTGGTGAAAACATTATATTTGTTATTAAATTAAATGTTTCTGAATTTTGTGAGCATATATATAAATATAATTTATTTATATATTATTGATTTTCTAATTTGTTCTGTGCTCAACCCCCCCCCCCCCCCCCCCCCCCCCCTTAAATCAGACAATCAGGAAGCTTTGACCTATAAATTTTCCCGAACGGTGCTGCATTGAATTTTGTGAGCATATATATACATATACATATTATTTATCTCTCTCACTCTCTCTCTCTCTCCCTCCCCCCTCTCTCTCTCCCTCCCCCCTCTCTCTCTCTCTCTCTCTCTCATTCATATGCACAAAGGTGTGAACGTAGACGTGAATGTGTTGTCTTTCGTGTAAAAATGAAAAAAGGCTAGAAAACTTCGTCTTTATATTCACTTCTAGTACCCTGCATAGACGTCCTTATAAATGTAACAAAGTCTCTGGACTAAAAAGGATACTTAAAAAAAACATTCTACCATGTATTAATGTTCATCGCTTGATGTGTCAAGTATAAAAAAATTATTCATATGTAACCATATTTTATATTTTTTCAATCTAAAGATGCAAGGCGTAGAATAACACTGTTGAGAATTAGTGCACCTCCAATATTTAAGAATACTGGTAGATTTGATGGTCTTCCAAGACATGAACGATTTTTTTTTATTTGATTTCATTCTGTTTTTGAATGTAAATTTGAACGTGATTGCGCTGCAAGTATTTCACCATATATTTCTCTGTAGTACAACGACTGATCGATTAAAATACTACAACAAATGCCCCAAAACAAACTTTTCTCTCGCAGACGGCATTGTCGTTCACTTCCTAGTACGATTTCCGTGGGGTACAACTTCAATATTAAGAAAAGAGGTAGATTTTATGGTCTTCCAAGCACAGGAACCCGATATCATAAATAAAATGTAGGTGAAACGTGGGTAAGAAAGACATAGAGGGGACGGGTGTTTTTCTTTTCCACCTTTTATCTACATTTTTATTTACGATATCGGGTTCCTGTGCTTCAAAGTCACCAAAGACTTTATATGTAGAAAATGAATTTATTTAATATTCCAATGTAAATATATATTATGGTTTGTGTTCTCAGCATCACATTGATAATGCTTTTTAAATACCTTGAATTGAACTAACCTTTCTTTGACAATAAACTGTTCAAATCAAATAAAGGAAGCATTATTACTACCTTCTTATACATGACTGTACTTTATGCAACTAGGCCTACTGTATAATCAATTAACTTTTACTTTATATTATACGTTGGCCTAAAGCCTTTTACGAAATATTCTTGATTGATTGATACTTCAATGAAATTTTTAGTTAATTAGTATAATTGGTATCACAAATTATGTATATCTTTTGTCTGTTGACGCACGCAATATTTCCAATAGATGCGCAGCTAACACATGTTGACTATGCAGAGCTGCGAAGCGTCCATAAAATATCGTTCATCGCTGCATAATGTTGCACTTCGTAACTTGCGATTGGTTTCTTCAGAATTGGACCAAAACAAATTCGTTAATTATTGATTAAGTCATCTCCAGTTTATTCGATATAAGATTTGTTAAAAGTAAATTGTGTAATTAATGAGTTCATAGGCAAGTATACATTAATAAAGCAAATTTGAACTTAGAGGATTACAATTTAAATGTTTGACCTTCACAATATTTGAAAGTTGGAGGCAGTATCTCATAATATAAAATAATTTTTAAAGAGGACCTTAGAAATAAGTTGTCCCCCATTGAAAAAAAAGTAACTACCGGGGATGGTTTATATGGCACATCAACATTCACAATTAAGGATGCCAAAGGAATATTTGTTAGCGGCTAACAAGCTTCTGGAAGAGTTGTGTGCCCTTTGACCACAAGTTCTGTTTTAGAAGTCGAGGAAAGTTTTGAAAACAAAAGTTAATGTTGTCAATGGATAAGGTAAACAACAGTTTTATTTATATACTAATCGTTTCATGAATCCTTATAATGACAACAGGGGCCACGGTCTTGAGACGTTTTCTATCTTCTCTTATTTTTAAGAAAAAAGGTCTAGCTAGGAAGCTGAAACCTTGTGTACACTACTCGGAAGTCTGACCATTTGTGTAGCCTGATGTCCCAGTGATGAGCTACAGAGCCAATAGCTGTATTTGTTGGCAATTTCAATGCTTGCTGTTAATCTGTTTGGTGCTAGTTTTAGGCCTAGTGTTTACACAGAAACGTCATATACTCTTGCAGTAGAGAAGATGAAACTCCATAGACATAAAACTCTTCCTTATTCAACCCTGGACAATCTTGCACAGTCATGGTCCTTTTTCTACGCGAGCCAAATTTGATTTATGTAAATTACAATGTTGTAAATTGAATTTTCAAATTTACTCATTTTAGATAAACATTCTTTTCTACAAAAAAGCATTTCTGTTTCAGGGATTGGTAAAGACATATTTGACAAAAGGCCATTATCAGTTTTCTGGCAATTTTCTGAATTCAAATGGGCCATTATAGCAATAGTAAACTTCAAAAGTTTAATGGGCCAATTTTTCATCAAATGTGCCTCTGCCTTTTCCAATCACTGTCTGTTTGCTGATTGAGATCATTTTGAAAATCATAAATGTTATTGTGATTCATGTAACATATTATTTACCAGTATCGATGATTTCAATCAGAAATCAGAAACCAATATATCTATTATATCTTTGGTATATTGTGTAACTTAGGATTTGTTGGTAAATCAAATATTTTAGCCACAAAAGTGGATAATCAAATAGGAACTTTCATTCTGATTTCATTTCACTCAGACACATGAATTCAAAATAAGAAGATGTTTATAAAAATGATTCTATATCTAATTTATCCTACCAGTTCCTGATGAGAAAATCAAGATCTGAGATTTCTTAGCAGTTATGAGCTTAATTTTCAAATTTCTACTAAATCAGCTTAAACTGTTCTTTGTCATATCTTTGCCTCAGTGGTTCCATCCAGTGAACAAAGCTGATGCCAATATGAGATTTTAATTTAGTTGCATGAAAGCTGCGTGTTCTTGATTAGAAATTCTGCACTGAAGGCAGCCCTGCATAAAGAAAACGTTTGATTTGGTCTCACAGTATTGGTTTTGTAATGCCTGAGTTGACCAGTAATAAGATTTGAAAAAAGATTTGCAATTAATTTTTTTCGATTTTTTTGAAGCATAAGGTCATTAAGTACAAGTCTTTTGCCAATGCAGGTTCATTGTGCTATGAGCATTTTGAATTTAGGTTTATTCAATTAAGAATTGAACCAATGACCTTTGAAGTTAAGAAGGCATGTGAAGCTGTTAATGTAATTTGGAGACTTTCTTATGAATTAGCGCTAACGAGGCTTTTTGCGTAATTAAGAAAGAATAATACTTTTCCCTTTGATGATTACTTAAAGAGGAATATGAAATATCTGTGTTACTCTTGAGTCATGTGAATCATATATTTGCATTATATTTAGATATTGACTCATTTCCCAAAATTTTAATAATGGAAGTCCTTGTTGGTAAATATTAATTTTTAGAAGAACTTAAATGAAATAAAATGCTTAAGCTGCAAGCTTTGATTCCTATATTTGAAGAAGTTTTAATTCCATTAAGAATGACCAGTGTATGGAATATGTGCTATGCTAACCATAGCAAATAGGGGTGCAACCATACAGGAGGGTAGCGATACGATACGTATCTAGATATTTGGGGTACGATACGATACGTATCTCGATACGTATTACACAGGATAGTGAAACTGTAAACATTTACTTTATTTGTCTATAATAAACACTGTTGACACTGACAGGGTAAAAAATTAAAATTAAGAAATTTAATTCCACTGTAGGTCGTATCGTAGTGTATCGATTCAGAAGCAAAACGTATCGTGTATCTTATCGTCAGCCATATAATCGCGATGCACCGGTGTATCGGTGTATCGTTTCACCCTTAATAGCAAATCAGTATATATACACCGTATATATATATAATCTTTGTGAATTGAATGTAATGTTTCTACAGCTTTGCATGAGTTGTTATAGATTCTAATTCACCCAGTCAATCTGGGGTACCGGGTCATGTAAACGTTTAAAGATTGCTCCCAGCCCTTTGTCAGAGTTTTAAAGGGGCAGTAGCAACAATTACAATATGATTTCTTGATATAGATATAAATATATAAGCCGGTACATGGCCCAGAGTCAAGTCTGATCCTTGAATACCCTTGGAAACCCATGAGTATTACATAATAAGAAATTGTAAGACAAATTTTGTTCATTCAAGACAGACAGTTAGGATTCCATGTTGTTATATGAAACCAAAGTCACCCAGAATAAATGCTGAGTATTCAGCTAAAAGGCATTGCGGTCCCCAAGAGAATACAATGGAAATAGCGCCAGTGTTTGGAATGCATCCTGTTGTCTACAGGCATATACTTGAATGAGTAAGTAGATAGTAGGTAGGGAATATACCCTACTTGCCATAGGAATGCATTTCATATCTGTCAGCTTTACAAAGATCAACATCAATTTGATAACCAATGTAGCCTTATGGATGGTTAAAGTTACATTCAGGTTTTGGCTAATTTCAAGATTTGCATGCATCCTATGACTTTGGCTGGACTCAGTTCTTGGGTGAAGAAAGAAATGAAAGAAATGAAATAACTTTTTAAAGACTTTACCAGAAATCCATTAAGAATTAACAGAAGATGTTAACCTGTAAATATATAGTAAATATTTCTATATTTCATGTAGCGCTCAGTGTCATTAATTATTTTAATTGACAGTCAGTGATAAACAAAACTTGCAAAGATACACTAGATTTGTTTGCTCCAACTTTGGCAAAGTATACATAAGTAATGCATGAATATGCGATAATTGATTATAAAATTATAATTAAATCTGTCTTTTGTATATATTGCACGCATTTTAGAACATTTACATGGAAGGAAAAGTTTAGCAAATTATCGTTAACTTTGGTTGTACTTGCAGTCTGATCATGTTATAATAAAATTGTTTACTATGAACAAACATTTCTATACAAATCCATGCTACGATGTTCAACTTCTACTTTGTTGGTCAAGAACAAATAAAAGTTTTCCTCTATGTAAGCTTGTTTGACACAATAATTATTGGATGTTATGGTGGGTATATGACATCATTTTCGCAAACCATGGGGTACATAAAACTATGGTGCATCCAATTTTTGTTGAGTGCAACATAGTTAATCTTTCAGGTTGCACAATGTGCAATATATTTAAAAAAATGAAATCGACCCCTGATATGGAATGTATAATGGAATTATGGAGCAGAGTATCTCCCAATCATCATTTTACAAAATGCTATATACAACCCAATCATAGTTCCAACAAATTGAGGGTTAATAAGTTAATCCCCCATAAACATTTGATAATACCTGAATACATTCTGTGTGTTGTTATCGCTCTCGGACAAAGTACTGTGACATTGAATGAAGCCTTGCCTAGGATCAGCTGTTTAAACTGCAGTGAAGTTGACACTTGGAAGAGAAAGATAGATGAGGAGGATTTACTCTCCATTTGTACAGCAAGCTAGCAGAATGGAACACAAGCATCCACTGTTTACTCTTGTGGGGAGAGCTCCCAGTTTATTGTCATTGCTGAGAAATGGACACAGATCCATAATAGATGGCTTGACTTGTGGCCATCTTTCTTACATGCTTTTGACCTTCTCACTCGATGCTACAGATTAGATGTGTGTTACAATAATGCTAGACTGGTTAAATCTATAAAATAATTTTATATTATTTACTTATAAACTTTGACGCAAGCTAGCAGAATGGAACACAAGCATCGACTGTTTACTCTTGTGGGAAGAGTTCCCAGTTTATTGTCATAGCTGAGAAATGGACACAGATCTATAATAGATGGCTTGACTTGTGGCCATCTTTCTTACATGCTTTTGACCTTCTCACTGATTATGCTGATGATCCATAATCATTGTGTCAAAGTTATCTATGTTACAATCACCGGCAACTGTTTCCAAAAGCTCAATTACTCCTTGATTAGCTTGGATATGGGCATTAACATATCCAATTTGTAATTCTTCTTTGCAAGAAGCAAACAGCTTATAGAGCTGAAATCTCTTGTACAGACTCCTTACTTATGAGGATTACAATTTATGAACTTTATTGCCCATGCAGAGACCATAAAAATCTCTTAGCTACTCATACTGCCATTTGATCTGTAAATTTATATATTTTATCAATGTTAGGTCGAAGGCATTTCGAGACTGAAATATAATTTTCACAAACATAATTATTGCATAGATATCTTGTTTCCAGGGTTTGAAGTTAGCACTAGACCGGTAGCCTATGCCTAGATAAAGAGAAGCTGGGCTAGTTAAAAACCATGAACCATACCGATAATTTCATATTCATGTTTCTAGCTGCTTCAAATCTGTTTGAGACAGAACTCGATCTTTGAGGATTCTTTCATGGCATTCTGGATGGCTGGAACTACAACAGGACTAATTTCAGATTGGGAATAGATTAATTTTGAAGGACTAGTTTAGGCCTCTCACATAAGACTAGTCTCACGTTTCTAAGACTTTCAATTTCTAGACTTTCAGGTTGCAAGAAGCAATCAACAGGTTGTCATTCCCAAATATCTCTTCCTTCTGAATCTCCCTTATCTTTCTCTCTGACATTGATCAAGCATACTACTTTCCTGATGACAGATACTACTGACCTACACACTACTTACATTGCTTCTCTTTCATGTTGAAACCCTCAAACGACTCTATGAGGAATCTGCCTGACAAACCAGCCAAGTTTGCCGATTCATCATTATTACTTGTTACACTGACAAATAGACTGGCAGAATGCTAAAACCAAATTTATCTTATTTCCAGATATTTGCCCACATTCATCAAGTTGAAGAAGTGTTTTCTGACATAAGACAAACATTGCATTAAGATCTTCTGTGAGATAAAGGGAAAGATCAACTTTCTTACTTTCACCCAATTTACTCTGGATAAGTGGCAGTAAGGAGATTTTATTAGCATTTGTTTTCCATATATTTGAACTTTAAAGGCACTCTACCAAATTTTTAATAAAAGTTAATTTTCAAAACTTGCTCAAAGTTCATGCACAATTAAATTTCTTAAAAGTTTGAAAATATTGTATTACTGAAGCAAATTATCTGTAAGAAGTACCTTTAAATGCCTTTTCAATTTTATCATGTTCTAATGATTTTGAAAATCCATCCTTTGAATGGAAATTTATCATATTTTTGTAATGGCATTTTCATTCTCTGAAATACTGATATGGAAATGCTGAATTTGTATTGATTTAATCAATCTCTGCTTGAAGTGTTCCTTTAAGTCTACTGATAACGCACCACTGTTTATAACCATCTACCAGGGAGTCAAGGATATTGTTTTGTATGTTTCATGAACAACTTCTTTATTTCATATTTGCCACTTTCGGGTTTAAACTTCCCCATTTCTGAGAATGGTGCATTATCAACATTTTGAATGACACCCAAACAAAGATTTATTTATTAATGTCATTACTTCATTCATCAACAGTTAAGTTCTATTAATATTTTCCAAAAGGAATGGGCGTATGATCTTTATGTTGGTCTTGTGATTATAAGGTAAAGATTCCTTGATTTTCGAAACATTCTTTGTGCTAATATCATCGTATTAATTAGGGGTTACTATTGACCCAAAAGTGACAATTGCGATAGCGATAGTCTATTGTGACTAACTATCGCAATAGCAATAGTCTATTGCGGGGTACTATTGTGATAATTTATTAATAAAGGAAAAGTGATGTTTGTAATGATTTCAAACTAGGGCTGAAACTTTTGAAAGTCGTAATTTTAAACTGACACCAAGAGGGTTATCTGTTGTATCATCCGGTTGCTACTTTCAGTTCTCAGCAATCTTTTTAATGTGCTCCAATATTTTCCAAATGTGAAAATACTCGTACTGACTACTGGTGCGAATTTTCCTTTTAAATTTGAACTAGACAACTGAATTGACTAGATTGTCGATTCTATCGAAAGTTAGACGTGCTATCGACACTATTTATTGTTTCTAAAAATGACTATTGATAAAGTACTATCAGCACAGCAACTATCACGATAAGTTGATAGTTTGTTATATCTATTGTTACACCTCTAATAATAAGGTAACATTGATAAACATTGACATGACTATCTTAGAACTAAGAGTACTTGAAATCCAGACCCTGCTTAGAAATTAGTCAACTTTTTCTGATGTAAAAAAGAATGGTCCATCTTGCATGAAGGTTTTGGATTAATGCAACATTTAAACTGTTTGCCACCACTTAATTATGATTACAATCCAGTGTTAAATGACAAGTATTTACTAGCTGTTGTTAATAATGATACAAAGAGTCCCTTACAGAATGCAAGCCCTCTTTTGTCTTACTGACAATATCTGTCAAGTCAGAGTTTTGATATAGTAATTGAAAATTGGTATGGGATTTAGAGTAGTACACAACATTTTTACATGAGATATACTTCTTTGAAAATAACAGCTTATTCATAAAAATAAATAGTTTCAATGGTAAAGACAAGATAGCAATGGTAATTAAATGATTTTTTGATCAGCTAGAAAATCATGTGATTGAGGTAGCAAATTTGCTCACTGAAAGCCTTCAAAGTTGAGCTCTTACTGTTTTGTGCTGCATATTTCATAGTAATGAATCAACAAAGTCATATTTCTGTCATTCACAACAATAAATCAGCAGCTGTTATATTAGTACAGGAAAGAACTACCACCTTAGCAGCTTTCAACCAAAACATCTCACATCTCACTGAAATAATCAGAGAATCTTGAAAGATGAAAATCTGATCTTCTTCAAATCATGCCCTAGTGAGGACAGGCTATAATTATTAATGGCTGATTATGTAAATTGCTGCTGTCACCCCCCATGTTATTGTTATAAGTTTATGTCACTGAAATGTTTAATTCAAAATTCAATAATATAGTCAACTAGCTTTAGTAAAGAGCTGGTCTTCTTCAAATCATGCCTGTGACAAATTTGACCGAGTGAGGACAGGCTATAATCATCTATGGCAGATTATGTCATTTACTGCTGTCATCAGCAATCAAACTCTCATCAGTCTGCCGGAGTGACAGATGGACCGTGGATCTGCTGCCAGTAACAACACACTCCACCTACTCCACGAGTCTCACACACTTCTAATTCCTTCCCAGGGGGCAGCAGGAGTGAATTATAAACACCCCCACAGAATGAGGTTTCACTGCCAAAACCTGCAAGTCTCTCAGGAGGTGTTGGGTCTGAGGAGTGCTTACATTATGTACTTGCTCAATATTTACATTATACGTTTACAGATGTATACTGATGAAATATTCATGGATATTCAATTCAATTTTGGATGAACACTCAAAAGTAAACATGAAACTTTGTTAACATGACTAGATATGTATCTCTTAAAATCAGGCATTAAGAGAGAGTAATTGTAATTAAAAGATAATACCAGATGATATTTTCATGCACATAAGTGACTGATGACCCCCCAAATGAATAAGGTTACACTGAGGTGGTGGGCACTTAAGTCCTCTAATTATAATATCATGTAGGTACATCTGTAAGCAATTAAGCAGAAAATGTCTTTTTTTAAGTGCTATAGAACACGGATATAACAAACTCCAAGGGACCAAAGAATTTAGTTTGCTATATCCGGTTTTTGCTATACACATATAATTTTAATGATATTATATAGAGACGGAACTTTTTTGAAAATTTGTTCATAATAATCGATTGTTTGCTATATATCTGAGTTTGCTATATCCTTGTTCTACTGTAATTATGTCCCCTGCAAAGCTTTGAGCAAAGACATAATGTTTCCAGTTCCATCCGTGGTTCCAAAATGCTTTCGTTTCCTGGCCATATCTCATAAACCGCTCAATATTTTTTGACGAAACTTGTGGTATGTAGTTAGATCTAGTGGTGGACTGGTGCCTTTTACTTTTTGGTTATTCTTAATTTTTTATTTTTTCTGATTTTCATGGAATCAATTTGAACTAACCGACAGTACATATTGGGGGTAGGGTCATTTTCTGATTAAAAGTTGGTACGGGGAACATCACAGTGCATCACATGTACATATTTCTAGTTATATAATCACATACACATTTAGCATGGATCATAGATAAATGGTAATGTACAGAGGAAAACTGAATCAAAATATTAAGAAAGTGGTCATTTTACAAGTTAATGCACAAAGTTTACAAGAACATGATTCAGCTAGAAGATGATGTAATGATGAGTTAGAATAAAGAAGTTGCTTATTAATAAAATGAGCTTATATTGATAATCCTCACATTATTAATATTTTCTGACTTGAAAGCTATATGAACGACTGAATAGATATACCGGGTAAATATCTTTTCTATTTCTAATCTTGTAAATGTTTAATTACTGATTTCCTTAAGATTTTGTTCAATGTTCAAAAACATTTTCAGGGAATTTTTCTTGTAATAAACACTCCATTTTATTTCTATCTCTAAAAAATACTTTGTTTGATTTACTGAACTAAGTATTAAATTTTGATTATGCACCATCACTAACTTTTGTTAATTAAGTTGGAAGATTGATTAGCTGACACTACTGTCATGATTTCTTACTTCTTTTAACTTCTAGTATTGGTTTAGAAAAGATCAAAGTTGCCGCCCGCCCGTCCTTTATACCGCAAAGAAGTATAGTTTTTTATAAGGATGGGTATCGTTCATCATAACTGTATTGCAATAAATTGCGATATAGAAAAGCATATTGCAATACGTATCGCGATATATTGGTACTTTTTTAATTCAAGAATTTGTCTAAATATGTCTAAATTTATATCATCATTGCTCATCTATGAGCCGGTTTGGAAAGGGACTGTTTATGGCCTGTATACATATTTCAGCTATTTTCACAACACAACTATGTCACAAAATATGTCACTCAGCGCTTTGAGCATGCAATGTGCATGGATATATGCGCTATATAAATGGACTATTATTATTATATTATTAACTTCAAACTTTGTTAGAAAGGTCCATAAACTCATGTTTTATTTGTTTGTGATTGGCAATTTTAGATGGAAATTGCTCATTTTCAAACACTTCAAACGATATATTAGATATTTTCATATTTCCGATTCGTATCATGTTGTTCCCTATTTGCAATATACCTATACACCGATAATACCGCACATCCTTAGTTTTTGAGTGACATCACGAAACAATGGTCTGTGACATCAATAACAATTGTGCTATGATGTCACTAGTCATGGCCCGGGTTGAAGATTTTCATGACTGAAAATAATTTACAATGTATAATTTTTTTAATAATTTTTTTTTTTATTTCCCATCAGGTGTTACATTGTATTTGTATGTTACAAAAGTATTACATTTACAATGTATATAAGGGAAAACAAATTTAAACAAGTAGAAAAAGACATACTAGAAATGTAATAGAGTAATCCTTACCGTCATTTGTTTCGTCCCTCATGCTTTTACTAAAATTGTTCAGGGCAAAACTAAAATTTATTACAAAACACAACCTGGTTCGGGCAACTTTATTTCATAATTCCATTGTAGGCTGTATGGTATATACACCACATTGTATGGTGTCAACAAATATTCTAAATATTTTATGATTTAATCATTGCAATTTCATTAAAATCAAAGCAATTTGAGTATCTATTGAAAGAGCCTGTTGCCAAAGCAACAACACGACATCATGAATGTATCATTATGACAGAGAATTGTTTGATGACATCAGATCTTTGTTTTTATCAGTTACTTCTATCATGTCCAATGTGTGTGGAATTTGACCTGATCCACATTGGAAGTTTCAGCATCTTCTATCCCTTTCATCTGTGGTGGCATTGGTAATTACTCAAACAAATTTCATATGGAAGAAACAATTTGCGATTTTACTGGAATGAAACTATCGAGAGTTTATATCAAATAAGGAGAAAATTAAAGTGTTTTATTATTTGACAGGTTTACTTTGAGATAAGGATATTTGTTGTTCAAAATCTGTACTTCATTATCTCTTATGTTCGATCTTCTGATTTCAATAACTTGTTATGCTGGTCCATATCCTGTTATTCCAGTTCCAAATCTTATTATTCCAATAATCTTTCTCTCTTGTTATATCACAAATCGATACATAACATGAAGAATTTCTCACACCAAAGATTACTTTATTTCAGACACGATATGGTAATCATAGCTCTTCTGTCATCACCAAAGATGTATCAACTTGAAATGAAACTCTGGAAACCTAATGATTCTTTAACACCACCATTCTACCTTCGGGCAAAAATCCTTTTAACAATTCCATAATCCTGAATATAAAAAAACATAAAACTGTATCTTTCTGCAGTTTTCTTCCCCAAAGCATTTCTCAGCCCTGAGCGGAATAGTCCATTTTGGTCTGGTAAAATCTTACACATTTCAGGAGCTCAGCTCGCATTAGCAATTAGAAGTAGTTTTGAGGCATGGAGGATACGACCAATTTGTCCTACTATAACCAGGTTCTACATCTTAAGCCCTTAAGATAGAATACTTGTGCATTGATTTTTGTCCGTAATGACATTTTTGCCTCTTATTATGCCCTTGCCGCCTTGGGTGTTATAAGCCTTATTATTTGGCCTTTACTTCACCTCGATATGACGAGGCTTAGTGCATCTGCTTATTGATGCGGAGGGATCGATATACTTTTAACAGGAAGTGTGACGTAAATGCTATCACTGCAAGATCTGAGAAGATCGTAATATGTGAAGGACTGAAGTAAGATGCGATAGATTAGGAGATATTAGTTTTCTTGAAGTTATTGCTTTTAAATTGTTTTGTATGTTTTTAAGTTTAAATTGAAATCTAACATTTGAAAAATGCGAATTAGTGTCAACTATGACACAATATTGCATAGTTTTTGTGATTGATTTTATTTGGATATTTCACTGAAAGCGTTGTGTTGCTGTAATATATTTCACCCATTTCTTTTCTCTGTCATTTAACAATTCCTGATTTGATAATGTGTTCAGTTGTCCCAATGAAAACGCAAACAATATTTTTTAATCTTTTCGATTAAGAAACAAAAGGCATATAAAAGATTTTTGAAATCATTTTATTTGAAAATTGATTGCCTCACACAAACATGATTTTAAGCATTTTCCCTGTTTGATTGATTATCCCATTTTCTGGAATATTTGCATTTGCAGTGTGTAGTGCAGCTGAAGCTTCTAAAAGGGTTCATTGTTGGATTTTTTCGAGCTCGGCTTCCGAAGTCTTCGTATTTCTGCATAATCAGCTTAAAGCTATTTCTTTGTATATTTGTGCCTGAGTGACTTCATTCAGTGACTAGAGCTGATGTGAATACGAGATTTTAATTTAGTTGCGTGGAAGCTGCGTGTTCACGATTAGAAATTCTACATTGATCAACTCACTGCATAAACAAACCGTCTGATTTGACTGTGCAGCATCATTTTGTGTTACGCTTGATTTCCTAAATAACTAGATTTAGAAATAAATTGTGATTAAAATGATGTCCTGTTTTGCATGATTTGGGCTGTTCAGTACTCGTGTGATGCAATCACAACTTAATTGAGTTTAAGACTTTTAAAATTAAGATTTATTCAATTACAAACTCAACTACTGAACTTTCAAGTTGGGACAGACATGGTAATTAGTCTAATTAGTGAAACTCTCTAGTTAATTAGTGTTAAGGGGGAATTTTTTGGGTGTAATTACGAAGATTAGAATCTCTTTCTTTGATGGTTACCTGATAACAAAGTGAGATGTGTGTTCTTGACAGTTGAGTGCTTGAATGACTCATGGCATAGAATATGACAAATTAGACCTGATTACCTTTCAAGTTTTTATGTCTCATGTTGTGAATAATTTTATTTTCCTTTAAATGTGATTTTCTTATCAGATCAAGTTTATATTTGTAGATACAATCAGTTCAAATCAGGTGAAATTGACTTTTGTAAATCAGATGAAATTATCTTAAATCGGATTAATTAAAATCCTTAATGGTCCATGAAATATGATTTTTTTTATCAGATCAAGTTTAAATTTGTAGATACAATCAGTTCAAATCCAAAGAAATTTCCTTTTGTAAATCATTTCAATGAAAATCCTTAATTGTCCTTGACATACAATTTTTTTATCAGATCAAATTAAAATTAATAGATAGGACCAGTTTAAATCAGTTGAATTTACTTATATAAATTAGTTCAATAAAAATCCTCAATGGTACTCAATATTCTTGTAATTAAATTCTTATAACTTGTTATCTTATCAATATGGGCCAATTGCCATTAATAACCTTATAATTATGATTAATTTTAAGTTTAGTGCTGTGGAAATCATGTTTTACTTTTAAAGGGACAGTAGAATGTTTTTTGATAATTTTTTCACTGATAATTGCAAGTTAATGCTAAATGTATTAATTTGACAGTGTCAAAAATCTCATTACACAAGCCAATCATCTATAGTCAGAGGACATAATAATCCATTGGCGGACATTTTGTGTGAACACCTTTAATTCATTTTGTGTAAGAAAAAGGAATCGCATGGCAAAACTTTACATGATATATTTGAAATGCAAATTTTAGTTTAATTTATCATGTTATTACAAGCTTAGTTACATTGTCTTGTATTTTCCATAAATGTAGTCACATAATTGTTCTTTAAGTGTATCTTAGGAGAAGCATTTATATAGGCTACTTTAAGCCTGTTTGCTGATCCTTTTTCCGTTCAATTTGTATATGTCACATTTCATTTTTGTAAATAACTGTCTTGTTATGGAAATAAAATACTGTTTAAATCATATATTTAAATTAGTGCTGCTTCATTTTGTTTAAATACATTATCTTTCAATTGGAATTTATTTTTATTTTTCCTGACATCACCTTAATATATTCCCCCTAAAAACATGCTACTGCCCCTTTAAATGGTCCATTGCTTTACCTATCTTGCTAGCACTTCAAAACTTTTTAGACGACCGCTATAATCTGACTTTGTGTGTAATAAAAACATAAAGACAAGACCCATTACTTTTTTTGAGAAGTATTGTATTGTTCAAATATTATCTTATTTGGTTACAATGATAATAAATTGTGAGGAAAGACAAATGATTCCAAAAGCTTTGGTGTGAAATATTCATTTATTGGCTGCATTTGTCATGTGATGTACTTTTCTTTGACAATTTTGTACCTTGTTAATTCAACATAACAAAAATTTGCTTACCTTGTTTCGCAAAAAAAGAACTTAATTGAATAACCAAGTTAGATTTTACACTGTACCTAAAAAAAGCTTTATAAAACCAAGTACTGTGACATTGAATGAAGCATTGCCTAGAGAAGGTTGGGATCAGCTGTTTAAACTGCAGTGAAGTTGACACTTGGAAGAGAAAGATAGATGAGGAGGATTTACTCTCCATTTGTACAGCAAGCTAGCAGAATGGAACACAAGCATCGACTGTTTACTCTTGTAGGAAGAGCTCCCAGTTTATTGTCATTGCTGAGAAATGGCCACAGATCTATAATAGATGGCTTGACTTGTGGCCATCTTTCTTACATGCTTTTGACCTTCTCACTGATGCTTCAGATTGGACGTGTGTTACAATAATGCTAGACTGGTTTAATCTATGAAATAATTTGACATTATTTACTTATAAACTTTGACGCAAGCTAGCAGAATGGAACACAAGCATCGACTGTTTACTCTATTAGTCTTGTGGGGAGAGCTCCCAGTTTATTGTCATTGCTGAGAAATGGACACAGATCTATAATAGATGGCTTGACTTGTGGCCATCTTTCTTACATGCTTTTGACCTTCCCACTGATGCTTCAGATTGGTTGTGTGTTACAAGACTGGTTTTAGTTATGAAATGAGTTTTTAAAAAATGACATTATTTTGGATACTATTTTTAAGGTCTTGGTTTTACTGAAATTTAGATTTGTTCAGAACCTATACTGTTTTAAAAACTGCAATTTTGAACAGTCATGGAGTGGACTTCATTTATGCAGAATGAGGATTAAGGAATTGGGAAAGACAACTTTACATCTCCTGCATTCACAAAAAGTGCAATTTCGTGTCTACATGCGGAAAAATGAGACAAGGGCGTGATAGCAGAGTGGTTAGTGTGTTCTGCTCTGGATTAAGAGGTCCAAGGTTTCAATCTGATAGGGTTTTTGTGCAATGCTACACTGAATTTAACCACAGTACCACCCATGGTTCCCTGTTCCAGTCGATGTTTCACCACAATGCAAAGCAACAATGGCGTTGCAGGTCTTCTCCCTGAAATAATACTAGCAGCCATGATATAAGTGAAATCATCTTCAAAGCGATGGTTATACACCCCATATCACCTTACCTCAGCTCCAAAATGTGTACCAAGCGGTTACTCACAACGTACTGTTCCAAAGTTTTGGCCATGTTTTTACAAGTGCACTATAAAGAACAACCACTTTTCTTTATCAATTTGATTTTGTCCTGTTTTGTTCAACATGCTATATTTTAGACTGCATCACAGTTTAATGGAAAACAATTTTGCAAGAACATCTTTACATAGTCTTTTGTGGTTTTAAAATTTTTTAGAACACAATGTGGACCACACAAAATATTGAAATCATTTTAAGAAGTTCAAAGAGGACATTTAAGTTTATACTGTTTTGGATTTGCAAATTGTCCACTGTGATCATAAAATTTGTGAAACATGGTCGAATCTTTAACCCATTTAGAATCAAAAGTCAGACAGGTGAAAAAGATTGGAGAAACCAAGAAGGTTGTATAAAGGTTATTCTAAACAGATTTATTATCTGAACTTTTGTAATATTCTTAAGTTGTCCAGAAACAACTCCCTGACAAGCAGAGTGCTAACAGAGACTTGTTTGGAATAACAATTGGTGTCCAGAGACAATTTCTGTTTGAATTCCTTGTGGTTATGCTTGTAAGTTGACCATTAGTGCTTTTAAAGGATCCTTAGACCGTTATTGGTGAAATATTTTGAAATGTTTTGCTAAATATTTACATACTTTAAGTGATAGGTGGGACCATGTTAGAAATGATTTTGCAGCTGCCTTTTACACAATAATTTGTGTTTTCTAAGCTGTCAAGATATGGTCATCAAGCTGGAAGTTAGTCTTATGCACAGACCCTTGAGCATATAATTCACCCCATGGAAGCAAGTCTAGATCTGGACTGCTCTAGGAATCTCCATTTGTCTGAGGCTCCTTTTAAAAATTTAATAAAATAATATTTTTACTAAAAAAATTCAGAGACTAAATATAAGTCTAGCTGGAAGTATACTACTCTACTTGTAACCCTAAGATTATTTTTGGGAGTAACTATCACAGTCAAGTAGTTGCTGCTTGCACAAACTCCCCTTGTATTCAGCTGAATCAATTACAAACTTGACATTCACAAGATTATCATTGTATAATACTGTACGCTGGATTTGAAGGGATTGTATTTAGTACCTTGGTAGTAGCAGATCAATTTATTTAAAACAATTGCCATTAAAAATGATAAACCAGCCTAAATCCCCCCTTTTATTTTGAATTCTTCTCCTCGACAGATTTGATAACCCTGTGACCCCTAATAAGGGCCCCATGGGTCACATCTCAAAGACCCATTTTCATCTTTTTCTCTAAGCATTAGGCAAAAAAAGCTGAAATGTTGTGTACAGACTCCTAAGATGATGGGGAGATTCAAATTTATTGATTTGATGACACTGTCACTTGTCATAGCATAACCCAATGATCATTTGTATGGCTAATAAGATAGCATGTTGAGCTACAGAACTAATGGCTCTAATGCTGATGATATCTAGAGCTCTAATTAGATAACCTTGATGATAAATCGAGTTCTTATTTGAGAAAGCACATGATTTATAACTGGTATAATGTTAGTCTGTCATCCAGATCCTAGAGCAAAAATATTCAATTGACGACCAACCCAGTCAAGAAAAGTATAGCAGATCTAGATTGCTCAAGCATTTTCTGGGCTTCTTTTTATGATGATTAATGAATTGTTTTAAAATATTGTCAATATTACAGGGATTGGGAAAGACATCTTTGACAATGGGACATTTCAGGGTTTTTGGTAATTTTCTGAATTTCAAATGGGTCATTTCCCATTAGATCAATAGTAAACTTCAAAATTTTAATGGGACATATTTTCATCTAATGTGCAAAAAGCCCCATGGCCCCTGCCTTTCCCAATCACTTATATTAAAGAATATACTTCTGAGACTAAATGGTAATCTAGTATAATGTTTAACATTTACGAAAATTATCCGTCTCTTCCAATGCCTGATTCGAAATATACATATCCAATAAAGTGTAACCGTATTAATTTGGGGTGTTTGTCACTTATGTGCATGAAAATATTATCTGTTATTATCTTTTAATTAACATTTACAAAATCATATGTCTCTTTCAAAGCAAGATTCTAAGAGATAGAGTTTTAGAAGATCCATATCCAATACAGTTATTTTAACAAAGTTTCAATGTTTACTTTTGAGTGTTCATCCAAAATTGAATTAAATATCCATGAATATTTCATCAGTATACATCTGTAAACGTATAATGTAAATATTGACAAAGTACATAATGTAAGCTCTCTTCAGACCCAACACCTCCAGAGAGACTTGCAGGTTTTGGCAGTGTAACCTCATTCTGTGGGGGTGTTTATAATTCACTCCTGCTGCCCCCTGGGAAGGAATTAGACGTGTGTGAGACTGGTGGAGTACGTGGAGTGTGTTGTTACTGGCAGCAGATCCACGGTCCATCTGTCACTCCGGCAGACTGATGAGAGTTTGATTGCTGATGACAGCAGTAAATGACATAATCTGCCATAGATGATTATAGCCTGTCCTCACTCGGGCAAATTTGTCACAGACATGATTTGAAGAAGACCAGCTTTTTGCAAATGTGTTTTTTATGGCATGGTAGATGAATTAGTGAACAGCAGTAAAATACATAATCAACCATATATTGTCCTCAATTGGGCAAATTTGTCAAAGGGATAATTTGAAGGAGACAAATTTTAACAAAAAAAACTAGATAGATGAATGATAGAACAGTGAATGAATAATTTCATTGACATAAACTTGAGCAATTTAAACTTGGATGACATCAGTATTTGAGAAAATCTGCCATAGATGATTGTAGCCTGCCCAAATTTTGGCAATTTTGTCATAGGGATGATTTGAAGAAGACCAGATTTTCACAAATGTTTTTGATTAATGCTTTTTAAATGTATCAATGAATATGAATGAATTATTTCAGTGACATAAACAAATGCTTATTTCAGAAACTTCAATGAAGATTACAGCCAAAAATGACATAGAAGTACAATATCATAGCCTTTTGTGACCGTCACCAGTCTTTGAGCATCTGTCAGGATAATGATATAAAAGGGATCTTTTTAATACACCCTGTACAATTTGATGTGTTCATTAAGATCATTTGACTTTTTTGAACACTTCATTGCCATTCTAACACTCATATAATTTCAGTGTGATATGATGTTTTATTGAAAAATCACACATTTCAATTGTACATTGTCTATGAATTTATTTAAAACATGAATATACATATAAAAATTTCATCTTAATTCATCTTTACTGACAAAAAGCAATCCATGAAGTAACGTGTGATAAATAATAATGGTAAATTAACTAAAAATGCCTTGCGCTTGCATCATTTTCACTTTCAAAGTCTAGTGCTTTTTACAAAGATAGATACATGTATTTAGTTTTTGTACTCTGCCTATCTAAGGTGTCTGTACAATAATAAATCTTGAAATCTTATAGATGTAAATCATTACAAAAGCTGAAATATTGCCAAAGCGGAGCGTAACAATTATAAATTCACTCACCATGGATGTAAAAAGATAGCCAAGAATTTACTGAACTAGGTGTAATTCACTTATCAGTTGGCTAATTGCTAATTAGTGCAGAAGGGAGCTAGTCAGGTGTTGAGACTAACTCTAGACACTTGTGTTATGCAATGGTCTTGTTATCAGCACCACTTGGAATAACACTAGGTAATTAACATCAGGCACTTGTCAATCATTTGTACATTTCAACATTAGTGGCACTTTAGGGAAATGAGCAGGAACTGATAGATAAACACAGTTAGATTGGAAGGAATTTCAGATTGTTTGGAAAAGGGGAGTTCAAATAAACTACTGTCAAGGTTCTAGAGCTGCAGCACCAGAAAGAAAGTTCCATGAATTAGGAGCGTGGTTTTCTAACTAGATATTAACAGCAAGATTTCCTTTATGAAAACTCTTTTTGTGAACATAGATCTATAATACCTCAATCAATTTCAATACATCAAGTGATTTGGTTCTGATTATATTGATAGAATTTCTTAAATTTAAGAAATTCATTTTACATATTTCATTCTTTTAGTCATGTTTTTTTTGTTGAAAATTTTATTATTACTAACCTTTCTATTTTGTTTCTCGAATATTGAGAATTTCATTTAAATGGTTCATAAGATTTAAATGTTTATTATATCAAACATAATCTTGTAAACAAATGTATTTGAGAAATAATTTCTGTTCTCTCTCTGTCTCCTATCATCAGTCATAACCATCAGTAAATACTCTCACAAACTTAACTAAACAAAGTATGGAAGTTTATTCATAACTATGTCAAAATATGATTGATTTGAAAATCATAAGCATATTCATATAAACCAACTGCCAAATTAACAAAATAGTATGCATGCACTATCACTATATATATTCCTTCCAATCTAATTATGAGTTCTCATACATCACTTGATCTAATTTGTTTGTATATATATTTACACATGTAATTGTATTGGAGCTGCCTTGTAGTTAATATGCCCATACATTAATTTATTTCGTACTAAAGTGTATAATTTGTAACAGTACAGCCCTTTAAAAAAATTTAAATGGCAACCGGAACACTGATAGATAAGCCCCTTTAAACAAGATATCTTTAGAAGATTGACAATTAGTCATGTAATTCCTCACTCTCTTATATGCTGTGTCAGATAAATGTGATGAAAATGGACTTTAAAAATATGGAAATAAATAAAGAAATGAAAATATCTTTAAATGTTTTTTTTAAAAGAATAGTGTTTAACTATGAATCAAAGTTTAACAATAAGACTCTGAAATGAAAATTTGGTCAATAAATCTAAAATTTAAAAAAAAAGGAATAAAAAGTAAAAATAGATTTCTTCCTTTTTAGATAAATTGAGCTCCATTCTTGTCATAGACTTGCTTGGGCTTTTATCTCTTGTGTCTGACAGACTCTACGAGCACATTCTGATCTGTCTGTAACCAAAATAATGGCAGGAAATATTCAAGTAATCTCAGATTTATTCCCTAGGATTAATTCCAAATTTGCTTTGCTCCTTTGTGGCATCTGCAGTAACAAAATGACTCTTCATGAAGTACTTAGTTGATTAAGCCTTTGATCTATTGTAATTAGAAGCACTCATCTGTGAAAAGTCAGTGTCCTTCATCATTACCATGGCTGATGCCCCATGTAAAGACTCATTTGTTTAATGAGGCAGAGGAACAAGGGATGAAGTGATAAAGGGACCAAGATTGTCCTTGGAGATTTTCACTTGGTACTAACTTAGTCCCCCACTAACAAGCAGAGATTGTGAACTCTTTTGTGTTAAATGCCTTATTCATTATTGGTCTCCAATTAATAACTGATAACAAGCTTTATGTGAATGATATCAAGATCCTAGTTTGTTGTCAAGACTCTGAAGTAAAAAAAAATAAAGGAGCCTTCTTAAGTCTAGAAAATATTGGCAAGTCTAGATGCCTCAGCTTTGAAATTAGCTTTTATTCAGGGCGCTTTTTTAATTCATTTTGAATAAAAAATCAAAATGAAGAAATTAGTAAAGAACTCTTTTTTTTTCAGGGACTTCATGTTTGTCTTTCTAGATCCCTATGCTTGGGTTGTGCTTGTGTTTTTGTCGTGCTGGTTGTGTATTGCTTTCATTGATTTTCTTCCGAAATCATAAGAGACTTGGAATATGCAAATTTGTTGAGTAGTCAAAACTACATTGATCAGAAGTTCAGGTTGTATTTTCAAAACTCAAACAATCATCAGCATACTTGATCAACATTTCGCAAACCAAACTTCAGAAACATAAATTGCTTCAGGGACAAAATGAAATATCAGGTGGTATTTTCTAAACTCAAACAACTATCAGCCATCTTCATACACAAAGCCTAAAAAGCCAGTTTCCAAACTGTATTATGCCTTGCTGCTGACCCTTGAGTTTTCTGTGCTGACATCAGCCCCCCTACTGTTACCAACCTCCAGTTACTTTCTGATTGGACTATTGCTTTCTTTCATAGTACCTGTAAGCTATAGAGCAAGCACTGAAAACTCAAGGGTCAGCAGCAAGGCATAAAACTGACAGTTCAGAAGATGGTTATCAGTTAGTATTCTTCATTAGCATTCTGCAAACAAAACTTCAGAAACATTATTGGCTTCATGGTCAATATGAAAATCAGAAATTTCAGGTTGTAATTTCTAAATTCTAACTTATCAGCATTTTCGTCATTTTGCATTGTATTAATATCAGAAGGATGAATTGCTTCCCATTGTAAAACATATTTAAAACAAATGCTTTTCTGTAACTCATCATATCAGAAACTTCCAATAAACTGAATCCTGGATGTCACTGATAGTTACAAGCTCGCAAATTCAACATCAGGTTCATCTCCAACTGACATTTAACTTCCAATACAAACAAAATCTTACAAGATATCCTGCCCAAATCTCACAAATCTCAAACACAATGATGGAATCAATACCTCCTAAAAACTCTTACTGCTAGGTCTTCAAACAGAAGCCTGTGTTTTACAATTGATCTTGCCCTTTATCTTTGGACATGATCTAAATGCCTTGTTTGTACAATTTAGACTAATGTCACGGAAACACTTCTTCAACTTGATGAATGTGGGCAAATATCTGGACATAAGATAAATTTGGTTTTAGCGTTCTGCCAGCCCATTTGTCAGTGTAACAAGTAATAATGATGAATCGGCAAACTTGGCTGGTTTGTCAGGCAGATTCCTCATAGAGTCGTTTGAGGGCTTCAACATGAAAGAGAAGCAATGTAAGTAGTGTGTAGGTCAGTAGTATCTGTCATCAGGAAAGTAGTATGCTTGATCAATGTCATAGAGAGAAAGATAAGGAAGATTCAGAAGGAAGAGATATTTGGCAATGACAACCTGTTGATTGCTTCTCACAACCTGAAAGATGAGAAACTGTTCAGATTGATTGATTGCAAAAGATTCAACAAGTGTTCAAAACAGTTACATTGAGAATCATTGTGTGCACAATACCTTATAAACGTTTGTATGAAGTAGTGACAATTTATAAAACAAACGATCTGTCTATATTTCCGTCAATGCTTGCTTGAAAATTGTCAATGTTTTTTTGTCAGATAATCTTTAATTTCTTTGTTTGTTTTTACTAGTTTGTCTTTTATCTTATGTTTTCAAAATTTTGTGTCTGCATTTCTTGTCTCCAAGAATTTCTGATGGACTTTGTATGCAACGATCTTTGAATAATTTCAATAAAGAATATCAAATGGTGCCTTTTGACATCTATGGCATTTATCTGCATTTCATATTCCATCAGTTTTTCAGAGAACTTTGCATGGATATTTGATTGTGATATCACATGCTTTCACAGTTCATCATGTTGTAATTATTAGGTTGGATGGTATTGTCTTTACTCTGACATCTTAGGCTGCATAGCTCAGTGGCAGAGTGTCCGCTCGTCACCCGGAAGACCGGGGTTCGATTCCCGGTCGCGTCATACCAAAAGACGTTAAAAGGTGGGAGTTGTTGCTGTCTTGCTTGACACTCAGCATTGTAAAGGCAGAACAACACATTAACTGGCGCTGCACTGTGGCTGCAGGGTGCTTAGGCACAACCCGAATTTCCTTGTACTTAGGACAATAAAGTGTTATTAGCAGCCCCGTCTAAGGACGGGGCTGCTATCAGTTTTTGTGAAGTTTCCATCGCCGCCGCCGCCGCCGCCGCCACACTCGTACTACTAGCTATAACTTTTTTCCACTAAGCTTTCCAGAACTCTTATTCATACCTTACTACTCATACCTCGGGGGAACGATTTTGACACGTTCACTTTCAAGGTCAAAGGTCAAGGTCACGAGATATGTATTCACTCTAAGAATTCCTTGTAAACGCGATAACTTGAAAAGTTTTTGTGCTATGAAGCTCTAACTTGGTATATATCATCCTTGGAAAAGTAAAAAAATTTGAAAATGTTTTGGCTACAATCCGTCAAAGGTCAAGGTCACAGCAAGGTCATGACGTAAGCATGTTTTAGCGAAAATGCTTTATTTTAACTATGAACACTTTTAATCAATACATGATTGTTATACTCAATAAAAAGTGTTCAATGATTGTGTGACCTTGAAGGTCAAAGGTCAAGGTCATGAGATATGAGTTATTACAAAATGCACTAAATTGGGGTATAACTTTATCCCATTTAGCTTTTCAGAACTCATGAACATGTCTAAATGTTAATACTTCCAGGGAATCATTATGACATGTTCACTTTCAAGTTCAAAGGTCAAGGTCACGAGTTATAAAATCACCACAAAATTCTTTGTAAACACGGTAACTTGAAAAGTTTTTGTGCTATGAAGCTCTTACTTGGTATATATCATCCTTGGAAAAGTAAAAAAATTTGAAAAGGTTTCGGCTACAATCTGTCAAAGGCCAAGGTCACAGCAAGGTCATGACTTAAGCATGGTTTAGCGAAAATGCTTAATTTTAACTATGATCACTTTTAATCAATACATGATTGTTATACTCAATAAAAAGTGTTCAATTATTGTGTGACCTTGAAGGTCAAAGGTCAAGGTCATGAGATATGAGTTATTGCAATTCCTTGTAAACACAATAACTTGAAAAGTTTTTGTGCTATGAAGTTTAGATTTTGTATATATATATATTATCTCTTGAGAAGTACAACATTTTCAAAAAGTTTTGGGTGCTAACTGTCGAAGGTCAAGGTCACAGCAAGGTCAACATATATGGAGAAAATGGATTAATTTAATTTTTAACACTTTATTTCATTACAATAATGTTATACTCAATGAAATGTGTTCATTGATTGTGTGACCTTGAGTGTCAAAGGTCAAGGTCACGAGAAAATTCCCAATTTGGTGAGGCCTGTAAAAGGCGGAACAGGGTAAGGCGAAACCCAAAGTTCCGGGGCTGCTCTGCTTTTGCGGTATCCCGCAAACGCTAATCTAGTTATTATTATTCTGTCCACACACAGGTAGATCAACCTCTGTATGAATAAGTCAATGTTGCAGGCTACAAAGGGCGAAGCCTGGATGCATTTGACATTAATTGTGCAATCAGCAATACCATTCACAATTCACTGTTTTAGCGACTGAATCATGGCACAGGCTTCACTGATAACAACTACCCTTTCCATTCTAGAAGTGTTTTCATTGGCTGAATTTAAAATTTTTTTTTTGTTAAGACAATATTTTCTCTATGGGAACCATAAAGAAACCAGCAAACTTTGAATATTTTAACAGAGGTTGGATCAACATTTTGTGACTAGACTTGAGATTTCATGGCTAAGTGGTGAGATTTATAACTAAAATGACAATTTAGTCATTAATCAAAAAATATAAAATGAAAAGGAGACTGAGATTTAGTTATTTTGATCAAGCTCTTTTTTCTTGTTATATACCAGGTAGTTGCTTATTGAGTTGTTTTTTTTAAAGGGGCAGTAGCACGTTTTCTTGATATTTTATACTTTACATATTTCACTTATAATTGCAAATTAATGCTAAATGTATTATATTGACAGTGTCAACAATCTCATTACACAAGCCAATCATCCATAGTCAAAGTATGAGGATTCACATAAACTCCATTGGCGGCCATTTTGTGTGAACACCTTTAATTCATTTTGTGTAAGAAAAAGGAGTCGCATGGCTAATCTTTACGTTTTATAGTTGAATTATTACTGCTTCATTTAGTTAAAACACATTGTCTTTCAATTGGAACCATTTATTTTCATTTTCCTGACATCACCTCATATTCCCCATAAAAACGTGCTACTGCCCCTTTAAAGTCTGTCAAAACAAAACAAAACAAAACAAGGCTTAGTTGTGGAATTCAAAATCATCCAATCAAATGAACTAAATGATGAACTTAAAATATGTCAAGATGAAACAGGAACACGTTTTTCTTGCATTTTCACGCAAGCTTTGTAATCCAGTTATGTTTAGTTTGTGGTGTAATGTTTATTTATGTATCCATATTAACATCAAAGTCAAAGCAATGAATTTCATCCTGTCGTGACATAATATTTTCAGATGCTCAGTTTTAGCCAGCTGCCTGGTGAAATAGACCACTTGTCAAAACAGACAATACAAAACAAAAACAGGCGATCACAAATGCACAACGGAAATTGAATTTAAAAACAAAAGTTTATTTTGTAATAAGATTCAGTGCAGACGAAGCTTTACGTAAAGAGCGAAACCGCTGAAAGCTTGTGTTTTTAAATGTCAACTGTAAATGAATTTCCTGTGAGGAAAGTTCGCTTTTATTTGATACAGTGAAGTATTAAAAAGCAGGCCTGAAAGACAGGGTTTGTAATAGATTGCTTGATTATGTTGAAAAAAATCCATTTCTAAACCTTTTTCAAGAAAGATTGCCTGTCTGACGCTTTAGATTTAAACTGTTTTTTGTTATTTAATTTTGAAAAAAATATACTCAAGAACCAAAACCAAATTTTTTTTTTTCTCAAAACATTTGTTGGTGGCTCTCTATACAGATTGATAATTAAAAATGTGCTTTTCATTGTAATTGTAATCTACTGATTGATTATTGTGGTGTTGAAACTAAAACTTTTAACGAAATTCTGCCTTGATAAAGATATTGTAAAAATAAGTATGCAAGATGCACTAAAGAAACAAATTAAAAATGTAGCATTTGTTATGATTGCATGATATTACTATGATTTGGATGTGTTAATAAATGATCTAGAAGTATGCTTAGAAAAGATTTTGTCATTAAGTACAATTGAATTATATTTTACAAAAAATGAAAGTGAAATTTTGATTCTTTTTGTTTAAGAAGACCATGCCCATACTTTTGCAAATCCTTTCTTCAATAGTCATTCCATTCTCTCCCCACAGAGGCAGATCAAGTCATGAAATGCTGATACAACCTCTGTTCTATCACGCCGACTTTGTGGGATAGAATGGGAGATGCCTGTTTGGAGGCAACCATAGTTAGTTGTGCAATCAGTGACGCTGTTCTTAAATCATCATTTTGGCTACTGAACTATGGCAAAGGCTTTGTGAACCACCCTTTCCATGCGAGAAGGGTTGTCATTTGATAAAGAAATTCAAATTGATTTTGGAGCAATTTTTTTCCGCATGGAACCGACAGATTTTGGCCTAATAGAACAGAGGCTGTATCAACATTTCATGACTTGATATGCCTCTGTGGGGAGAGAATGTAGTCATTCCAGCTAGTGTTACTTTGTACGCTCCCCTTTGTATTACATGCTTTTCAAGTGTGACAATAAGCATTTTTCCAGATGTTGTCTTTAAAGAACATGAGCGATAGTGATAAATTAGGCTGTGACCAGTACTTTCGGCAAAGTTTGAAACTAATAACTGCCACATGTTGGTTAGGAAGTGTTTAAACGAGATGACCAGATTCCACTGATAGACTTAACAGAACAACTTTCAAGCTCTGTTGACGAAAAAACTCACAAATATGTTTTAAATGCCTACTAATCTTTCAAAAACGGCATGCAGCTATGTTAAAATCATAAGTTATGGCACATAATGTTAAAAAGCTGAATGATTGTATCATTTAAAGTCAATTTACAGTTTCAATTCAATTTTTAGCAGATTTTTCTTCCCTTTCTTTTTCATTCTTAATTTTTGCAAACGAAAAAGTTGATTTTAAAACTCAAAGAGAAATTAAGTAAAAATGATCAACTTTGAATCTGGATGTTAAATCAATACTTTCCTTTTTCTCAAGTTTTTTTGGTTATGAAAACAGAGTGTTGCAAATTAATATAGCTTGGAGGTATTTAAAGCTCATTAAGTGTTAGGCTCAAACATCTGAGACGTGAGAATAGGAATCTATTGGGAGAAATAGGATGACTTTTTGAAATCAATTCCTTCTTTGGGATTTTGACAGTTTAAATGATTGTGATTCATTATTAGATTTCTAATTAGGTATGTGTCAGTTTGAAATGAAAAAGTCATTCATCTCATGCAGTGAAAAGAAATTTGGTATTTTCCTTGGGCAAAATTTTAATTATTGCGGTTTGAAGAGGGGGGTTTGCGGTCAAATGGATCCTATTTACTTGAACATGAGGCATTTCAAATGACAGTTATTTGATAAATTGATAAATTGATTTCACATTTAATTGAACATCCTAATTCTTTGAATTACAACGGCTTTGCTAATTGGAATTTGATAATTACAAAATAGTGAATATAAATTACACTTTGAATGAATTGGTGGAGTTTTGAGATAAATATCCTCACCAATATTGTCAGATATTTATTGCTTTGACATCATTTTTAAAATAGATTGATAAAATTGACAGCTCTAAGAAATATAACATTAATCTTGCAAAGTCTTTGTGCTTCAAACCATTATTCAACTCTTTTTTAATTTAGTATTGGAAGAATCATTAAATTTTACAAAATATTTAATTTTTTTTAAAATACTTACAAAAAATTTCTTTGCAGATGAATACAAGATGTCAGCAGTGACCAAGTTACAATTCCCTCCAAAATACTATGGAAATGATATGGAAAGAAAAGAGATGAGAAATGATGAAGTTCAAGATATCAAGATAACTACAAAACATTCAGTCAACCAGGATATAAGTGTCAAGATGAGAGATAAACTGTTTATATGTCAGAATCTCGGATAATCTGTTCTTATCGTATTTAAAAAAAGAAATACTTTATTGTCCGCGTTACCAAATACAAAGTAAATTAGAAATGGGTTTTGGCAGCCATGTTGCAGCGCCAGTTCAAGCTATGTTTTATCTTGATATTGCTCAGCGTTAAGAAAGGAATAAACAGCTCTCATCTTGTACTGTGTTTGGTATGACGCTGCTTGGAAACAAACCCTGACCTCCTGGGTGATGAGCTGATGCTATACCAACTGAACTATGTATGAAGTATGTAAGATAGCAAACAATGATTACCAAGCTCTCAAAGACATTTTGATAAAGACTCTAACACTAGCAAGTGAAATTGCATGATTACCAACATCTTACCAACTTTAAAATACCTATCAAAGTATTCTGTTGAAAACCAATACAACACAGTATAAGAAAAGATCTTTTCTGTTACCTAAGGTACATAAAATAATTTCACCTTCAGATGAGTAAGTGATGCTGGATAACATTACCAAAATCTTGTCAACCTCTCAATGAAATCTGTTTGAAAACCAATAAAATACTGTATAAGTAAACCTATTCTCAATAATACTCGCTTCACTCTGATATCGAGTCTAGCAAGATGTAGTAGCAGGTCGTGTCAGCCAACCTTTGCGACCAATGACTCTCAAACGTTATATGTGCGAATGCAGACTTTTTTGGCTTGGCAAGGCGATCCTTGATTGGTCAATTTGATAGATCAGCTGACGCGAACCACTACTACATCTTGCTAGACTCATTATAAGAGTGAAGCGAGTATTATTGCGGCTAGGTTTTCTTAGACTGAATAAAACCCAGTATAAGGAAACTTCTGTTACCTAAGGTACCTCAAACCATTTCACCTTCAGATGAGGACATCTCAGAGACAGAAGAAACATAAAAGAAAGAGTGAATATAAAAAGATCCCACATCAAGGAGTCCTGAATAGAAACCTTGCTATAAAATCTCCTGGGTAGGTGTAACTGTTGATAGTGTAGAGAGAGAGACATCCTAACCTGCGTGCTAACGACTTCACCGGGTGAACACCAGAGCCAAGCATAAAGTTTATGACATGGACTCACTGACTGTTGTGGATATTTGCAACCAAATGGGACCGAAGATGACTTTACCAGACCCGGTGCTGATGATTTGGAACTCTTTCATGGCAAGGTAAGGTTCTACCTGATACAAAAAAAAATCTTATCAGCAATCCATCAAAGCAAGAAGTTTCAAGTCTTCAAGATGTCAAGTGAGTTTATTTTAGTTAAATCTTCTTAGAGACTATCTTGTATTTTTTGCTTTCTTTCCATTAAATCTCTCAGTTGGAAGAATAACAGAACAGTATTTTGTGTTTTCAAATACATTTATGTTCAGGTTGTAGACACAATATACATTCGCTATGCATAAATCATTGAAAAAGTAAAGTTTGTGTCGAACATTTACAAAGGTGAAACAAACAAACATCTTTAACAACAATACAATTTGTTATGCTCTTGTAAACTTTTGTACTGATCGCATGGTGAGACATTTGAATATTTTCAGGTAAACAAAGAGATTTCTTGAAAACCAAACCTAATCTTATCAATTTAAATCTCTTTCAAAATCAAAACTTACAGTTCTAAATGGCAAACCCCCCTACATCAAATGATAGAAAACAAATTTAAGACTAAAATCACCGCAGTGACACAACTACGAAAACATCACATGTAACTTTTAAAGCATTTTAAAACACCCTTTGTAACATAAAATTAAAGAAATATACATTTATATGTCAGTTTCAGGATCGGTTCGGTGTAAAGTTTGAAATTGAAGTTGATGTTTTCATCGGATAATTGGAAGTATTAAAAATTGTTTAATGTTTTATCAATAGAGCAATTTAAGCGAGTAATTCAGTGTCACAGCTTATAACAGTGTAAGTCAAAAGTGCATTCAATCTTTCACATTTCATCTCTTGAATCCTGCACTTTTCATCCTTTCATGCTATTTTGCATCGACTTCAAAGACCATTGTACCATCAGAGAATGGTACTATTACGGCTCATTTGGCATTGGTAACATTTGTAAGAACATAGGCAGCCGATCAATGCTAACTATTCACTGACAGTGGGAGTAGACAGGGAGCCAACATTAGTCTGGATATTTTAAATGAAAAAATCTTCATGAAAAGGACGCAACAATGTCTGCCCCCATCAATCGAAGATCGGTTTAAAAAGAGTTCACAATTGCCCATTGTGTCCCTCAGACTCAAAGAAACGACCATCTGCTTTGTGGATCTGCCAACAATAAACTCGTAATGGCAACAGGAATTCTGGACCATTTTTGATTAGGATTAAAGATTGATCCTTCCATGGACATGAAAAGCAAACAAAGAATGTTTTTAGAAAATCAAGCTTGCGAAATAATCACCCCACTGGTGGCTTCGGCACGACTGTTTGCAAAATTAATAAAATGATGAGATATTATTGTTATTCGATGTCATCCAGACGGATTTCATTTTCTATCATCTCCAATCTGGTTCAAATAACAGGTTTGTCTTTTTTATTTGAAGTCCGTTTGAAGTTTCGTCCGAAGAGAGACTGGCTATTCTATGCTGGTATTATCATCAAAAACTAAGTAAGATGAGCTCTCGAATATTCCCATAGATGAATTCAAATCCATATTTGTTTTTGATTTAACTTGATTTATGGCGCCAGATAACCCTGAGCTGCAAAAACCATGAAATAATTAGAATCAATGAGGCAGATACCATGTAAACAAGCTGATATTCTCTTCAGTCGTTTGAATGTGATTAATAAAGGATCTAGTTGCAAAAATTTTATGATTCACAAATGGATGGTGATCAAATTTGATGTTTTATTTCTCTTAACGTAATGATGAACCAAATTCAGATGGTCATGATTAACTGTTATGGTTGTAGTTTATTGTATCATTGTGCTGTATTAAATGTTGTTAGGGCCTTGCTTGTCAGGATAAATTCACAAATTGCACTTGAGTCGAACCAGAATTGCAATTTTTTAGCAAATAGTGAAATTTGGTAAATCTACTTTATTTTTTGTGAGACTTTTTATTGATTGTGTCTGAAATGCCTGCTTGACTGTTTGTACGTATTTTTTTCAGAAGCTAGCAACTTGTTTTGTGGGTTGAATTTGTCTTTCATTGCAAAAGAATGCTTGGTTGAAAGTTACTTATCTTGATGGTGTCTATATGTAATTCTAGTATGAAATAATTCTATTCATAAAATCTTTATGAAACTTGAAATCCCACTGGAAAATGAACAATATTTCAGTCAACAGGCTCAATTAATTAAAAAAATTCACATTTTTAAGAGTTTTAAAATATTTCTTTTACCTTTCATGGAATGTTTTCAAAGCTTTTTGATATTCCCCTTATGCTTTCAAGTTTGGGATCCTTTTGTTACTCCTTTTAATCTAAGAGATCATTGTATGGAAGCTAATACAAATCCCTCGTTTACAAACTGCTTATGGCTTGGCAAGATCTGTTCTGCCAGAATAATGTGTCATTGAAAAAACTTGGTCATGTGTGTAAACATCGTCCAATTATTTCCATAACAAAACAGAAATCCTTCCGCCCTTAGGGATATTCTGCCGAGATGAGTGGATTTCTTTCTATCTGTCCAGTAGAGATGACCCTTGGACTAATCATCTCTTATATACATATGCGGGCCGCCTGCCAGATAATATGCTGTCCAAAAACACAATATGTTATTTCAGCAAACACAAAACACAAGAATGGGATTCCGCGTCTGAATGTTAGAGCAATGGGGGTTCCTAACTAGGCTTTGTTCTTGATACCAACAGCGAAAGAAAATATCGCAACTTTATCGTCTGCGGGTTGCAAGTGGCCGTGAACAATCGTGGATTAATTTTCCACAACAGATGTAAGCTAAAAGGATTTTGGTTAGCCTTTGTGATTTTATTCCCATTCAGACAAATCCTGGAGCTCAAGGTGTGAATTAATCAGCCGATTTACTCAACACCCATTTAAAATCAGTCAGGTTTTTAATCAAGAGTGTTATTCTGTTACAAGCCTATTGTGTTCCTTCATTCGCTGTGGGCTTAGGTGGGCCTGGCTGGGTTTTATGTTTGGGAGGGTGCTAAGTTTGTGTATGCTAGTCAAGCAAATTAGTCTCAGTCTGATTGCAGTTAAGTCAAGCTGCAAAGCTATTCCGATTCTTCTGTGGAGCATGACCACCAGTGTCCATTCATAGCGATGAGCACCTTTATTTTACCAACAAGAGACGGCCTGGAGGCTTCGAGCTGCTGTGAAGCATTTCAATGGAACCATCCAGTAATGACATGGTGTGTCTTCTTGTGAAGATACCTTTTCTCCCCATTTCTATCAGCTAGGCTCTTTCCAGTAAAGCATGAATAATAAGCCTCTTGAAGTACAGGAAACGTTTCTGTTTAACACACAAGCTACAGAATAGAAGCCAGTCTTCAGAATCGATATGTAAACTTGAAAAAGTGTCCTCGTTTAGAGATCGACAAGGAGTGGAATGACGGTTGTGAGTATCCTGAACATGGTAGTTAGACGTTAGAAACACGGTTAAGACATTTAGCAACACCTGGTTTCAATTAAAGTAAATAAACCATCATTTAGAGGAAGTGTGCAGAGCACATTTCACCAGATGCGAAAACTTTAAGAGAGGCTGTAATTTAAGTATTTAGCTAAATAATAACAGATGGCGGGGTGATGAAGTTTGTTTTTAAAAATAACGAAAACCAGATATTATTGCATTTCTTGAGGACCTGTTAAATTTTTTTTGTCAAGAGTTAAGCATAACCATCAGGTTTGTAAATAAATGCCAGTTTGCAATTTCATGTAGCATAAACTTTTTATTGCAAATTAATTCCAGTTTGTAAATCTTCCGGAGTAAATCCATAAAAATATCAGTATTTCAAAAAGTTATAATTTGATTTATTTGGGTGTGCAGGTGACGATTGCATGGGAAAAAACTTTGTGAATTACATTGCTTTTTTAAAAATCAATGAAATCCAAGTGTAGAAATCGGGAAAGAAATAATTTTGTTAAGTCAGAAGTGTTATTTTAGAGGACTTGTATTTTAGATTTTCTGGCAAATCATTTATAATAGATTTGTTGTCACAATGTTTTTGTTTTCAACACCTAAAACCTACCAGACCTTTCAAAGAGTGAGAAAACCGCTGTAGTTATGAATTATTCACCTACTATTGAACAGATTCTAAGAATTTAACCAAACACCGAAACTGCAAGCTATTGAAGCTAATTAAATAGCAATATCGATCAATTCAATGTTCTAAAATAAATTTTGGCATTGTCAGCTTCAAATTTATACTTTTGACTTTGAGTTACGAATCAGAGTTCGACCCTGTTCTAACGATACATTAACAATGGTATGTCATATATTCTTTTAAACATATGTAAACAAAAAGAAAAATATCTCTTTTTATAAATTGATTTGAAGTGTTTGTATGCTTAGAGAATCGTCTTTATTAATCAACAGAGCTTTGGACCAAACATTTATTAAATCCTTTTGGATCATCTCTATTCATAAGACAAAAGCTGTACCATTGTAAAGTCTAAAGAATTGAGTACAGTGCTGAAGAGCTACCATAGTTCATATGTGCTTGTTTAGTGCATGCAGTATGCTTGCAATGTAACCAAACAAAAAGAATTCTTTTAATATATATTTCTTTGTTTAAAAGTATCTAAAATTCCGTTTTTATTGTTATTATGAGTGTAAAGTCAATGAAATCTGTACTATTCAGAATATTGAATGTCTAAACTTTTAATCTGAAACTCTTTACTGCTAAGCAGCTCTTATAGTCATTTGTATACCGTTTGAAGCAACTGGTTTTTGCTAAGGAAGTTGTGCAAGTTACCCTCGAACTGCTTGACATGAAGGTGTATTAATATATTGATCCTAAAAAAAGGATAACATGCTGCACTCACAGTTTAAGATTGTTTTTAATATTTTGACTTCTTATTTAAGACTTATTAAGACTTTATTGGTTATCAGTGTGAACACCAACGGAACCACATGTTAAAAAAGCTTAAAAATAAAGCTCAGAGTGAGGTTTCAGGGTCCAAATCCTATTGAATCCTCTGAAATTCATTTGGATTCAGGAGTGTATAGTTTTATTGATCATCTGTGAACTCAAAGAAAACCAAGGACTAAACCACACTTTCGAGTACTGGTTCCAGTCCGGGGGCCTATATTGAAGTTGAAATGCTGTGAAATTCTTTTTGAAGTGGAGGTGTGTAGCAGTATGGATCATGTGTGTTAACGAAGCCGGCTATTGACAGCCCTCTCAGCTGCGTAACTAATTGTGCTCAGTGCCGATCGCTCAATTAGCCCTGGCTGCTACAGCCGATCTACTCAGCAGAGATTGGCAAAAGGAATTACAGAGAGGCAAATCTGCAGCAGTGTCGAACACAGACTAAGAAGACTCAGAGCGGCAGACGGCAAGGTAGCAGTAGGATATTACGTAGAGGCAAAGCCTTCCTGGATATCTTCTGGAGAGAGATGTATTAGTGAATGCTAGAGATCTCGCCTGCACTGGCAGGAGATTGTTAGAGGCTCCGGCTGAAGTGAGAAAGCATCGTCTGCTACAGAGTGGTGTCGTCTGCTTCACAGTGTTGTCGTCTGCTATGAGGTTCGCGTCTGCCTCTCTGTGTTGAGGCGATGTTACATGTGATGTTCAGTTTGATCTGTCATGTGATGGTTATGTGGTAGCAGCGTGGCTTTGTGGATATGGACAGCTAATGGAAAGTTTTATTTCAAAGTGTTAAGAGGAGCAACGTTACTACATGTGATTTGGAGTTTGATGTGTTGTGATGGTTGTGTGATAGAGCCGTGTCACCACAGGATATTGACAGATAATAGAAAGGTTTATTGCAGCGCTGAAAGGGGGAAAGTAATATTTGAGTGATCTTCTGTGATCATTAGCACCATTTGAGGAAATTTGACACTTTCTTTGAAAGGATTATTTTGTGATCGAATTGGATCTAATTTGTTTCATGTTGAGGCTTAGTGTGTGAATAACTTGGTAAGTGTGATGTGAATTATCAGAGATTAAAAACATCAAAAGAATGTTCACGTTTGATAAGTTTCTTACTCTTAAGTTAGTGTAAAACAGCTGATGCATCAAATCATCATTTGAATTCTTATATCTGATATATCCCCAAAGGGGTCGTGATTTCTTCTCAAAAGAATATTTCTCAATTTTGATAAAGGTTAGAATTAATCTTGATCAAGATATACCATTTCAATGAAACTTAACAATTGATAATCAAGGTTTTGATAAACAAAAAGATATTAAGGAAGATTTGTCATAAGATTATGCAAAAGAAGTTTTTTTTGTAAAAAGTCCTTTTTGAAAAAATCTGATACGGTTATGCTAAAATTAATGTAATTAATCTGTAAGATGTAATGACAATAACATCAGATTATTTCAAAAACATTTTGGAAGGAACTATAAAACAGAATATCAAACACAAGAACATTATCATCTGATATAAAGCTGCCAATCTGTCAAGCCTAGTCATTGTTAGGGTATTTCATGTTTCATAAAACAGAAAAACTGATCACAAAGGGACACTAGTCTTCAAATTAACATCAATGACAAATATTTGTAAATAGAATGTCACATTTATTAAACAATTTGTGCCAGAAAAGAACGAGATCTCATAATTTCAAAGCCATCGGATAACTAATTGGACAATTTTTTACCTGCCTTCAAAGGCAGAAAACTTTGTGAAGTACGTTTGTGACAATCTTGTGACACCAAGAGTGTGAAAACTGCCATCCAAGATGCAATTGTAATTTCTTCGCTTTCATAACAGAGGCATCCATACAAATAAATAGGAATTCCCTGACAAAAACTACCTCTCACAGTCAGATACTGGAGAGTTCTCAACCTGTCTTCTATGACAGAAGTTCGGAACCCTGTCTTCTAGCGTTGCCACACGGTGCCTGAATCAAACAAAACAGAATTTTGAAGTAATTTGAGAAATTGTTCATTAGAAATTGTACCTTACCTTCAAACAGCCAAGAATGTTGAGGCTTACACTTCTTTGGGTCTCTTTGGAAAATGTCTCTGTTAGTTCAAGTTTTTTTTTTATATTTCTCAAAGGGATCTCTGTTGTTTTGATTGCCATTTGTCAAACATTTACAAGGTCGGGTTGTGGAAATAAGTCTTCAACTTTGAAACAAGGAATAAATGCTTGCTCTGTGAGGTAGACAGTTTCTGAACAATAATAGTATCAAACATAACATTTACTGAAATATCCAAAATATATTTTCTAAAGAATCCTTTTTGATATATAGATGATATGTCATTTTTGTGACCCTGATATGATATAATATGGAAAACTGTAGACACATTTTGGATAACATCAGATGTTGATTTGCTGTATTTGTATTACTGTATCTTGATACGGTACCTTCATCCCATGGAATCAAGTCTATAGGTTAATTGCCATTACTCGCTGCAAATCTTAAAGATTGGATTTATGGTTACTAAGCATTAAGTTGTTTTGTACAACAACCGAAAATCTAGCTGTAGTTTTCATTTTAAACAGAGCAGCAATTGAGCAATAGCATTGTTATTTCACCCCTATGAATTTAGTCTGAGCTAAGATATGCCATAACCAATATTTGCAATCTTGTCAATATTGGAAGAGGGAGCATGTTCTTACAATAATCAATCAATCATTGATTTTGATCAATCTTTTAATTCAACCTCCAATAGGCAGATGTCTGTACAGTTGTAGTCTTCTAGTCTATTGACATTTACCAAACTCCTGCCAATTTTTGCCAAAAAAGTAACATTTGAAATTTACTGCATTTTTTCGAAAACTTTTTACATAGTGTGGACTTAACGTCTTTGCAGACTTTCCTTCAAACTTTTTAATTTTTAAAAAAAAATCCAGATAAAACTCTCTTCCTATCACGTCTCTATTGCTACAATAACATCCCTCTCTGAATTTATTGGGAATATCATTGTTTATTACCCTAAAACAGGATTTACCATTGTTTTAAGTTTTTTCATGGAACTAATAAAATTAGCAGCTAACGTAAATAATAATTTTGAAGAAGATTATCAGATTTTTCTTTTCCATCAAATACTTCCTTAAATAAAGAATTGAAAATTTTAATGAAATTTTATGTTTAGTTTTATTAGTATGTGACATTTCTGATATAGCTTCTCTTTTTAACTAATTTAAAGTGATTTGCGCAAGAGTTAATTTTACCTTGGCTGTGGGAGGTTATTGACAGTTTCTGTAAATAGTTTCTCATAAATATCTCATAGCACAGTATGAACCATAAATGATGTTCATTCATGGTCTCTCTATTGAACTTATCAATCATAATTCAGGGCAAATCGTCTCAATTTTCCAACAATTTTAGTCACAGGGTTATATCAAGCATTTCTTTCTGCATTTCATAAATGTCAGCTCACTCACTCTTTTCAACTGGCATTCATAACAAACCATTCAACTAGATTTTCGCTTTTACTTAACCAGTGTGGTAATGACATCCCCTTTATTCCCCATCCAGACATCATTCAAAGCTGAAGACAAATCATATTTATTTTCTCATCGATGTAAGATTGGAAGATGATTGAAGAAAATGGCCTGACATGCTGTCAGTTAAAAATTGGAATACTTCTTGTTCTGAATTATGAAAATTATTGATGTTTGGGAATCATCTTCGTCTCTCCAGTATCCATCATTCAAATCAACAAAAATCATTTTCTTGCTCAGAGATGAAATATTTATATCTCTGACCAAATATTTCTTTCAAAATTATAAAAAACAGCATCTGCTGCTCGTTAGTTTCCTTGAAAATTCAACATCTTTAACACTACCCTTCAAACATCGATCAAAACCGAAGGCAAATCCACTAAATTTTCCCATCAATGTTAGAAGGAAGGTTATTGAAGAAAATGACTTGAATGAGGACGTCACTCGATGAATAGGGGTAGCCAAAACTGATTGTCCATCGTGTCAGCGTGTAACCACGCTAAAGCACTCAGGCCCACTTGTCAAATGAAGTAATTGAGGCAGACGTGGGTTCAACTGTCGTCTGCTGCTGCCCCTGTCGTCTGCTAGCTGTTGATTCATTGAGGCTATAGAAAACATCGATCGATTGATCCTAATCTTTCAGATTATCTATTCACAAGGCTTTGATAATGTCTGATAGAGTCCAGAGCCCAATCTATTCACTATTATTGGTTTTTGTTCATCTCTGTGAATCATAAATCTAAATTTAGACTCCCTGAATCTCGCAGGAATAGGTATAGACGAGGAATGTACATTGAAGAAATGACAAATTGGAAGAAAATTTTCCTTCTTTGGTGGAATAAAAACATTGAATTTGACCCTCTTCTTTGAAATCAAATTCCATGTTCTTTATCTATCTTTTATATTTTTATAATAAAAAACTCTAGAAAAATGTTTAGCCTGTAAAACTAAAAGCAAAATGCAACAAAATATCCCAGAAATCTTTTTTTTTTGGGTGTAAAATCATATTTCTCAAAATATTAATAAACATTGTTAACTGCAATTTTATGGTTTGCCAATTTCTAGCTAAACGATAACACTCTAAATCTCCCTTATGCCAGTTCATTAGGAATCTTGTATGAGAAAAAAGCCTTGCTCCCCTTTGCCCACAAAGCTATAAATATTCATCAAAGCGCTATGATGAAAATGTGCACTGCTAAATCACTTAAAAGTGGTCAAACATACAGCAATAAAATATCTCGAGACACCAAATGGGCGTCCTAACCTCAGCCATCAGTCGTTTAGCATTTACTGCATATTTTATTTACAGTCTGGACATTATCAGCTATCTCTTAAATTTGATCGCACCATAGTCTTTCTAGCATTACAAATCATTATTTAAGAGTGAGAATTTGTCAGATATTTTTCAAAATGTGAAACTTGCCAGTCTAATTAGCAATAATTCTTTTTTCAAAAATCAATAAAAGCAGTTTACATGTAGAAAAACAACCAAATCCACCATCCCAAAACAAACATTTGACATTACCTCAAAAGCAAATAAGAACCCAATCATTAATTATCATCAATCAATCACATTCATTTACGATAGAAGAAAATCATGAAATTCTCTTTATTTGTAAAATATCCATTTCAAACTCCTTTCCAGCACTGGGGATTCTTCGCTCTGTTAGCACATAATATTTATGATTCTGATAGTGTTCTGTTCAAATATTCACATCTGTACCATTCACATAATTCTCCTTTTTTACAGAGACCTCCTGCCACAAGAAAACTCAGCAATATCATCCATTAGAAGAAACCAAAGGAGTTATCTTGTATTCATCAGCTTAATGGTACATCAAATATTACAGAGAAAATTTGTCGCTACCATTTAGATGCCTATCATGCTGCATGGCGCTGACTCTGTGAGTTATTATATCTGCACTGATGGCGCCGAGACCCCCCTCCAAGATCCGACTCCTGAGTGACGGCTATTGACAACTTTCAAGATTGTACAAGTCGCAAGTGTATCTAAGGTTTGTGTAAATTTTTAAGAATTTCTATATATCATGGTTGTTGACAGTTAAAAAATCAAGCATAGATTAATGGAAAATTACACAATTTTTTTGTAAGTATGGGTTTTATGTTTGTACTTTTTGTTTTGCCAGTGTATCTAAGATTGGTGTAATGTTTTGGAATTTTACAAAAATGATGGTTGTTGACAGTTAAGAAATCAGAGATAATGGAAAATGCCACATTTTGGATATATAATTTTTATATTTTTTCTTGGTTCCACAAGATTCAAGATTTTTCTTGTCAATATATAATGTATTTTTGTATCTATATCTATTTGAAATTGTTTTTATATGATGGTTGTTGAAAGCTTTTTAAAAAAATACAGATTTGTCACAGATTTACAAATATGATCTCAAACATTCTCCTAACTAGAAATAACTTCCAAATGTATAATAATACTTTGCAACTGATTCATTTTTGCAAATTATTGTTATGTCAAGCAATGGTTGAACCATAGTGACACTAATTTCGGGCACTTGGTTGAAATTTTAGAAGAGATTTGATTCTATGACCCTGAGTAAAATATTTTGTGGACAAATTATTGGAGATGTTATTTTTTATAGAGAAATTATGGTAACACCTAATAGTTGACAGAAGATTATTGTAAAATGGATATCAATCATATTTTGTAATGTCATCTAAATTTTTTATGTTAGTGTAAAAGGAGTTTCTTTATTTCTTATGATAACAGAAATCGGAACTGTATTGTGAAATTTTCACAAAGTCATTGAGCAATGCCTAGATATATTTACCAATTATAAAAATCTTTCTTTTACATATCAACAAAACAAGTCTTTTCCTCTTACCACTCCTGTAATAGAATTTACTAGATTTCCTTTCATTCTTGAAAATAAACTTTGCTTGCCGAAAGAAACTTTTTATTGATCTTTCAATCTATACACTCTTTTTCATCAAGAATTCAGTGAAAATGCACCAGTGACTTGCAAATGATAAAATCAATAGATTATTCACATTGCATAAACAGAACACAAAAGTACCTTACAGAACAATTCAGGAATTCAGGCCAATATGAGTCATGGAACTCAACAAACATGACTAATAATTTTAGACAGGATAAATTTTGACACTTTTAAAACATTTAAGTGTTGTTTTGCTAAATTAGATCTCAGTGTTGTTCCCAGAGAAGATCGGGGGAATATTTTCTGGACCCTTTTGTCTTGATGTACCCTACAATTAGTCTATGTATGATACTTAAACATTGCAAAAGGACCCATCTTCTTAAAATTTGCCAAAGCTGATCACCTAGAAACAACACTGATATCATTTATTTTGTAAACTACAAGTTTTGTTCTTTAACATGTTCTTAAAGTGGCAGTAGCACATTTTTAGGGGGAATATGTCAGGAAAATCAAAATTAATGGTTCCAATTGAAAGACAATGTATTCAAACTAAATGAAGCAGTAATAAATATCTAAGTGTTCAACCATGCGTTTCCTTTTTCTTACACAAAATGAATTAAAGGTGTTTACCCAAAAATGCCCGCCAATGGACTTTATGTGAGTTTTTATTATTTGTTCTTTGACTATGGATGATTGGTTTGTGTAGTGAGATTTTTGACACTATCAAAATAATACATTTAACATAAATGAACATTTATCAGTGAAAAAGTGAAAATATAAAAAAAACGAGCTACTGCCCCTTTAAAGTTTAATGTTTCCTTTTTGTGATAAATTCAAATATTCTGTAAAATTCTAAAATTAGAAAAAGAAATGCAATTACATTTTCATCTGTTAAATAACAAAATTTCAAAATCTGCATTTTACCCATTATGTTATTTGTCTGATAGATTAATTTCCTAATCATTAGTGATGCTTCATAATTCATCAAAACCGAAATTCACGACCTGTGAGCAGTGATAATAGATGCAAATTTCGAGTCAATTCAGGAAAGCCATTTTGTTTTATTGGCCGACAGCTACATGCCATTATTTTTCTCCGTTCATTATAAGCAGCTAATCTCAGGTGTTAACTTCCGAGCTGGATCGGTGAGAGGTGTGAGCTAATCCTGATAAAAGTGTCATATAGCGCGCTGGGTGTCGTTAATGACGTGAAATCAACACCATCGAAGATCATCAGTGACAGTTGATTGACTGCAGTTAAACAATCATTTCCCTATCAATCACTTAGTTCAGGTGATGCATACAATAGGGATGTTTTTATCTCTGACATTTATGTTTTTATATTTTGGAGAAAATGGATTTGTTGATATGTTATTTTTAAACCTATGGTTGATTGAGTACTGTTTGAAATCAGGTGATGCATACAAAAGGGATTATTTTGAAGAAAATATGTTTCTTAAAAAATTCATATGTAACAGTTGATGAAGAACTGTTTGAATCAGAACCCTGTCACTCAATTAATAATGAACTATAAATGATAAAAATATTTCTTGTTTTGAACAACGAGTGCAGATACTGATTTTTAATTTTATTTCAAATATGAATTTTAACATACATAGTCATGCCTTTTGGAAATTCAACTTCTTCCTACCAACCCAACTTCAAGTCTAATCTAAGTTTAATTGATTGATTTATTGAATAAAAATATTTTTTACCAAACATTAGACAATATCATGTTGAGGAATAAACATAAACTTCAAAATCAAGTAATTTTGTCGCAACAACTACATGTGTTTTTGAAGTTTTTTCAGAAGCACTCAATTAACAAATTAAAAATTACCTAGCTTAACAACAAACAGGAATAAGATGAAAATAAGAAATGCTTTTGATGATATGAATTTTGTATAAAATAATTTCCAAAGTTAGGAAATTCTTTTAATCATGAGATACCTAAATATCATACATGTATAACATTTTCAAAGCTCATCTGTTGATGATTAATGCTGTGCTTATGAAATGCCAAAATATGAAAGAAATTGATGTTTGCCAACCTTTAATATCTCTGCCTAACGATGAAATGCTTTTGATTATTTCAGGATGCTGTTCGGTTTATTAGACACTGCTCACTGACAATCCTGGAATGATTCTGATCTTCCAGGCTGATTCAAATGAAAATCATCAATTATTACCGAAAAGCTGGACGGTTTCTTCGGCTTGGAAAGCGATGTATTTCTTTTGGAATAATTCTCTCCCTGTGGGTAACAACAATATTCATGTTCGATATAATCTCTGACACGAGCAAACTCGAGGACAGGAATGATGGCAGTTATTATCCAGCAAAAATTTCGGAGAGAAAAATTCAAATTGGAAAACTCATTTCAAAATCGAACTTGTCTTTCAATTCTGATGCTCATTTAAAAACGGGAACTGAAAAGGTTTTAGAAATTCAAAAATTATACCGTGGAGGATTAAGACGAATCGAATCAATCGGATTGGAGCAGGAAAAATCAAGAGCAATCGTTGAGAATATCAACAAAGAAGTGTGGCAGAATTCCAAAAATGTTTCAAATGATGAAACGAGGATATTTGTGTCAAAAGGAAATGCAAATAACATCGGTAAAGTGTTATCAAAGTCCCAAGAGTCAAGTAATAAAGATTCTCAAAGTCGTAAGCATGTCGACTCTGAAAGCCAAAGTCGATGTCAAGACAATCTCCAGTATCAAAGTTCAAATAAAAAGTCCTCTCAACAGGGCAAAACATATAAAAGCAGCGGAGGTCCTTCCCTTCGTAAAAAATCATCAATTTCTTCTCGTCCTCGGGGGAAATCTCAAACAAATTCAGCCAAATCAAACTCGGATGTAAATCTAGAATTTTACGAGAAACAACTGGATAAAAGAAGTTTACAAAAGTTGGAAAATGAGGGATTTTTAGGATATTCTTACAACGTGTCTGCAAGCAATGGAATTGCCACCAATCGCAGTTTGCCGTCCACTCAGCCCCTAGGGTAAGTGTTGTTTTATTTCTGAATGTTGTGAAGAACGTAATAAAGAGATCAGTTTAGATAGAGAAAGACATTTAGGAGAGGAGTTATCACATACTTACTGCCATGTGTTCCAAGATAATATCAACCATTCCAATGTTCATGTCTTGAAAGTTTATTTCAATCTGCCTTTAAAAATTTATTGACATGAAGAGAGTAAGGTATTGCTGAAAGAATCTAGAAGCAAAACTAACTAGTATAACATTCTCATGATAACATTGAGCAATGGAATATACACCCAGAGTGTTTTTATATTTGGATAAAATGAAATAGTTTTTCATTGACGTGAAGAGAGTATGGTATTGCTGGAGCATCTAGAAGCAAAACTTACTATTATAACATTCTATAGATATCATTGAGCAATGGAATATACACCCAGAGTATTTCATATTTGGATAAAATGAAAATAGTTCTAAATGAGTGTCTTATATTTCAACCTTGTTAGCTCATCAGGACTGAAAGTCCAGATTGCCTTATGGCATGGCCCGTCGTCCGGCGTCCGTCCGTCGTCCGTCGTCCGTCCGTCCGTAAACTTTTGACACTTTCGACTTCTCCTCATGAACCATACACATTAGAGAGCTGAAAGTACCTTAGCATATGGAGATTCTAATTTGTAACTTTGGTGACCCTGTGACCCCAAATAGGGTCACAGGGGTCACAACCTTAAATACCTATTTTCATCTTCTTCTCCAGTTCGAAAAGGAGTAGAGAGTTAAAAATTATATGTGCAGACTCCTTGGACAATGGAGATTCTAATTTGTAACTTTGGTGACCCTGTGACCCCAAATAGGGTCACAGGGGTCACAACTTTAAAAACCTATTTTCATCTTCTTATCCAGTTCTTAAAGGACTAGAGAGTTGAAAGTGATATGTGCAGACTCCTTGGACAATGGGGATTCTAATTTGTAACTTTGGTGAACCTGTGACCCCAAATAGGGTCACAGGGGTCACAACCTTAAATACCTATTTTCATCTTCTTCTCCAGTTCCAAAAGGAGTAGAGAGTTAAAAATTATATGTGCAGACTCCTTGGACAATGGAGATTCTAATTTGTAACTTTGGTGACCCTGTGACCCCAAATAGGGTCACAGGGGTCACAACCTTAAAAACCTATTTTCATCTTCTTCTCCAGTTCTTAAAGGACTAGAGAGTTAAAAACGATATGTGCAGACTCCTTGGCCAATGGGGATTCTAATTTGTAACTTTAGTGAACCTGTGACCCCAAATAGGGTCACAGGGGTCACAACCTTAAATACCTATTTTCATCTTCTTCTCCAGTTCCAAAAGGAGTAGAGAGTTAAAAATTATATGTGCAGACTCCTTGGACAATGGAGATTCTAATTTGTAACTTTGGTGACCCTGTGACCCCAAATAGGGTCACAGGGGTCACAACCTTAAAAAACTATTTTCATCTTCTTCTCAAGTTCCAAAAGGTCTAGAGAGCTGAAATTATATGTGCAGACTCCTTGGCCAATGGGGATTCTAAATTGCAGATTTCGTGACCCCATGACCCCAAATAGGGTCACAGGGGTCACAACCTTAAAAACTTATTTTCATCATCATCTTTAGCTCCTAAAGGTCTATTGAGCTGAAAGACTGCATGTAGACTCCTTGGCCAATTGGGATTCTAAACTGTAGGTTTTGTGACCCCATGACCCCAAATAGGGTCACAGGGGTCACAATCTTAATGATGACAGTCTATGGCAAATTTATTTCTCCTTGGATATTTTAGTGTGCACTTCTTTCACTGTCTGATATTGGCGATCTAGAAAGTGTTGAATAATAATACATTTGTTTTGTAATTTTTTTATAGGTTTTCTTGCAATAGGTAACATCAGTTTCATTTTTAGCTCATCTTGCCTGTATAAAGCAAACTTGATATGATGCCTGATGAGCTACAGAGCCAATGGCTCTATTTTTGTATAATAACATATCAAAGATGATCAGTTGCTCAAAATTTATACACCATTTCCCAGTTTGGCTTAATGTATAAGTCGTTTGAGAAGCTTTTTAGAAGTTTGAGATGTGGATAAGACAAGGAGTTTTACAGATGATCAACTTCTTTATTGTAGATAGTAGCAACGTAGATCCTTATACCGTTTTCAAGTTCATACTGTGTATCAAAGAAAATAGTTTCATACATATATGTGAATATCAATCAATAAAAGAAACGACATAAAATATTTTGTTACAAGAATTAATTGAATCTAGAGTTACTCTGTGTCTAGATACCGTTTTCAAGTTCATACCATGTATCTTAGAAAATATTTTCATACATATATGTGAATATCAATAAGTGAAAGAAACGACATAAAATATTTTGTTACGAGAATTAATTGAATCTAGAGTTACTCTGTGCCCAGAGTATAACAATGAAAGTGTAGTACTATTACTACTTGATATGGAAATTGGTGTCTTGATAAGCATAATTGCCTATAAAACGTCTTCTGTATGTCTCCTGTACAGCTATAAACTTGGGCATGAATAAAATTGGCATAACATCAGCCATTAGTATCGGGACTCAATGGTATTCATGCATAATCTCCCGTTAGGGAAAATCTCCTTTGCAAGCTTCGGCCAAGTCTGAAAAGGATCATGGGAAATTCTCTACTAAGATATGAAACTCTTATTTGCAATCTCAGTGATTGGGAAAGGCAGGGGCCATGGGCCATTTTGCACATTTGTTGAAAAAATGGCCCATCAAAATTTGAAGTTTACTATTCATATAATGGGAAATGGCCCATTTGAACAAATTCAGAAAATTACCAAAAACCCTAAATATTGCCCATTGTCAATGATGTCTTTCCCAACCCCTGCAATCTCTTTCAATCCTTATTGATTGGGATGCCCTTTTTGACAGCCTGAACATGAATAAACTTTGATGCCATGGTCAAATTGTTAATGTTTTTGGATAAATATGTTCTTCTGATTTCAATAGTTTTATGTTTAGGTGTCTATCACAAACTAATTTCATGAACAGCTGCCTTGCATCCAACAGAAAGACCAAAAGTTTAATGCATTTTAATTAATTTTGCATCTGTTGATGATGATAATGATGATGATGATATCGATGATGATGATCTGTCAAGGATGATGATGTATATGATGATCATGGTGATAATGCGCTTATGATGATAGTGATGATATCTTATGATGATGGTGATGATATGATATCGATGATGATGATCTGTCAAGGATGATGATGTATATGATGATCATGGTGATAATGCGCTTATGATGATAGTGATGATATCTTATGATGATGGTGATGATATGATATTGATGATGATGATCTGTCAAGGATGATGATGTATATGATGATCATGGTGATAATGCGCTTATGATGATAGTGGTGATATCTTATGATGATGGTGATGATATGATATCGATGATGATGATCTGTCAAGGATGATGATGTATATGATGATCATGGTGATAATGCGCTTATGATGATAGTGATGATATCTTATGATGATGGTGATGATATGATATCGATGATGATGATCTGTCAAGGATGATGATGTATATGATGATCATGGTGATAATGCGCTTATGATGATAGTGGTGATATCTTATGATGATGGTGATGATATGATATCGATGATCGATGATCTGTCAAGGATGATGATGTATATGATGATCATGGTGATAATGCGCTTATGATGATAGTGATGATATCTTATGATGATGGTGATGATATGATATCGATGATGATGATCTGTCAAGGATGATGATGTATATGATGATCATGGTGATAATGCGCTTATGATGATAGTGGTGATATCTTATGATGATGGTGATGATATGATATCGATGATGATGATCTGTCAAGGATGATGATGTATATGATGATCATGGTGATAATGCGCTTATGATGATAGTGATGATATCTTATGATGATGGTGATGATATGATATCGATGATGATGATCTGTCAAGGATGATGATGTATATGATGATCATGGTGATAATGCGCTTATGATGATAGTGGTGATATCTTATGATGATGGTGATGATATGATATTGATGATGATGATCTGTCAAGGATGATGATGTATATGATGATCATGGTGATAATGCGCTTATGATGATAGTGGTGATATCTTATGATGATGGTGATGATATGATATTGATGATGATGATCTGTCAAGGATGATGATGTATATGATGATCATGGTGATAATGCGCTTATGATGATAGTGGTGATATCTTATGATGATGGTGATGATATGATATCGATGATGATGATCTGTCAAGGATGATGATGTATATGATGATCATGGTGATAATGCGCTTATGATGATAGTGATGATATCTTATGATGATGGTGATGATATGATATCGATGATGATCGATGATCTGTCAAGGATGATGATGTATATGATGATCATGGTGATAATGCGCTTATGATGATAGTGATGATATCTTATGATGATGGTGATGATATGATATCGATGATGATGATCTGTCGATGATGATGATGATGATGATATTTATGATTTGTTGATGAAGAGATGCTGATGATGATGAATCAATGTTCATGACGATAATAATGAATCTTTGTTAATGACAATGATAATAATGACCTGACAATGATGATGATAATAATGATTATGACATAATATCCAGTGATAAGATGCTTATACTTCACAAGTATGATATTTCCTCAATTATTACTCATTGGAAATCTCTACATCGTGTATATATATATTTCATTCCAACTTCTTAAACATATAGCTTTTACATCTAGAGTGTTCTTTTTGATATCAAGTAAATTTTTATGATCAAATGGTTGTAACTTTAAGGACGATCTTTCCGCCACTCTGCCCAATTTCCATTTACAATTACCACAAATGGAAGAGGTGTTGGAAATTGCTGTGAAATTTTTTATTTTGCTCATTTTTTCCAATTATTTGCAATGATAAGTCCATTTGTGCTAAAAGCCTGGGGCAGACTTTGAGAGCTAAACGTACATTGTTAAAAGGAAAGTGTCATGCTGCAACTTTTTCAAATGGTGTGAGACAAAAAGATATGGATTTTCTACATTTTTTGTCAGTGCAGAGTAAAATTTGTGAATTTATGAACCATAAAATTAAGTTAGAACAGCACTTAGAGTTATTGCTGCCATGATTATTAGATTTCATGTCATTTTGAAGGATTTGAGTGATTTGTTGTGGGCAAATTTGAGGTGTCTCTAAGTGGAGTTTTATAGAAGTTGTTCTCAATTTGTTTTATTAGACAAATTAAAGCTTTTAACTTACAGATCGTGTATGAATAATATTAGAAATCTATCATGTATGAAGTATATTAAAAATCTATGATGTTTTGGACAATTTCTGTTCAATTATCAGAAATATTCATATCAATCTCTTGAAGTATTCATGTCATTTTAAAGGATTTGAGTGATTTGTTGTGGGCAAATTTGAGGTGTCTCTAAGTGGAGTTTTATAGAAGTTGTTCTTAAGTTGTTTTATTAGACAAATTAAAGCTTTTAACTTACAGATCGTGTATGAATAATATTAGAAATCTATCATGTATGAAGTATATTAAAAATCTATGATGTTTTGGACAATTTCTGTTCAATTATCAGAAATATTCATATCAATCTCTTGAAGTATTCATGTCATTTTAAAGGATTTGAGTGATTTGTTGTGGGCAAATTTAAGGTGACCAAAGTGGAGTTTTATAGCAGTTGTTCTCAAGTTGTTTTATTGAACAGATAAAAGCTTTTAAGATCGTGTATGAAGAATATTAGAAATCTATCATGTATGAAGTATATTAAAAATCTATGATAATTTGACAAGTTCTGTTCAGTTATCTGGAATATTCACATCAATCTCATGATATGTTATTTGACACTTTTGATGTTTATAGTTTTTGTGCTGGAAATTTTGGAACGAAGAACAATTTATTTGAAGAGGAAACATGATACATGTTCTTTAGTCTTCATTTAAGATTAAATAATGTCTTATCTGATTTAACATTGATTCAACCTTTAGATATACTGTTCTATTAGTTTGATTTATTACTATCCTGTTACATTAAATAATAAATATGAGTATAAAAATATTTATCTAATCAATCTTAATTTCAAAAGAACCAATTTTCGCACTAACCAACTTCTTACTTTTAATCAAGCATAAAGAATGAACAAAATGTATGATAGGTTTTTACAACCCAAAGTCAGTGATCTAGAAGTATTTTGTAGTTATTACTTTGATATTTGCAATAAATCAAGGAAAACCTAATTATGCGAAGCATAGAATGATGTATTTGTTGTTTTATCTTATCTCACATGATGGTTTTTTGAGTTTTAAATGGGATTGAGTTTAAAATTATTCAAATGTTGATTAAGTAGATACAGAATTATCCTCATAAATGATTGAAGATAAAATGGAAAATAATGGAAGTTTTCCAGTTCTTGCTAATAATTGTATCTAGTTCAAAGGAACGAAATGAAATATTAAAATAGCTTCTTATATTTTATTAATTTAATAAATAAGAACTAAAATCCAGAAATAAACGACTTGCATCATAATTAATGAAGATAATTTAATTAATGATTTAACTTAAAGAAAATCTTATCTTTAACTTTAGTATTAAAATCCAGAATAAAATGACTTGCATCATAAGTAATAAAGATAATTTGATTAATGGTAGATTTATATGAAAATCTTATCTTTGACATTAGAATGAAAATTTAATCCAGATTAATGGTAGATCTTAACTCTAATGTACATTTCAGCATGATTTGTGCTATCTCTAAAAAAACATTTAGATTATTAATATAAGATATAAAGAAATCTTTTCTAAGGAAGCAGCATGTCCTTTTTACAGCCATGAGATTCTTTTTCTTACACAAAATGAACTAAAGGTGTTCACACAAAATGGCCGCCAAATATATTTTATGTGAATCTTCATACCTTGTCCTCTGACTATGGATGATATTGGCTTGTGTTATGAGATTTTTGACACTTTCAAAATAAGGCATTAAGCATTAAGTTACAATTATCAGTGAAAAATTTTAAAATATAAAATTTAAAAAAAAACATGCTACGGCCCCTTTAAGCAGCAAATCATGTATCTTATGAAGCTGAATTACGCAGTGCAGGTGTGAAAGTGTTACGTATATTATCTTTGGAGGAAATTATCTCTGGAGATAAAATCAGTTCATGTATCAGTTAATTCACCATCCATCATGTTTCTAGCAGGACATGCTTTCAACTGCTGCAAGATAACATAGATATAAAGAAACCTTATGTCATGTAGTTTACAGAAAAATGTTGGATAAAAATATAGAATTTGCTGAAAATGAATTATGTGCTTGTTGCTATGGAATACAACTAAAATTGAATTATGTTGAGTTTGATGTATGTACTTTGATAAAAATATTTCTTTTAATCTGAAATTGCTTCATACCTATAACGAATAAAGTGTTTCTTGCAATAATTCTGTAGGAATTATTTTCTTTATCACTTTACCTTTCTCATGAATTTTAAGCAGATTTTTGTAAGGAAAAACATGTCCTTTCTCTTTGTAGAAACCTATTTATTCTATTTTCTAAATATATCCTTATTGTAAGCTTACATTATGGAATTATGAGAAAATTTAATGAAAAAAATAATTTACTTTTGTTCTCATGCATTTATGTTTTTAACCTTGAATTTATTAAAAGTATTTGTTCAAATATTTTCCTTTAGAAACTTTGTTATATTTACTTCATTCAGCATAAAACATCACTAATGCATATATTTTCTAAAACCAAAAGAATTAACAATAGATATTCAAAAATATATAAAAAATAATGCCTATTCATATATTTTCAGATGTCAGGAATGAGCATTCAGAATGTTCAGAAATTGACAAATATCATACAAATTCATCTTACTCAAATCAATGACTGTTGATGCATGCATGATGTCATTGAAAAGCTTTAGAAATGAATACATCGATTTCCTTGCCTGAATCTGGTGTATGTAAAAAGTTTGAGAAATATTATTACTTCCTAGATCCAATTTTCCTTTTGAAATGCGCAATTTATTTTAGAAGAGGGCACACATCACTTTTGTAGTAGTTAAGTAAACAAGGGAATCAAGAATGTTTTTCAAAAGAGTCCCTACAGTAAATACACTGCAGGTGTACATTCTAAAAAAAGTTCTTAAAAACATCCCATGGCTGTTCAAGAAGAAAATTGTTTTGAGGTTTCTGTCCATGCTTAGGCAGCTGACATCCAGCTGTTGTTTACTTATGATTAATTTGTGCTTATTGATGAAGTCATAGGAAAACATTCCAATCTGATGAATAGATTTCAGGGTTTCTGCAGAGTTTGGTGGAACTGGCATAGATTTAATCGATTCTCAATATAAACTGTCTCTGGCAATTCTAGTGAATTATTCATGTTTATTTAAAGCAGGAATGATTCATGATGCTTTAAACTTTTCAAAATATCTTTCGTATTTTTTGAACTGGTATGAAAAAAATTAGAAAATGATGGGATGATTGTTTCAAAAGCATATATAGTGTGATTGAAGACAATCTGAAGATCTCAAGATATATTTTGTGAATTTTTGAACTGGTATGAAAAAATTGAAAATGATGGGATGATTGTTTCAAAAGCATATGATTGAAGACAATTTGAAGTTCTCAATATATATTTTGCATTTTTGAACTGGTATGAAAAAATAAAGATCATTTGATGGGATAATATTTACAAAAGCATACATATTGTGAGGACACAATTAACATCTCAAGATATATTTTGTGCATTTTTGAACTGTTATGAAAAAATAAGATCATTTGATTGGATGATTGTTTCAAAAGCATATATAATGTGATTGAGGACACATTGAACATCTCAAGATATATTTTGCATATTTTAGCAATTATGAAATGGTTAGAACATGATATAATGGGATGATTGTTTCAAAAGAATGTAAAATTTGATTGAAGACGCTTTCAACTTCTCAAGATATATTTTGCATTTTTAGATATTTTTTGAAAAATTATAAGATTATTTATAAAATTAATTTTTTATTGAAGTTTGTTTGGTGTGCATGGTTGTTATATGAGCTTTGATGAATATTTTTATATACTTATGCAGTTTAGTTGCTATCATTTGTAAGGGAAAAACCATTCATATGTGTTGAAACTGAATAAGTTCCTAGGAGATTGTAATACGACTATTCCTAAAACTCTGGATGTGAATATCAATTCTAATGACAAATTATGGAATGATCAATATTATCAATCTGTTCAAATAAGAAAAACTTTTGGAAAATATATGAATATATTGTTCTCCTTTTACTTAAATAAAAAATACATCAAACTTGTATTGTATTGAAAACAAGTTTTCTGTTGTGTTTACATTACATTTTAATGCTCGCTGCTAATGGCTGCAATACTGCCCAAACAGTGCTAAACATTAACTCACATTTAAATGATTTTATCTATTTTCATTTATTTTGAAGGTTTTTCTTCATTCCTAACATTCAGGGGCATTGTGCTGAAATTTCTTTTTTTTAACTCATAAAGCTAAATTAATTTAATATTCATGTTTTTACAAATGGTGAATCTCAAAATGGTGTAAACTGTACCAGTGTAGAGACAGCAATGAAATAAAAATGGACACTTCACTGAAAATTTGACATGTTAAATTAATCAAATTGTTTAAAGCAATTCTTAAAAAGGTAAAGGTTGTAAGCTAATGCTAAAGTAATTTATCCTTGCACCTGTTTCCTGAGAAACATAAAGACATTAGCGGCAACATGTTTTTAGATGCAAATTCCAGCTTCCTTAAACTTTTTATAGAAAAGAAAAAAAAGAGCAGCTTAAATTTAACTTATACTTTACATTTATCACCTGTCAGCAGTGGGGTGGAACAAATTAGTCATGCTCCGTTGACCCTGTGATCATTTGCCATGCTGTAAAGAATCATTATTAAGCAATTGATTATCTCTAAAAAGCTAAGTTTGTCTCAGGTGACTGGATTTTTTTCTGTCAGCGACTGAAAAAACATCATATTTCCGCTCCCTGGAGTTAAAAAGCTGATGATTTTCATCGTTAAGATGTAGTTAGCGCCTTTTTCACATTTTGTATTTGTTTCACATATTTCCATAGACTTTAAAAAGCAAAATAGAAAGAAGCAATATGTTTTGTTTTCCCAAATTTGAAATACTTACTTGCTATAAGCTGGATTTCTCAATGTACAAAATAGTTATTTGAAAATGCTTCAAGAATTAAATTTTTAAATGGCGTTTCAGCAATATGAATACAAATATTGCAAATATATCCATAACAAGCTCAGTGATATGAATTTGAAAGAATAGCTTATGACTGCTTTCTCAACAACAAAATGTTTTGAATATAAACACTGATGGTAATTGTCAATGCAGTTTTTGAGAAATGATGGTTAAAGAATTTCTAATGTTTTAATATACAATGAAATATTTTGTTATACCAAAGTGTTTTTTAGCCAAGTAATCTTGAAACAAAATATTTTGATTTGTCACATGTTTGTTAAATAAGAATCATATATCCTGATGTTATGCCATTGATGTTGTGATTGACTGTCGTCATATATAATCATGCTGACGGATCTAAAATAATGTTTGTTATAACGGCAACCATTTTAAAAAAAATGTAGGGTGGGAGTTTTAATTTGAAAATAAAAGGTAGGTTTTGATAATGTCTATTTGGAATACAATTTATTCATTCATTGAATCCAAGCCTACTTAATTGTGTCAAATGTTTCTTGACAAAGGACACTACCAAAAAAAACCTGATTTATCAAAATTTGTATACAAAATAGAATCTCTAACAAGAAACAGTTAACTACAGCCATCTTGTATGGTATTTTGTATGTTTATATCTCATTTGTTTTGTATATTGCTAGTTAAAATTCTTATATATTGTATAAGATTACTTGTATATTTGCTCGTGTACTACCTACATGGTTTTATGAGAATGAAATGATTGATTCATTGAATTACAGTATATGAATCTGATTAATCCTTAGCTGAACAGTAAGAGTAATGTTAGGGTATATCCGTTTTCAATCAACAATCCATGATGAAAATGAAAGTGAGAAACAAAGGAGAATCATCAATAACATGCCAATGTCCTTATCAAGTTGATCTTATTTTTTGTTCACACTGTGTTTAAACTTTGAACTTTCAAGTACATGTGTGGCAATCAATAAAGCTGAAAATCCCTGGATTTGCATTAACTCTCAGCAGAACTTAAAGGATAGAGAGCAGAACTCACGACCCTTTTCTCTCCACCAGAAAGAAGCTGATCCAATTAGTGAGATTACCAACAGAGTTTGCCGATTCCAGATTATTTGCAGCATTTCTTGCCTCCAGACACGTTTTTTAGCTCTCTTGCTGACAGATGGTGTAAGAAAGTTGCTACTTGTGAAGTTTCAACGGTATCAAATATCACGTGTTCAGGTTTTGCACCATGTGTGCTCAATGTTTTAGAAGAAGGTTTGGATTGTATACAGTCTGGTGTTAAGTCTTATGTAAAACATGATGGGTTTATCACGCTTGTATCCTTAAAACTAATTATCCATGCACCAGATTTTAAACATTAATTAAAATGGTTGAAATGTGGTTAACATCTGGGGAGGAGTGTTCATTAATTTTGGTGTTGCAATGCTATATTTTGATCTTTCAAAAATCTTTTAATTGCAAAACTTTTCAAGAAACCAACCATGAAAGATACGAGTAAAATTATTTTTCTCGATATTTTTTGTTCAAATTATTGCTAAATAATCTTTTACTTCCAATGCCAAAAAAGCATGTAAAAAAACGAAGGGAATTAAATCAGAGAGAATGAAGTTATTGAATGAATGAAGCTTATTAATACTGATGAATCATTATTTAAATACACTTGATACATATATCCTAATAAACATAGCTTTCATAGTGTCATTTTGAAGGTTAATCATTGATATAATGCTTCTGAAAAATAGAGTGCATTTATTACAAGAGATGGCATTTTGAAGGTTTGGTGTTCGCATGTTTTATTTGCTAATAAATAGAGCAGGAACTGTAAAACCAAGTCAGTTACACCATCATAATTGGATATAGCACCAGAAGACACGATAGCATGGGATAAAAAGATCTCTTAGATAAATTACTCTTGTGTCATACTATTTTTAAGAAAAAAGTGTGAATGCTTATAATGCATGTAATAGACAAGTTTGCAAGAGTTTCGTATTCACTTAATAATTTATTTATAACCTATTCTTTTAAATGCTATTCTTGTAGAAATGTCCAGAAAGGCAAGCTTCTCCTCCGACACACGTTAAAGAGACACAGAGTAAGTTGATAGGATCACAAGTGTCAAATTTTGAAATCGATGTTATAACATCGAGAACCACTAACTGTTACTGAAAATAACAAGTTAAAGGTCAATCAGTACATTAGAGCAAAAATACGGCCATTCAAAGTCGGGATTTTGATCGAAAACCGGACAATGTGACTCGAGTTGCACGCACAAATTCGCCAAACGTAATTTTGAAACCTTGTCATAAGCTGACAGGAAGATAAATTCGATTCGATAGTGTTTATTAGGTATTGTTACCAATAGGTAGATTAATTGGATGTATAATTTATTAAGCGTATTTGAGATGTTTTCTTGATTTTTCCATAAAATCAAGCATTTTTGAGCTCGAGATATTATGCATAAATTGGCAAGTCCAGTAATGAGATATGAACTTCAATCAGCATATTAGATATTTTGTAGCTCATCAAAACCAAATAAAATTTTAAGAAAGATACTCTGTGTCACTTTAAAATATGTGAAGTCACACTACAACTATCGTTGCTAGATAAAAGTTATATGTGCACATGTGCTCATATTGAAACATGTCTCCACTTTTTTTCAAACATATCGTTAATAATCAGTTATCATCACAGTTCTCCACAGGAACAAGGAAACAGGAAACATTGATGAATGGTAAAATAAGGTAATGTACATTACCTTTTTTTACCATTCATCAATATTACTTACGTGACATGAATGCATTAACAAGAAATGTTTGTTTGCCAGGTCAGAGAAGTTATATAGTAACTATTTCCCTTTCTGACATTTTCTACATTACTGTCAAACTTCTTCAAGGCTTTACTGCATCATTGAGTACTCAACCAAGGCCCTTATTCTTTCTGACTCTATTGATTTTAGGATGAATTTGTCAGATCACCAAGTTTCTGCGTTACAAGGATTCATCGGGAACACAACAATCTAGTTGGCAGAATCACAAAATAAAAAGCTGGAAAATAAATTAAGATACATTTATTACCAATGTTTTTGCAAAAACTGTTGTGTAAAAAGAGAGAAGTTTCATAAGACAAGTGACAAAATGATTAGCTTCATGGTCAGTCTATTTCTTCATTTAAAAAAAAAGCTGTAAAATTATTTTGACACATTTACTACAAATTTTTATGCGAAAACTCTTGTCTATGACAGAGAATGTGACAATATGACCTTAATGACTCCAACTCATAATTCCTAGAAATATTGGCAATTTCAACTGACATTGTTGACAAGAGAAGAACACAGAGCATCTGTAAACGTCAAGAACAGGATGTTAGAGTGACCAGGGAACCTGTCATCATCTCTGTCCTGTTATAATCAATCCTTATCAGGCTGACAATATCATGCTTGTAAATGGATCTTTCTGATAAGACACAATGCCTGCTCATCTAGTCTTGGAAGGACATTTTCGGGTCGATCAATTGCACCGTCTAAGTGGTGATCGAAGAAATGTCCCGAACAAAGAGGCAACGTTTGGTCTGGTGTCCTCAAGGACAAGAGAAGAAACACAGAGCATCTTTCTGATAAGACACAATAGTTGCTCATCTAGTCTCGGAAGAACATTTGCAGGTCGATCAATTGCACCATCTTAGTGGTGATCTAAGTAGTGATCGAAGAAATGTCCCGCCCAAAGAGGCAATGGTATGTCTGGTGTCCTCAAGGATAACAGAAGTAACACAGAGCATCTTTCTGATAAGACACAATAGTTGAACTTGCTCATCAAGTACTTGTTCGGATTGACGTTTGCAGGTTGATCAATTGCACCGTGATCGAAGAATGTCCCGACCAAAGAGGCAACTGCATGATGGGGATTAGTCTGCTGTCCTCAAGGACTTGTGGACCATGTCAATCAATTCTGTGTGAAAGGCTGATGGAGCTCCTCCTTGTTCTGTAATGTTTAACCTTAAGGCTGCTGGGTTGTTTTCAGGTTGTGAAGAGAGGCAGTGGTACTCTTTCATTCTTCATTTCATTTCTCTTAAGTTGTAATGAGATTTTTAAAATCTCCAGTGTTGAAACACAAAATGCTAGTGTCTTTGATAAGCAATTTAGTGTACATTTTATTTGACAGTTTAATGGTGCTGACAGGATAAGCAGAAACAACCGGTAAAAGATGATAACTAAGGTCCATATTCTAATAACAAATACATTTGTGTTTTTAACAGTATAGAAAATGTTGACTTTGTTGGCTACATATACATGTAGAAGGGGGGTGCGGCTACCATCACATTGAACGCAAGGCAGGTGACATCTTTAGGGATTTTATTTACTCTATTGCCACCTGTGAGGGCATGTTAATCAGAAAAATATAAGCAGAGAGGTAGAGCTTTTTTACGTCTTAAGATTGACATGATGAAATTTTCTTAATTTTGTAATATCAAAATTTTTTTGCAATATTACGAGCTTCTAAAATGATAATAACTAAAGGCATTTTTTAGAAATTCTTATTTATTTGCTGCAATTAAACACATTGGTTGTTTTGTGAATATTTTTAATTAAAAAGCTTAAAAGCTGCGGGGTTATAAAAAAGTCACTGTTGAAAGTGGATGTTCCACAAAGCTCCTTTAATTACATGTTTAATAACAATCATATTTCTACATGCAAAATTTTCACATTGTTCTTTTCACCCATAAATAACTAAACTGTCAGTTCTGTCACCAAAGCTTTATGACCTCAATATTTTACAGCTTAATTAATGTTTTAACAAGCCTTGTGGGAAAAATAAATCTGTCCATTTAATTAGAAAAATAGTCTGACCTAATAAGATAAGGGAACAATGACAACATAAAGCTCATAAAGCGTGATGCGGTTACTGGATATAATTTCTGTTGTAATTTGTGAGTGACGCGTAATTTCTTTTTTTGATGTGTTGCAAATTTAATCTCCTTGATGTTGCATAAATCACTCATGCAGTTTCCTTCAGTTAAAATGAAAGAACATGTTCAAATTAATTCCAAAATGAATTTCATTTATGTAGTCATGAAAATGTTGATGAAAGTTATTTGGAAGTGGTTTACAAAGATCAGAAAAATATTTGGATCACAACTTCTTTATTTAGAAACGAACAATTAATTTCATCAGATGGGATGTTAGTGATAACATAATGGAAAATATATCTACCTTGAAGGGACAGAAGCATGTATTTTAAAAATTTCATAATTTCAATTTTTCACTGATGTTACATGTATTATTTTGATAGTGACAGCCGTTGATATCAAAAGTTCAATTCTGGAGACTGCTTAAAGTTCTATATCAGTTCATAGTCATTTCCATAAAAACAAAAAATCAAATCTTCTTTTTACAATCCATTCATGATACATTATTCTCTTGTTCTAATTTATCTTCAAATGAATTAATTTTCATGGAAAATTAATTGTTTCCCCAAATATTGATAGACATTGCAAGTAGGGGATTTCACAAGTTTAATTTTTGTTTGTGCAAATTGTCCATGGAGATTGCTCAGCAAGTTCTGCATCATTTCCTTTTCTTGTTATTAACAGTTAGTCTTTACCAAATGTGTTCATCACTTTCAGGCAATCATGCTTGCTTTGCACCAATGATATTAGCATCCAGGCTATTTTGCATAAGAAAGAAGCAATCTCTATTCAGACTGAAATATTGGTTAATAAGATGCCATGGTCGATGGAGTAAAGTTTTAGTCTAAAATGAGAGACCATTTGTCAAGTCAAGATAATTCAAACTGTCAATATCTTGAAATTCGGACGTTTGGATGTTTACGCATCAGTGTTCTTCAATTCATTCATGTCCTCATTACAAGGGCTGTTTGAGTAACTCCAGTAATTACAATGGTAATTGATGTGAACTCCCCAAAGTTTAAACATTTTATTTGCTTTGGAATTCTTATTCTACATAGAATGATAATGACTGACTTAAAATTTTGTGTATGAACCAAAACAAAAATAATTTTGTAAACAAAATATATTTTGTTGTTCAGAATTTGAAAATTTATTTACAGACAGGAAATTTTTAATTGAATAATTCATTTATTTGAGAGGATGTTATCGAGGGTTTATGTGTTTTGCGATCTGATACATTGTAGGTTATGCCATTCAGACGCGTTTTTTTGGTTGATATATCAGCCTCTAACTTGGTGTTATGCCACGAAGAATAAGAAATCCTGCAGAAGGTGTTTGGACTATAGTTTGTTCACAGCAACATATCGGTTGATAAAAAGCCCTTCATGTACATTACAAGTCGCTCAATCTGCACGCTTTTTTCATGCTTTTTGTGGCGAGGTTTAAGTAATTTCTCACCAAGAGGGTGATATCAGTATTTATCCAGGGTCACGTGGACCAATCAGAGATTCTTACATGAGGTAGTATAATATATTTTACCAAAGTTGGGATAGTGCAGTGGTTAGCACATTTGGATCGAGAGGTCTGCAATGCAAAGCCACAAGAGTCTTCCGAGCTTTCTCCCTGCAATAATTTAACACATCAGCCATGTTATGAGTGAATACTTTTGAAAGGGGCATTAAACCCTATATCACAACAAGTCACCTTATTTTTTACTCATCTTGTCATCTGCCACATAAAATATGACTTTTAAGATTTAAACAAAGTACCTCCAATGAAGAACATGTTATCCCTGCATAGGATTTGAAGTCTATAAAGCTCCACACAAGCATCTGTTTACAATATGGTGGACACATGGAGCTGTTGAGCTGTTCTATATTCTATCATGCTCTAATTGTCTGCAGAAGCAGCAAGATGTCTGGTGGAAGTGTTCAGGTGTCAGATAGTTCTGAGAAAATGTTCTGCCATCCATGGTTGATAGGAATGTCCAAAAAATGTATGATAGGAACAGTTTGTGAAATAAGGCAAGCAGCCCAATACCTGGCCCAATTATATAATGGGGTTGAGTATTTTACAAATAATTACCCTTTAAATGTACAAAATATATCTTCTTTTCAAGCTTATTTTATACACTGGTAGACGTTTCTGAACCAATTATGTTATGTTTTCTCGACAAAATAGATAAATGCAGAATCAAATTTATCGAAATTTGAATGTTTATAAAAAAAAAATTGTTTATTTTTATGATGTATTGAAAAAGCCTCATTGGTCAAGGAACTTTGTATGATGTTCATGTCTTTTGTGGAATGTGTAATAATTGCTGAACAATACAATTATGAATCCTTTATTACAGATGTCCAGTAGTTCCACTCGATGATCTACCCAAAGCCAGTATAATAATCTGTTTCCACAACGAGGCTCTGTCCGTGTTACTACGAACTCTCAGCAGCGTCATCAACCGCTCTCCGTCACAGCTCTTGGAAGACATCATTCTTGTGGATGATAACAGCACCAAAGGTATCAGTCCTTGATAATGTCATGTTTTCATCTATAAAATTCATATCATATCAATAGCAAAATGCAGTTTAATTTGTTTTAGATTATCGCTTTTTATTTGTTATAATGTATATATATATTTTTTAAATGAAGTTTAGAAATAAAGTTCGCTCTACCCCAATGTGTTTTGTAATAAAGTATAGTTTTGCCCTGAACTATTATAGTTAAAGCACGAGGACGGTAGTCCGAGTGCTTTAACGTTGTAATAGTTCAGGGCAAAACAATACTTTATTACAAAACACATTGGGGTAGAGCGAACTTTATTTCTTTTCTAACATACCAAACGTATTTGCAGGGAAGTATAAACATTCTTATAATTTCAAATCAAAATATTGTTAAAATAACTTAGATTATATATCCATGAACAGGGCTAACTGCTGGCTATTCCATGTTCAGAACTCACCCCCTAATTCAAAAATATTGTTTATTGGTGAAACAGTTGATTATGTTGATGTAGCAGTTTTATTTTCTCATTAATAAAGTTTAAAATTTTATTCTATTGTTATTTTTTCATTGTTCAAACAAAACAAAAATATCAGACAACTCATGTTTAATAAAACGTTACTTTTGAACAATCAAGTTGTGCGTGTAAGGCTTATCACGTGATTGACATTCCACAAAGAATTATGGGTATTGTTTGTCAGGAAGCGTGGTAGATTCTTTTTCTTGCTGTTGTCATAAAAGTTGAAGTTGATGGTACCACCGCTAATATTAGCTGACTGTGTACACCATGAAAAGGAGTACACACTGTATTGGTTGAGCGCGTTGCTTGCCAGAGATGGTTGACGTGTGTCAACGTCAAAAATGCTACGGGGTGCCGTGACCTGACGTGGAATGTCAACGTGGTCACTCGACAAGCATGTCTGAGGCAGAGCATTGATCGCAGCAATGTTCCCCTATAAGATGGACTTGCTATGTAGGTTTTCAAAGACTGCTCATTTATGTGACCAGTGACGGATATGATACCAAGGGTCCCAACCCCGGCTTCGGAAAGTTTGGTCGGTAGGGATGCGCCATGTTGATTGATAGAACCGAGATCATAGGTTACCATGGACATGCGTGACTTACGAGGGGGCAGGGGGGAAGAGCGGATAGCGTCATTCAATTGTTACGTCATGTAAAAACTATACCTTTATTGTCTGATTTTTTTTCGATTGTTCTAACTGCTAGGCATCTTAGAATTTCAAGTAATAAGAGGTTAGTCATTTTTTCATTTTATTCCAAGACCCTATAAGTTTCCTTTTCCCTGGACTTTAAGAAAAGAAGAATAATTTTCCGACATCAGTGATTACATTGTTATTTTTTATCATAAATTTCTTTTGTATCAGTCTGATAACAATGGACTTTGTTCCTGGAAATAAAAGTTTCAGAATATTTACATGACCAGGAATGGAATGCGTTTTAACAGAGAGCTTCCCCTCCACTGATTCCACCTTCACATTGCTGTAGCCAGTTAGGGCAGACAAAAAACACAGTCATCAGCAATCCAACCACTTTGTTGATTTTACATAGCAATCTGTCGCTATCATGTATTACAAATGGTACACTGGAGTTAAGTGCCCTGTATCTGAAACCTTTTGCTTGAGCTTATGTCAGAACGTTCAGACCATGACAGAGAGGAAATATCGGCTGGATTGAGTTCCAACCATGATAGAGGTTTTTTACAATTTTATCTTTACCGATTTTAAACAGACTGTCTAATCAGACTATCCAATTATTTACAGGTGTGATTGAAAAATTCATATCTTTCTTCAACAAAAATGTTGTTCCTCATGGAAATGTTTTTGTTCTTCAATATATGCCGAATTTGTCCCTGAATCAAAGTAGACCAACACCAAAGAACAGTTATCACTACACAAAAAGTCTTGACAGGAAACACTTGTACAAATATTAGTTTGTATTTTGCAAGTCCTCCTGAGTTTCAGCACCAGAGTGTTTCCAAATAATTCCTCAACAGATGATCATTATTTAGTTACCAAAATGAATGCCTCCAGCAAACAAACAATGAAACACATAGGGTGAGAGGGAAGCAGCTGGATAATTGAAGAGAGTAGATGATATGGATGGAATGCAAAGGAGAGAATTGTTTACCTTTATGCTTGTCGGATATAGCTTACCTAGTTACAATATTCATTCTGATTTTGCTAAATACAAGATATTATATTATTGTAGAGAACTACAGGTTAGAAGTTATATTGAGAACATGGAGCACAGTGGTGTAGTGGTTAGCATGCTGGCCTCTCACGCCAGAGACCCGGGTTCAAATCCCGGTGGAGACACCAAAAATTTGTGACTTGGGTCTTATCCTGTGTTGTGTCCCTGGGCAAGGCACTTCATCCACATTGCACTCAGTCCACCCAGCTGTTAAATGGGTACCTGAAAAATGGATGTACTGACCCACGTGGTCGTAATTAGCGCTTAGTAGCAGCTGTGAAAGTACACTCCTTTGGGGTAATAATGTAGCGCTTTGAGCAAGTCTTAGGTTGTGGAAAAGGCACAATATAAGTACGCACATTATTATTATTATTATTGATAATTGAGGCAAATGGGTATAAGAGATTTTCAGTTGACGAAATGGAATGAGAGACAGCATAATATTTTTGTGTATTTGAGGCAAATGGGTATACAAGATTATCGGTTGACAAAATGGAATGTGCACTGCCAAGAATATTTTTGTGGAGAGGTTTTCTTGGTATTTTGACAACAGATCCATCATGTTTGATGATATTTACTTAGGTCTCTGAAGTAACAGATGGATTGTATTTACACACAAACCATTATCTTTATCCTCAGGTTTCAGAATATTGTGACATGATAATAACATCAATACTAATGTAATAGTTTGATTAAGGAATATGGCTTTAGTAGTACACACTTCAATTTCAATTCAAACTGCTTAAATGAACATATTCATTTCCTTGACATCACATTAACTGTATACGCCTCCAAGCACATAATGATATTAAAAAACAATTTCAATTGATTTTGATGTTTGCTGAGAATAAACAATATTGATGAAGAGGAACAATTATGGATAGTGAACTTCTTTATTGAATGCCTCTCAAAGCGATATGGATGATATTGGCAGAATTGGTTTGTGAAACTTCTTTACAAGTTCAGCATATCTGAAGATAAAGTATTTTATTTGCAAAATGTTTTATGTGTTTTCTTGCTCAAATGAACGTACCTACTTAACCATACAATTTTAAAGAATTTGAAGGCAAATGTTCAACTTAATTAGTATAAAAAATCTTCATGCAGAATGAGAAAAGTTAATTTTCATAATTTGTTTTAAGTGTCTGGACATTGCTATAAAATGTTGATCACTGTCTTTAACCTGAAAGGGACAGAAGCACATTTTTAGGGGGAATTTAAGGTGATGTCAAGAAAATGAAAATAAATTGTTCTAGTTGAAAGACAATCTATTCAAACTAATGAAGCAGTAATAACTCAAATATCTAAGTAAAGTTCAGCGAAGGGATTCCTTTTTCTTTCACAAAATGAATTAAAGGTGTTCACACAATTATGGCCGCCAATGGACTTTATGTAAATCTTTGTTCTCTGGCTATGGATGATTGGTTTGTGTAATGTGATTTCTGACAAATTAATATATAAGAATTGACGTACAATTATCAGTGAAAAATGTAAGATATAAAATGTTCAAAAAGCATGATTCTTCCCCTTAAGATGTCATCTATTCAGCTCTTATTGTGTCAGCCAGTGTTCACAAGCATGCTGGGAACAGAGCATTCTCACTTTCTCAACTTTTGGCATAATTGTTCACAAGATCTCAAACTCAAATTAAGACTCTCCTGTACAAAATGGCTTATGATCCAACTTCTTCAGACCGACTTATAATGTCTTAAATGCGCCAGTGAGCAACTCAAGAGATGGATACTAGGCGTGGTTAAAATGAATTATTATAATTATTATGTCTCTTATGTTTTCAGGAGATCTGACAGAGCTAAAATCTCAAATACAACAGTGGCCGAAAGTGACCTTGATAAGAACTGCTGGACGTCAGGGTCTGGTTAGGGCCAGACTTATTGGTGAGTGCAAATACATTTTATGAAACATTAATTTTAAACCAATTCAACTGTTTTTGTCATCCTTGAAAACATGAGATTGTCCTAATGCTTTGTCACTGGATGCCATTACAAATGGTTGAAACCATAATCATGAATTATTTCAAATGAGAAGGAAATGGTGAGAAGAGAAGAGGTGAAGGCTCTTTCATTGACATTTTCCCAATACTATAATTTTCAAGGAAAACCATGATGATTTTATATAACATAAATTTGAAACCAATGTAACTTTTAATTTTTTATATCATTTAAAACATGAGATTGTCCCAGGATACCATGAAATATCATGGAAATCATAATCATGAAAACAGTGATAATTTAATTGTCAACTTGTATTGATATATTTGACCAGAAAAATGTTAAAGTTCTACTTACCAAACTATGAAAGAAAATGGTGATAATTTGTCAACTTGTATTGATATATTTGACTAGAGACGAGGTTATTTTATTGACATTTTCCCAATGCTATAATTATCAAGGAATATCATGACAAATCATTGAAATCATAATCATTAATTATTGCAAATCTGAAGAAAAAGGATGATCTTTGTGGTCAACGTGTATTGATAGAAATGTTAAGGTTCTTTCTGATCTATATTGCAGGAGCATCAAAAGCAGGAGGTGATGTTCTTGTGTTCCTGGACTCTCACTGTGAGTGTAATGTGGACTGGCTTCCTCCCCTGCTACAAGCTGTTCATCAGGACAATACCAAGGTACGGATAACTTCTTTGAGAGGAATTTTAGAAGCTGTTTTGATGAAGTTCTTGTGGATAATCAACTTCTTTATTGCACCAGGAGTAATTGCATCCAATAAAGAAGTTGATTATTTACAAGAACTTGCTCTTCGATTATCATTACTGCTTGAATGCATGATAACCCTTCAACATCAAACCTGCGGTGATCACCCTCCTATTATCTGATGACTATGTGTCCCTAACATAAAACAAAACTTTGATGGTTCGGCAAGAAATCATTTTTCTTTGTTGCTGTGACATTGTGGAATGAACTGCCTGTTATCACCAAAGGCATTGAAATTCATTGTAGTTTCAAAAGGACTCTAAAGATCTATTTGATCAACAAATTTTACAATACAGATTCAGATTAAGAAAAAAAAGACAAACTTTGTTAATAATTACACGTTCTGTTAGCGCTATGAACATTCACTTAGTGATTGGAATTGAACACATTACAACTGCACTTATACTATTAAAATTTTTATGACTTGCTTGCAGGTGGTGAGTCCGTATGTTGATGCCATCAGAGCAGACAGCTTCGACTATGTTCAGGCACCAGACAACTTGCATGGGGGGTTCACATGGAGGATGGAGTTCATCTGGAAGGGAATCTCACCAGGGGTCATGGAAGAGAGGTCATCACCCACACAGCCAATCAAGTGAGGGGATTTCAAATGATTCAGAAGGATTCAATTGTCTTATTCTTATGTGAATATTGTTAATGTAAGCAGTTTCTGGTTAATTTCTAGAGGTACACATCATGTATTGAATCTCTGTTGTTCATCTTCTCATTGATATCACAAAATAGGAATCAATCATGGGATGTGATATTTTTAATGTAAACAGTGTTTGGTTGATTTCTAAAGGTACACATCATGTATTGAATTTCTCTGTTGTTCATCTTCTCATATATATAACAAAGTAGGATTCAATCATGGGAAATAATATTGTTAATGTAAGTGTCTTGTTGATTTCTAGAGGTGAAACATCATGAATAGATTCCCTGCTATTCATCTTCTCATTAATATTACAAAGTAGGATTCAATCATAGGATGTAATATTGTTAATGTAAGCAGTGTCTGGTTAATTACTAGAGGTGAAACATCATGAATAGATTTCCTGTTGTTCATCTTCTCATTAATATTACAAAGTAGGATTCAATCAATAGATGTAATATTGTTAATGTAACCAGTGTCTGGTTGATTTCTAGAGGTGAAACATCATGAATAGAATCCCTGCTATTCATCTTCTCAATAATATCACAAAATAGGATTCAATCATGGGATGTGATATTGTTAATGTAAGTGTCTTGTTGATTTCTAGAGGTGAATATCATGAATAGAATCCCTGCTATTCATCTTCTCAATAATATCACAAAATAGGATTCAATCATGAGAAATAATATTGTTAATGTTAGTGTCTTGTTGATTTCTAGAGGTGAATATCATGAATAGAATCCCTGTTGTTCATCTTCTCATTAATATTACAAAGTAGAATTCAATCATGGGAAATAATATTGTTAATGTAAGTGTCTTGTTGATTTCTAGAGGTGAATATCATGAATAGAATCCCTGCTATTCATCTTCTCAATAATATCACAAAATAGGATTCAATCATAGGATGTGATATTGTTAATGTAAGCAGTGTCTGGTTAATTTCTAGAGGTGAAACATCATGAATTGATTCCCTGCTATTCATCTTCTCAATAATATTGCAAATTAGGATTCAATGAAGGGAAGTGCAGAGTCTCAAAATATATGAATTACACTCTATTATAATTGTTAAAATAATTTCATTTAGGATGTGTTTTTATCCTCAATTTCTCTGCTACAGAACACCAACGATCAGTGGAGGTCTGTTTGCCATCAAGAAAGAGTTCTTCTTCCACATCGGATCCTATGATGAAGATCTGGATATCTGGGGAGGGGAGAATCTGGAGCTGGCTTTCAGGGTCAGTTGGTATCCTAGAATAATTACTTCACTGAAAATCAGAGATATTAAGGTTGAGATAAATAACAATTCTTAAAGTTTGGAAGCAACTGTATTTTCATCACTTTTTGGAGATCTCATTTCAATAAATATTCTTCTTTTTTATGGTTACTTGAAGAATCACTATTATTTTAATTTCTTGAAGGTAACTTTATATTTTGTCTTTAGGAAATAGCAGCACATTATTGTAATAATAGCACATGTTTATAATAAACAAGTATTTCCTTTAAAGGGGCAGTAGCACGTTTTGTGATAATTTTATATTTCAAATATTTCACTTATAATTGTAAGTTAATGCTTAATGTATTATATTGACAGTGTCAACAATCTCACTACACAAGCCAATCACCCATAGTCAGGGGACAAAGTATGAGGATTCACATAAAATCCACTGGCGGCCATTTTTTGTGAACACCTTTAATTCATTTTGTGTAACAAAAAGGAATCGCATGGCTAAACTTTACGTTATATATTTAAATAATTACTGCTTCATTTAGTTTAAATACATTGTCTTTCAATTGGAACCATTTATTTTCATTTTCATGACATCAACCTATATTCCCCCTAAAAACGTGCTACTGCCCCTTTAATCAGAAATAGGAGAGTGTCCCTTTTGCATTCTCTGGAATGATTTTGATTTTGACACCCTCACTCTTTTAAATCATTTTCATGAAGAACTATTATTCTATCCAAAGGTGTGGATGTGCGGAGGAAGGATGGAGATTGTCCCATGTTCCCGAGTTGGACATGTGTTCCGCAATGTTCTTCCATATAAGTTCCCTCACGACAGCCGTAGAACCATTCTGAGGAACCTTGGTCGAGTGGCTGAGGTTTGGATGGACGGGTACAAGGATTTCTTCTTTGCTGCTGTTGTAAGTTTTAGTTTTTTACAAAATATAACTTGCAATATTTTTCAATTTTATGACATTAACTACTTTGACAGTAGAAGCATTTGATGAAATAATTTGCTGAAGATATGAGGACCTGAGATACGCAGTGATAAATCTACCCTGAGTCCTGCTTCAAGTATTCATTAAATTCAGAAAGGACTCATGAAAGTGTAAACTGTGAGTCCTGGGAAGTAAAGTTTTTATGTGGTACTTTTTGCTTATTTCCTGGAGGATTCATTTAAATCTGCTGGGACTCACAAGAATTTATGGTAGCAAGTCCCTGGATTCAGCAGGTCAAATCTGTAGATTGATCACTGGAAAGGTTCTGAAAAGCTGAAAAATTATAGGTTTTGTTCATCATAACATTCTCTCTTTCCTTAGGATTTCCCTCCTGACCTTGACCTTGGCGACCTTACATCTAGAAGGTCATTACGCGAGGATTTGAAATGTCAGTCATTCCAGTGGTACCTTGATAACATCATTCCAGAATTGATGGTACCGACAAAAGATACCATTCAATATGGAGAGGTGAGACTCAATTGCTTCAATGCAATAAATTTTCTTTGATCTTTGTCCTTGTGAATTGTACAAGAAGTAACAGAATAAACAGCGGTACCTTGATAATGTCATATCAGAGTTGATGGTACCTCCATGGGGTACCATTGACTATGGAGCGGTAAGACTGTATTGGCCCAAATACAATGAATATTATTTGATTTCATCCTTGTAAGTTGAACAAAATGATAACAGAATACCATATGTCCATTCAATGTTGTATTTAACCCTTCACCCCAACAATCGAGAAATCAGGCTCATTAAGGTATCTATTTCTGGTTTCTTAGGGGTGAAAAGGGTTTAATCTTAATTTCTTATGCAAAATGAAAATTTGTAAAATGCTAAAAAAAATTAATTTTTATTTCCAGTTCCGGAACCATGCATCACTGACCTGTCTGACAGCTACACCAGACAGATTCAGAATGAACAGAACAAACCTGGAACTTACTGGGTGTCTTGGACAATCTGAAGCTCAGGTAAGCGTAGCATAGGTCTTCCCTTTTGTATGCATTTTGTACATGTTAATTGGTGTAGACTACTATTCCATTTTTAGCTCATCTGGCCTGAAAGGCCTGATGGGTTCATGACATGGCATGGTGTCCAGCATCCATGGTCCGTCGGTCCATCCGTCCATTATCCGTCTGTAAATTTTTTGCATTTTTAACTTAGACAGCAAGTGGCCCTTGGAAAGCAAGTGGCCCTTACTAAAACTTTTTACATCTTCTTCTCAAGAAACACAAAGCATAGAATGAGGAAAAAGTGGGTAGAGAATCCTTGGGTAATTGGGCTTCTAAAGAAATTGAACATTTGGTGAACTTGTGGCCCCCTGGAAGTTGGGAACCACATTGGCTACAACCTAAAAGAAAATTACAGATGAAGCCTGATGAGCTACAGAGCCAATGGCTCTATTTCTTAAATATTTTTTTACAAATAAAAACTTGATGTTGTGTAGAGAGTCTCTATTAGAGACTCCTTTGGTCATAGGGATTCCTAGTTAAGGGGGGAACTACATTGACCACACCCTAAAGTAAAATTGAATATGAAACCTAATTAGCAACAGAGCCAAAATCTCTATCTTTTATTTTTTTTTCAAGTTGAATATTCAATAAAAGGACTTTTTAAAATTTAAGATTGCACAGTAACAAGAAAATTAGAATGTGTGATTTACTGTTAATTTTGACTGGTTCCATCATTTGTTTTTTGCAGTTGTTCTATTTAACAAAAGATGGGTTCCTTCATCATGGTGATATGTGTGTTGTTGCCGGGGACAACAAGACTATTGGATTGGGGAAGTGTGGTTCATATGTATGGGTGGCTGATGTAAGTATTTTGTTTTATTTAACTCCTTTTTTAAGGCACATGATTACCAATGATAGTTTAAGATAAATTTTCAAGAAATATGATTCAATTCAATATCAAATTTGACAGAAGTGTATTTTATCTTATTCATTATATTTACAAAGGGTCTGGCAATTTAATATAATAGATTTCTAGAATTTTAATTTCACTTTAAATACTAGTCTGTTTTCCAGACCCTAAAGCCAAAAAGATTAAAGGAACCTTCTTAGTCAAGTAAATATTGGCAAGTCTAGATTACTCTGAGCTTTGTATTGTTCAGAACTCCTTTTTATTAGCTCATCTGGCCTGTAAGGCCCGATGGGCTTATGGCATGGCATGGTGTCCGGCGTCCGTCCGTCCGTCCGTCCATCCGTCCGTCCATCCGTCCATCCGTCCGTCCATCCGTCCGTAAACTTTGTGGAATTTCGACTTCTTCTCCAGAACCATAAGGCCTAGAAATCTAAAACTTTGTGTACAGACTCCTTGACTAGTGAGGATTATAAATTGTAGCTTTGGTGGTCCTGTGACCCTAATAAGGGCCACAGGGGCCACGCCCTAAAAACCTATTTTCATCTTCTTCCCTAGAGCCATGAGGCCTAGAAAGCTGAAACTTTGTGTACAGACTCCTTGACTAGTAAGGATTATAAATTGTAGCTTTGGTGGCCCTGTGACCCCTAATAAGGGCCACATGGGCCATTCCCTAAAAACTTATTTTGATCTTCGTCCCCAGAACCATGAGGCCTAGAAAGCTGAAACTTTGTGTACAATCTCATTGACTAGTGAGGATTATAAATTGTAGCTTTAGTGGCCCTGTGACCCCTAATAAGGGCCACAGGGGCCACGCCCTAAAAACCTATTTTCATCTTCTTCTCCAGAACCATGAGGCCTAGAAAGCAGAAACTTTGTGTACAGACCCCTTGACTAGTGAGGATTATAAATTGTAGCTTTGGTGGCCCTGTGACCCTTAATAAGGGCCACAGGGGCCACGTCCTAAGAACCATTTTCATCTTCTTCTCCAGAACCATGAGGCCTAGAAAGCTGAAACTTTGTGTACAGACTCCTTGACTAGTGAGGATTATAAATTGTAGCTTTGGTGGCCCTGTGACCCCTAATAAGGGCCACAGGGGCCACGCCCTAAAAACCTATTTTGATCTTCGTCCCCAGAACCATGAGGCCTAGAAAGCTGAAATTTTGTGTACAATCTCATTGACTAGTGAGGATTATAAATTGTAGCTTTAGTGGCCCTGTGACCCCTAATAAGGGCCACAGGGGCCACGCCCTAAAAACCTATTTTCATCTTCTTCTCCAGAACCATGAGGCCTAGAAAGCTGAAACTTTGTGTACAGACTCCTTGACTGATGAGGATTATGAATTGTAGCTTTGGTGGTCCTGTGACCCCTAATATATATAAAGCATAATTGATAATGAAGCCTGATGAGCTACAGAGCCAATGGCTCTATTTTTTAATTCTAAATTAAAAAATTAAAATGATAAAATTAGTTGTCAACTCTTTTTTCATGAACTAAATGTTAGTCTTTATTAGACATTTTGGAGATAAACCTACTATGATTTTTTATTTTTGTGGTTGAATGTCTAATCGATACTTGTTGATGTCATTGGGAGCCAAATGCGTTATCGTGAGTCTTCAAATGTAACATCAAAGGTATCAAAATCATGTACACTGGGCAAAAAAAGAAACGCATCACAGAAATTATCAGTTTTATTTATACATTCTTTAACATAAAATTACCGAATAACGAATGCATCATAAGATGCGTTCGAGCGCATCACATTGTTGTATTGACTAGAACTTATGATAATGAATCAAATTTAATCGATTTAAAACATAAATTGCTAAATTATTGCAATTTGAAAAGTTGATTTTAGTGATGCATTTCTTTTTTTGCCCAGTTTAGGTTCGACCATAAAAATAATCTATCAAAATTCTATAATTTTTTTTGGAAATGTCATGGTAGAATTCTTCTCATTTATCTTTATTACAACAATCTTTATGTTAATTGCTGTAAAGGTTTGCAAGGGAAAACCTATTGAAATACTATTGAGATACCAATTCTTCTTTGTTTTCTCTAGAGTCACCATCTGAATCTGAATGGAACCGATCTGTGTTTAACTGCTGAAGACAATGAGTTTGTTAAACTCTCAGACTGTCACAGAAAAAATGATTCTCAGAAATGGGATGTATCGTATAACTTCAAGTGGAGACGGAAAGCGTCCTAGCACTCAGTGTACATGTTAGATGTTGAATGAGTGGCTTACAGAATGGATGTGTGCAATACCTGGAATATGTTTCCATATCTATACCTCATTTTTTTTATCAATATAGAGATAATAATAAATTTCAAAATGAGCCATTTAACCCTCGTGCAACTTTTTTCGAAAACTTACATTAATTTCCATGGGGTGTTATTGGTAAAGAACAACAACTGGGGTCAGATAATTTGTACGAGGGTTAAAGGGGCAGTAGCACGTTTTTTGATAATTTTATATTTTAAAATTTTCAGTGATAATTGTAAGTTAATGTTAAATGTATTATTTTGACAGTGTCAAAAATGTCATTACACAAGTCAATCATCCATAGTCGGAGGACAAAGTATGAAGATTCACATAAAATACATAGGCCGCCATTTTTGTGTGAACACCTTTTAATTCATTTTCTGTAAGAAAAAGGAATCGCATGGCTAAACTTTACGTTAAATATTTGAATTATTACTGCTCCATTTAGTTTAAATACATTGTCTTTCAATTGGAACCATTAATTTTCATTTTCCTGACATCACCTTATATTCCCCCTAAAAACGTGCTACTGCCCCTTTAAGTGATAATTCTCCGCAGTGAACAAAGAACTACAAGGGAATACATATTGGCATACATTTTGTTTCTCTTTTCCTCTTCTTTACTAAGTTTTTGCTGCTCATAAAAATCATGCTGTCGTCTAAAGAGAGATGAATTGTAATTGCAGTTGATGTTATTGTCAATATTACCTTAAAAGAAAAAAAGGCCAAATGAAATTGTATGTCTGAATGCAGAATTTTTTTATTGTATTTTTCTAATTTGTTCATATCATGAATATCTACATTTGTATATATTTAGTTATTTTGTAAATGTTGTAAATATTTTATTTATATAGGAGGCAATTATAGTGCAATATTTATTAATGAATGGAATTCTATTTGAAATGTCATGTCAATGAAGTGATTAAAATATGATTAAAGTTTATGTCCTACTACATGAATTGATAAAGTATATGTCATCGTGAAGGAAGATGTTGATAAAATTTCATCCTGTTTAACAATCAATGTGGAGGAAAATATAAATCAATTTTACTTGAAGACATAACTTCCATACTCTGCTGTTGTTTTAGTATGGTTTTACATACTGGCAATTATAAAATATATGTTAAAATAAGGTTTTCAATGTTTGAAATCTAAATTCTCTTCCCAAAGAGGCAGATCAAGTCATGTTGAATGAGCCTCTGTTCTATTTCGCCGAAATCCGAGGGTTCTGGCAGTTTCCCCTGGCTGAGGAACTTTGCATAACAATCTATTTGAACTTTTTTTGCAAATGAGAATTGTGGCATGGAAAGAGTTTCATATTTCAGTGTTTTGACCATGATTCATTAGCCAAAATGAGATTTTCAGAACAGTGTCACTGATTGCACAACTATTTTGATTGCCTCTAATCAGGCACCTCCGATTCTATCCCACAAATTCTGCGAGTTAGAACAGAGGCTAAATCCACAACGCTTGATCTGCCTTTGTGGGGAGAGAATGATACAATGAAGCAATTTGTTATACTCTGTAAAAGCAATAGTTTGACATGTAAGTCAGATGCTGATGTTACCTGAAGCTTTGTTTGTTAGATACTGATAATCTGTCCAATGGCATCCATATAACGAGATTTGTTGAAGATGAATCTGTTGAATTGTACAATCAATGAATAAACAAATTCATGCTTTTAATCGTTTCTCTTTTCTCACAATGGATCTCAAATTGGAGACACTCATTATACTGTTAATGTCTGGTTAATTACCTATCAAATGAGTAAAGACAACTTTGTTTTTAAAACAATAGTAAAAGGTTCAGGAGTAAACTTCACATCAGTGTTGAAATTTGTCTACAGACATGGAGTACTTTTCTTTGTTCCAATTTTATATTGATAATGTGAAAAGGGGGTAAATGTTACTGAAGATATCTCTCTTTTGATACTTGTGGAATAATTATTAACACGGAGATTGAGTATGTGTATATTCTTAAAGAATGTCACGTGAGAAATTGAACATCTGTTATGCAAGATGAGGTTCTTCAATTAGAATCAGACGTTGCCCATTCTTGTAGATATCTTGGTAAGCAGCATTGTAAAATTAATGCGGATACAAATATGGAGTTTTTAAGACATGCCCAAAGTTCTACCTACATCATCACCTGGAAGGCTTGTAATATCACAGCTGCTACTTATAGTGCTAATCATGAACATTTTGGTCATTAAATCCTGGTTCGGTAACCCATTTTGCAGCTGGGTGGACTGAGAGCAATGTGGATGAAATGCCTTGTCCCAGTTTGAGACGCAGAACAGATTTTTGGTGTCTCCACCAGAATTCCAACCAGACCTCTGAGGACATAAGAGCTAGGATGCTAACGCTACACCACTTCTTCATACCAATTGGGGGCTGGTTAGCGCGTTCGACTTTGGGTCAAGGAGTCCATGGTTCGATTCCTGTAGGGGGCTCGACAATTTTGACTTCAGTAGAGAACTGTTCTACACTCACTAAGGGTTAGGTGTAAAGCAGTACCACCCATGGATTGCCGATGCTCTCAGGTTTCACCTCAATGCATAGCCACAAATGGTGTTACAGGCTTTCTCTCTGCAATAATACTAGCAACCTCAATATAAGTGAAATATTCTTGAAAGCGGTGATAAACCCCAGATCACCTCACTTCACTTCATACCAATTGGATGTGTTGGTGTGTATACGTCTTTAAAGAAATTTTATTCCCTTGATTCTTTGAACACATGTCTTCATACAGTAAGAAGTTAGTGAAATAGAAAACTACATATTATGTGAATATATTTTAAAATTGCTTTGATACTTCCAATTGGAATCATTAGAGACATTTTGCAATTTTGGTTGGCCCCTTTCTTCACATCAATTAGATTTGTTTTGGAGCACCTTTCTTCTTAGTATCTTCGTTAAGATATTGTTGATAAGGAAAACATTGGGTACCTTTTATCACACCATCCACATCTTGTTGAATCAACATATACCATACCATTTTCCGATGGTGGCCATTCTAATCCAACTAAACCCTGTTTGTCTATAAGCTAGATGTTTTGAGAACAAAAATATATGCCATGTGTTTCTAAAACCATTATAATTTGAATAAAAGAAGGATCACCCAGCGATGATGCTCAAAACAAGCAAAATTCTTGTTCATGATAACTGTAGGAGTATTTTGTATAAATAATCTTCAATGATGACCATCGACATGAGTAGGTTTTATAGAAGCAAATCGATGCATCTTAACGCTTCATGACCTTACTTCCAATTTATATGATATACAAATACATGATTGGTAATATATCCTTTGGCATATGGTCAAAACTTCTGTTCACTGCTTTGGCTTAGGATCAAGAGGTTAGTGGTTAGAATCGGCGGGCTCGGCAACGTTTTCCGCAGTAGAGAATCGTTCTACATGCATTCAGGTTTGGGTGCAATGCTACAATGAATTTCAGAATAATATATTTTATTAAGCAATATCTCGTTAAGAATAATTCAGAGTTATCAGATATCAAAAATCAACTTAAAACATTAGGGTAACATTGATATTCTCATTTCCAAAATTCGTCAGGATAAACGCGTAATGGTTTGTGTGATGGTCGAGTGTTCCTGTGTAAATATCATCCATCTGTTACTCCAGAAAACTTGGTAAATATCAAACAAGATGTGTTGTCAACATACCATAGACTTTGGCGGTTGCATTCCATTTCCTCAACCAACATCATATTATACCAATTTGCCACAATTATCTTTAAACTTTCCAATGAGTTCTTCTCTACAAGCATTGTTAAGCAATTTCTCGTTAAGAATAATTCATAATCAATTTATAACCTAACGTTACAGTACCTTTGACATTTCACAAAATTCGAGGATAATTGCGTAATGGTTTGTGTGATGGTCGAGTATAAATATCATCCATCTGTTACTCGAAAAAAACGAGTTAATGTCATCAAACATGATAGATATGTTGTCAGAATACCAAAAACCTTCTTCATAAGCCGATTGATGTCTTTCTTCACATTCCATTTTGTCAACCAACAACCTCTTGTAACCGTTTGCCAAAACTATCAATATTATTACTAAAATGTTGTTCTCTGCAATAATGCAATACCTTTTGTTAAACAATATCTCAGAAAGAATAGTTAAGCTATACCTGACTATCATAAAGGTAAACAATTCGCTCCTTTGCATTCCATCCATATCATCTACTCTCTTCATTTATCCAGCTGCTTCCCTCTCACCCTATGTGTTTCATTGTTTGTTTGCTGGAGGCATTCATTTTGGTAACTAAATAATGATCATCTGTTGAGGAATTATTTGGAAACACTCTGGTGCTGAAACTCAGGAAGACTTGCGAAACCAAACTAATATTTGTACAAGTGTTTTCCGTCAGAAGCATATTCAGGTTGCTTGACAGACATTTTATAAGTGATATCTGTTCTTATCTAAAGTTGGCCTTACATCAGGAATAGGTCGATTTGAAATGTTGGAATAAGAATATCTTATTATAGAGAGGAATATCTTTTACTGGAAAAGGAAATTAATTTTCAATAAACCCGGAATATAGTCCGACACTTAAACTGATTTCTAAGATGCAGATAATGGGACAATTAACCTCTTTTACTTGTAACTTTTGAAGACCATTGTTACAAAGACATCACAACACTAACACATATGTTTTACCATGAGAAGAACATATCTATTTCGTAAACTTTGGTAATTAAAACCTATGTGTTGAAGTTGAAAAGGTTCCCAATCTGTGACGCTGTCCACAATAATGACATCTTCCAAGAGTTCAGACAGAAAACGGTTGTTAACTCTGCTGAATGTTTGCAAAAACACAGACAGAGCCTCGTTCTTGAAACGGATGATAATGCCGTAGTTTTGTAAGTCAAGTGGAACCACTTGTCATTTGTGATAAGGGATTATCATGTTGGTATTAGTCAAATAAAACCATTTTGAAGAAGAAAAACTCATTACATAAAAGTTCATTCACTTAAGAAGTGGAATGTATTCAATGTTAGATCAAAACAGAGATAATTATAGAGAGATTATAATATGTTTGCCAGATGAGAGCCTCTGACAATTTCTGACGATCTGATCTCAACAAAATAATATATGGTTTTACAAATAACGTTATTTAGTGGATCTACAGTGTTATAAATTTTCTATATCTTAAAATAAAATTTTGGTCGGTGAGCACACTGCAGTTCACATCAATAACCGTGTAATTATTGGAATTACCCAAACAGCTCCTCTAATAATAACATTGAGGACAACATGAATTGAAGATCACTGATGCGAAAACATCCAAACGTCCAAGTTACATGATATTGACAGTTGGAATTATCTTGACTTGACAAATGGTCTCTCATTTCAGATTGGAATTTTACTCAATCGACCATGGCTTCTGATTAACCAATATTTCAGTCAAAATTGAGATTGCTTCTCTCAAATGCAAAAAAGGCTTGATGCTAATATCGTGGTTGTTTAGCAAATATCTGGAAAATGATTCGAACTCGAACATCACACATTTGGTAAAGACTAAACGTTGATAAGAACTTGTCATTCTTTGCACTTTGCACAAAAAGACATTAAACTTGTGATAGAAACTGCTTTTCAGTCAATTGGAATTTTCAGTAATTTGGCATTAATATGTAATTCAGATGAAGATATTTAAGGACGAGAGAATCATTATCATGAATAGTTGGTAAAAAGGTGGATAAATTTTGTCTTGCTTTTAGAATTTGAAACATATAACCTCTGTTCTTCTAGCCATTAATTAATGATAAAATGGATACTATTTTGTAATTCCTCACATTCCACCTTATGCCGGCTATACAGGTATAGTGTAAACATATTTGTATTCAAGAAAATGAATATGGATGGGTAAACTAGCCGCAATGGCTTATATACAAACCTCTCCATTAATATACAGGTATATAGTATTTTAAAAATAAAACAGATATCAAGACACAATTTCTGTTGTATGAATACCAGAATTGATTTCGTTTTTGGAACACATTTTTCTCAATGTTCCTAAATGATGCACAAGTGATTTATGTTCCATATCAAGGGGATTTATATGTACAAAAAGATCATAAATGATATCGAGAAGCCACATTACACTTTATGGACTTTATGTTGTCATTGTTCCCTTATCTTATTAGGTCAGAATCTTTTTCTAATTAAGTGGACAGATTTATTTTCCAACCAGGTCTGTAAAAACATTAATTTGCTGACGGAACTGAGATATCACTTGTTTATGAATAAAAAGGACGATGTTAAAATGCATAATATGAGGTTTTCAAAGCATTTGGAGATATGCATTTTTTATTTCTTTTTATTACACATTATGCTTTAACTTATTCAATCAATTCCATAACTAAACAATCAATGTTTTGATTGAAGTTATCATCATTCATTGTTGTTAGTACCATTCAGTTTTTACATAGGGTATGTCTATTTTGTTGATGGACATTTATATTATATCAAAATTATGTTTTGAAAAATTCAATAAAAAATTTCATTTAAAAAAAAAACAACCAAACACTTAAAAGTATTTTTTGAGCGATGATTTCACTTCTATTCTCATAATTTTGAGAATATGACATAATTTTTTAAATAAAATTTGTTATTTAAATTTTTACATATGATAAATTCAACTGAAGTGTGTACTTTCTTATGCTGGTCAGTTTATATACACATGTTGAAGAATTCGACAGTTACACTTGTTTTTGCAATTGCATAATACTTCATTGCGCTTTGAGGGGTACCAAATTCGACCGACTTGAAACCTTTCTTAAAAATTTACCAAGTACTGCAATCATTCCCACTTAAGCTTTTGATTGTAACATATGTGACTTATGGTGACCTTGACGTGCTGTATCCGTCACTAAGGGCCTTTCTCCATCATGCAGTTGCCTCTTTGTTTTTCTTCAATGTCTACTTAGACGGTACAATTGATCACATTGCAAAAGTCCTTCCATACAAATTGACGCGATGAACAATGTACTTCCGAGAGACGAGATGAGCAGCCAATGTCATTTATCAGAAAGATCCATTTACAAGCATGATACTGATTAGGATTGATTATAACAGGACAGAGATGATGACGAGTTCACTGGTCACTCCAACATCCTGTTCTTGACGTTTACAGATGCTCTGTGTTCTTCTCTTGTCAACAATGTCAGTTGAAATTGCCAACATTATGACTTATGGATTGGAGTCACTTGGATCATATTGTCACATTTTCTGAAGCATATATTTTGAAAATTTACTCGTGTTTTTGCAAAATTCGGATATTTTTCAAATGAACAAAGATTTTGAAAACATTGTGATATGTCTCTTCCACGTTGATTCATAGTAATCTTTTTGCAATCACATTATATAAAAAACATTTTAGTGACAGTATGAAAGCGAGAATGAAACATTGAATAGTCGAGCACTTTCCTCTTTCGTACATTTCTAAAGTAGTTAATTGATAACATCGACATTCTTGAGGATATAAGATTTTGAATTGTATTGTAAGTCAAGCATTGGAATTATTTGCTCGTCAAAAACAAGGAAATTCAAACATAACCATGTGTTTTTGTAATATTATTTATGTGATCAAGATGATTATTCTTTTGGTTTTTTTGTATAATAGTATGACAAACCGTAAATTCATTGAAACTGCTTTTAATAAAAACATAGTCTATCAAGTTAGTAATTGGTCTATTGTAAAACGTCCGTATAAAAGAGGTATTTTATGATTTTCTCTCCTATAGAAAATTGTTCCTACATTGTAAATATCAGCGTCGTTTCAAATAAACATGAACAGATACGACAATATAAAAAAATATATTTAACCAAATTTTAGAGTTATAGAGTACATTATATAACCAGCGCGCATTATAACATCCAACAGGCGGTTTAGAGGCATATAGATAATTCAAAGTTGCAAAATATCTTAAAAACTAATATATATAGATATTATATTACTCTGAATTGAAAAAAAACCAACATTTATTTATATTTTATTACACGCACTCATAACCATACCTGCATCAAAAAGATGTGACAAGAGCAAATGTCTTTAGTGTCTCACATAGTTTGGCAAAATTGATTGACATTTGACAGAATAATCGACATCATGCAATTGTTCAGACCTTTGTTTAGATTGCTTCCTTATGATACTATTGCCCAACTTACTTGAATCTTTACTTGATGATTTTAGTATCTATTTTGTACAAGTAGGGTCATCTTTATACAAAATGGTGAGCTTGATTCGTATTTGTTCAAATGAGACTGTTGTTCATTCATCATTCTGACTCGTATTCTTAACAATTTCCTTATCTATCTTCCGTTGTACGTCGAATAATTTGTCAAAATGTCAACATTGACAGAATTTCTAAATATGCTTTCATGCTATGAGGTCTTTATGAGAATTTTATACTATATTTCATTTCCTGTTGAACATACACATCACGCATATAATTGACTTCAAATTCATTGATATTTCACATATCATATTTGAAGTTCCTAAATCAATGAAACAAATTTACCCAACTCATGCACACCATAAGAGGGAACACATAACCAGACAGTATTCTGTGTGTAGAAATTTATGACTTTCAAGCAATCAACAATAAATTGACTCTTTAGTTTTTTCAGTTTTCAAATTACCAACATGTCAGATGATTCTGATTTTAGGACTATAAATTATCAAATTAGCCCATTTGTACAGTAATCAAATAAATCAAGTCTCATTTCAGTCAAGGTTTCTAGAATATGAAAAGAAATCATTGCAGAATGTAAGTCATGCTGAGAAAATGTGTCTTCCTGGTTAAATTTCTTATATGACCTTAAAATGTTGTCAAAATTCGTTCAATCAAATGGAAGCAATGACGATCTTGGATGGCGTCTAAACGATGCAGTTAAGCCATGTCTATGAGAAAAAAGGGGGCGCAGTTACTGATCCTTCCGTTTCCCTTTGCAGTACCCGAATGGAAAGGATGATTGTTGATTAGCCACTCAATGAAGTCCTGTCTCAGATTGACAGCATCGGAATGTAAAGAATCCACATAGGGAAGCAGCTTCTGAGGAAGAGAGATTCTGTTTCCCTTTGTAATATTTGGTGTTAGTGTGTTCGTATCACAAAGCATTATTGGTGAATGGTTCAAAACACAGCAATAGCTATTGTTGAAGTGATGTTGGTTTGAGAATGAAGTTTTGTTAATCTAATGATATTTGATAATTGTTGTTACAAAAACTACCGTCATCATTTGAAGTTCTAATGACTGATCTTCTATAATCATTATTGTAGCCATCACTAAGGCTGGACACCAGCAGGACTTGAGATAAAGTTCTGAAACGAAAAGGGCTTTTAGTATATACATGTACATCTTTTCAAAGAAAAACGTAGTATTGTACGATTATTGACAACAATGTATAACAGTGTTGTTACAAATTGGTTTGTGCATTGGATTAGTAGATATAACAAATAGTATTAGAGTTAACATATTTGTGTTGAATGATTTCACAAAATTACTACTTATGTAAATAGTGTTATTCCATTAAGTATTATGAACGCAAAAAGAAACTTCGCCATTACACATCTTATCGCTAATTACAAATATCAATACAAATTATGGTTTAAATTATCTTTATTCAACACCCGCTTATTTCTGCATTTAATCGGCCATATGCTTAAGTCTTCCCCTTAAACTTTACAAAATAACTTTTTAATCCTACGATGTTGAGAATATAATTCATCTGACAATGAGACAAACAGTTTAAGGGTTGTTCTCTAAGTCATCAAGTTGTTCTGTGTCCTACCACAGCTACTCAAGACCATTCCCAAAATGTCATATCTGTTTTCCTACTCAATATTCCTGGTTCCAAAACAACTCCCAAGTCAGACAGGTTTGATTTATGTGTAGAGGCAGTCCTTAAGTACAAGGGAGTAAGTGGATTATTGTCCCGGGAGTGATTCTCTCGTCAAGTTCTTCTTTGTTAAATATGTTAGTAACGTTGATTGAAAATGAAATGCACTTTTTGTTTGAATGTAACGCATGTGCTTCAATCAGGGGAAATTATTTTCAATCTTGTAGACAGGGTAACACAATAGAATATTATCTTAAGTTAATTAGCAGCAAATGTAGTAATTCATTGTTTAAATGTGCAAATTATTGTAAGGAAGCTCTTGCTCTTAGAAAGAGTGCTATGTCTTCTGTAATAACTTAACTACTGTTTTATACTTTTATTTGCTACTCATATTTTGTGAATGATATTGCAATTGTACGTGGGTAATGGCCTTTAAAACCGAAATAAAATGAATTGAATTGTATTAATAACATTGTGTCCTGTTTATCATATTTTTAATATGAAATGCCTATGATTATAAACATACGAAACTGAGTGACTCGGGATTTAATCATTAAATTCTTCAACTGCTTGGAAACAATGTACTCTGTTCATCACCTTTTTAATATGCAATGCCTATGATTATCAAAATACGAAACTGAGTGACTCGGGATTCTTTAAAACCATTTATTCTTCAACTGCTTGGAAACAATGTACTCTGGTACACCTTTTGGATATAAAATAATGATGTTTATTAGAATACGAAACTGAGTGGGTAGTTATTTTATCATTAAGTTCGTCTACTTTGAAGATACTATGAACACTGTTCAAGTACGTGGTTCTTTGTCCTTGTTATTTGATACACTTATGATCATTAAAATACGAAACTGAGCGACTAGGAGATTATTTTATCATGAAATCTGTCTACTTTGAAGATGGTTGTAACAAGATACCCTATTCGTTATCTTTTAGATATGAATACTTAGGATAATTAAAAAACGAAACTGAGTGATTCGGGAGTTTATTTCATTAATAAATTTGAAATTGTTTGGAAACAATAAACTATGAATCTTTCAATTATGAACTACTGGGGGGGGGGGGGGGGGGGGGGGCTAAAAAGACAAATGTATACCACTATTCCAAATAATTTATAGGTGACAACAACAACCAGACGCCAAGGTAACGTGATGCTAAGTGAGAAACGTGAGGTGACTGAAACACAACCGAGTGTGAAACAGATTGGCTCCACGGGGTGTAGTTTTAGATAGCAAATCATCAGGGGGTCGGTCTGAACCTGGCTCATCAATTTGGTCAAGGTTGACTTACCTCCCTTTATCAGAACTCTTCATGGGGTTGTCCTTTCATGTATCTACCATCTGTCCGATGGAGGGTTTGGATGGTTGTTCGCTTAATTTGCTTTGGGGAAAGAAGAACAAGCTATCAGGTTATTGGCAAATAAATTGTTACTTGAGATAATTACATGAAAAAGTGTCTCCAAGTAACGTAGTTGAATTTTTAAAATAAGCTAATTTCAATTTCCAAAATATTACGTTATAAATGTATTCATTTTAATACATTCATTTTGATGCACATTTCTTCTTTCGGTTCTAGTGTTTATTGTTTCATGATTGATCTATGATGTTTTAAAAATGATGTTCTATTTCCGCAAAATAATTGTCTTGCACGTGTAGACGTTTAAATAAAACAACTGTTGTTTTTGACCGATTGATAATCATATTCGTAATTCTCGACCAGCTCACACTTGTTCTAACGATTCATGAATTAGGATAATATAACGTAGGGTTGAGTAATAATCAAAATATTAATGTCATGGTAATGGCAATATATTGTAAATAGAATTTGGTATCAAACGAACGAAAATTAGCCTGAAACAAGTTTATTCTTTGTTGCCAAAGTGTTCTCACATTATTACATTACCATTCGTTTAGCATTCTACATTTAAACCTGCTTTTTGCAAATTCAAAATATTGGCTCCAGAAACTGGGAAATGATGTAGAAAAGCTTTTTTTATTGTGGGGGGGGGGGGGGGTGTTCTGATGCGAAAACAAAAAACTCACTGATAGTTTTGAAAGAAGAGGGAAATACAATGGGGTGACATTATTGACAATATTGTGATTCAAAAATACAAAATTCACAGTCCTTTTCATAAAGCGCAGTTTTCATATTAACGTGACATTTAATTTGAGCCGGAGATATATTAAAACTTCATCTCCTGTAATAATACGCACGATCTATCATTTTGATAATTAATATTCTGTTATAGGACACAAATAAATTGTGTGAATTTTTTCATTTGATATATAGAGTGTTTAGTTATCTTAAAGAAAAATATGCATAAGGTGTATGCTAATACTGTAAACGTTTAAATATAGTTAACATTACTGAGATAAAAGGACATGCAACCAGCAGAAACTTGAGTATTTCAACCATCTCAAGCTGCTAACATTGATTACATCATGGAAGTTCGAATGTTGTCTGAATTAGAGCACTTACGTTCATCAGTAGTCCAAAACCTTAACATTCAATTTTGTAAATAAGTGATCACGACAGGTTTATATTTCGTAAGTAAATTTTTGAATTTTCACGTTATATTTGCTTAGAAATATAAACATACTTCAATAAGAAAATCTCAACAAATTAGCTTCCCAAAGAGAAATAATTTCCCTCAATCATTTTGTGCTTCAAAACAAGTTCTCTTACTTTATTAAACATTTCAGATTTCGATTTTATTGCTCACAAAATACAATGAAAAGAAATGTCTGATACATAAGTGGACATTTGATGATTTATATTTTATGGTATTATGCCCACAAGAATAAAACAAAGAAGAAATGTCTGATACGTTATTAGACATTTGATAATTCAATTTTATGGTATCATGCCCACAAGAGAAAACAAAAAGAAATGTCTGATACCTTTTTGGACATTTGATGGGTCGATTTTATGGTATCATGCTCACAAGAGAAAACAAAACGAAAAGTCTGATACATTATTGGACATTTGATGATTCGATTTTATGGTATCATGCCCACAAAAGAAAACAAAAGAAATATCCGATACATTATTGGACATTTGATGATTCGATTTTATGGTATCATGCCCACAAAAGAAAACAAAAGAAATATCTGATACATTATTGGACATTTGATGATTCGATTTTATGGTATCATGCTCACAAGAGAAAACAAAAAAGATATGTCTGATACATTATAGAAAATAGAAAGCTTCTATCGTCATAGGAAAATCTTGGATATGTTTACTCTCTGTGGTATTTTGACTATCCATTCATCATCGTTGATGATATTTACTCAAGTTTCTGGATTTAACTGGCTCTATTTACGTGAGAACAACTAACGCACAAAGCCTTAACCCTTGAAATGTTTAGCATTATAATCCCATTTTTGCTAAGGTACCTTCACAACGATAACCACCGAGAGTTTGCTTACACATTACACATTTCTTACACATATATCTAACACCTTTTCGAAGCAAATGAAATTTTCAACTTTTCATTTTCAGATTCCAGTTTATTAATTATCTATATGTATTACATTTTCGTGAAGTTTAAGGAATTAAATGACAGAACAGTTCGATGTTTTGTCGAGACTAGTGTCCGTGGTAAGTGGAGGATGCCATATACGAACTTCCAGTGGCAAAATAGAAATCAATTGAATCTGGAAAACAAGTTTCACAAATGAAATCGCCTTTCCCCTTTTACAAATACAGTTGTCAGTTTCCAGCCTTTTCAGAGTATTATTTCAATGTTCTTTAGCATTAAGTTAAATATTAAAATTACAATATGTTTTATTTGACAACGAAGGTACGTTACAGTATATGTATTTGTAGAATATCTTAAAATTGACAAATGCTTCATAGACATTTAAGCATTTTTTTACAAGTATGCCACCGTTGTATAGCTGATCAATTGTTTCCACTTACTGTTGTTGTGTTTCTTCTTTGTGAAATTGTCCAATCTAAATACATAAAAAAAGAATTGGTGTTTTGTCAACGTTTAATGTTAATAGACGTCAAAACGTAAAAATAACACAACACTCGTGTATAATTCAATGAAGTTGCTGTTAAGATTCATATGGAACACAACATGTGTAACATAACACATTTAATAGTTTTGATAATCAAGACCATATCTTTAAGATAGCACTATAAGGAAGAACATGACAGAAGTCATGAGCACCTGTGCTCTTCCAGCCTAATTAGCAAACCTTATACAAAGCTGGAAACAAAACCCGTATGTTACGTGTTTGAAATGTCCTCCTTCTATCAGGAGAGCAAACGTACAAGTACAAATAATATGAACTTCCTGGCATAAATAAACATCGCCGATGTCTTGGTATCAAAGGTTTGACCTGCCAACTATTTGGACAAACTTGGACTGCCGCCTTTTATGCTAGCTCTACTTGAAAATACATAATTAGCAAAAAATATAACTATCCTTGAAATTGTTTTATATTTCTGTAGCAGTAGCAGTGTAGCAGTGTTGCCAATTTTGTTATATCGTTATGCAGGAGACAAACAGTGGGTTACAGATGTTCTATTCGTAACAGCAAGAGGCTGTAGAGATTTACCAGGTTTCTTTGTTTCTTTTTCTTTGTTCCCATTTGTTACAAATTCTGTGCAACATGAATATGTTTGACATAACAGAACATTTATCATCTTAAGACTGATATTAGTGATATTCATATTTATTGAATTTTTCATTTTCACTGTCTTTTTCCTCTTTTGATATTATTGAATTTCGAAATGATATTTTTAATATTGCACAAAATATTGTACTTTTTGGCTGGGATAATGATAATTTTTATCAAAACATTTGTAAAGTAACAAACCAACGAGAATTTAGAAAACATAATCTTATGTTGTACATATGTTTTTATTGATTTTAAGAATTTTATTGTCTCACAACATTCCAAATAAACATGACATATGCCTTGAGATAAATCTTTACAAAAATACATCCAAAAGATTCGTTCTTAATAATTTCTGTTAAGTATAAACAGCTTCATGTAAGAATCTGGATTGAAAGGCAAGAAGTCCTATTTTATAAATGATCTATAATTGTTGAAAATGTTGTACAAATCAAAATCATAGTTATCAAATATCATTTCTAATCTATTGCAGCTTTCAAGTTTATCATTTCTTGAAACAAGCTTTTCATAAAAATATTTAACCTTTTGTGCGCTTGAGAATATTTCTTTGGTACATTAGATGCAAATTATCATGAGTAATGGTTTGGGGTTTTCTAAGGACAGTTTTCGATGAATCAGGTAATATGTGCAGAAGATAATTATAGTCTTAGATTTGTCCCCTAGTTTTGAAGTTAGATTTTATCTGTTTGAAATTCATAAATTGTTGTTTATTACGCAATTCTTTATCGCCAAATAAACCCTCTTAGGGCCATTGGTTGATAATATGGTAAGGATTCTTCAATTACGGTTAGGCCAAAGTGGTTCTACAAAGATGTGATCAATATTTTCCCATTCAATATCGATTTTTAGCAATAAAGATTCCAAGCTTTTAAACCATCTTTCCAAAAAGGATTTTCAATTTTTAGTTTCTCCTCAATTTTGCTCCATATATGAAAGTATATTCATATGAAATTTAACAGGGATTATTGAATTCTCAGTTATGTTTCTTTTCGAGTGAGTCTTGATTTCGTTGTCTTTCACAGGTGATTATTAACAACAGTACTGTCAACGATTTTTTTGCTTAGAGGAATTTGATAAATGACACACATGTCTCATGTTGACAAAGATTCAACAAGAAATTTAAGACGTTTTAACTATGAAAGAAAACTATTTTACTATTTTACCTGCACATACTTGTTTTGACATTTGGTTTGTTTCATCAGTGTTTAATATTCTCTTTGTGGGACCTTTTGTAGTAATTCTAATCATTTCAAGAATAATTGATGTGAACTACGTGCATTCTATCCTTTCGTCGTAGAAAGTGGTGGAGAATTATTTAATGCAGGATTAATGAGGATAAATTCTTCAAACTACTGGAAATGATTGTTTGCGAATTTCCTTTAAAGTATAACATTGGTTGTGTTTTATCCATATCATTTGATTAACCTCTCAAATTTGAAATGTGGGCCAGCAGTTTTTCTTTTTCTTTTAATTTTATCATTATTTTATTATTATTTATTTCATAAATAATACACATGCACTTGCTTTTAAATATAAATAAGTTAGTTACCATATCCTACAACACAGTCCAAGTTCATTGAACATTTTTCAAAAGACTCTAACTTCACTGTATGCCCATTCTCTGAAGAATGGGAGAAGCCTGATTGGAGGCAATCAAAGTTAGTTGTGCAATCAGCGACGCTGTTCTTAAATCATCGTTTTGGCTACTAAATCAAGGCAAACGCATTGTGATATGAACCACCCTCTCCACGAGTGAAGCTTTGTCATTTGCTAAAGAAATTCAAATGTATTGTAACTCAGTTTTTTTCCGCCAGGGGAAACTGCCGGAACCCAGGGATTTCGGCGTAATAGAACAGAGGCTAAATCAACATGACTTGACCTGCATCTGTGGGGAGAGAATGCTGTATGCCAGGAGTTGGAATAGAAAAAAAGACTAACAACTAACAACTAAGGTTTGCATCTCATGTATTATAGACTCACGGACAGTGCATGGCATGTCTTCAATCAGTTGTTAATCAGCGACCTTAATTGATAGTTCGCCGAAACATGACATTGGGCAGTTCTGGACTAGAGAAACACTAAATATTTGATTAACAGATGGATTGACAGACGCGGGTAATTTCTTTGCTCACAATAGTGTGCTTGTAATTTCGGAATTATAAATCTGTTGTAAGGAAGTATAAAAGGTCGAGGTCATGAACCAGTTGATAATGATGCTGATTGATAGTGTTCACCTACTTGGGTTCAAGTTCATGGGGTATTGTCTATAAAAAATACATTAAAACAATATGAGTGTTGCATGTGAAATATGTAGTATCTAAAGATAGCATGTGAGATTGATAATGATACTGATTGATAGTGTTCACTCACTTGGGTTCAAGTTTCATTGAGCAATGTCTATAAACACATTTAAACAATCGGAGTGCTGCAGGTGAAATATGTAGTATCCATAGATATCATGTGAGATCATTATTTGTTGCAACGATATCATGTGAGATCATTGTTTGTAACAACGATATCATGTGAGATCATTGTTTGTTAAAACGATATCATGTGAGATCATTGTTTGTTACAACGATATCATGGGAGATCATTGTTTGTAACAACGATATCATGTGTGATCATTGTTTGTAACAACGATATCATGTGAGATCATTGTTTGTAGCAACGGTATCATGACTATGTGAGATCATTGTTTGTAACAACGATATCATGTGTGATCATTGTTTGTAATAACGATATCATGTGAAATCATTGTTTGTAACAACGATATCATGTGAGATCATTGTTGTAGAAACGCAAACATGGCGTTTTACTCTAAAAAAGACTCAAATGAATTGATAACGTTTAATCATTTCGCTGTAATTCCAATGGTTTATACCAACTATGTTAGATTTTTAGTTAATGCGTAGTTTCTCGAATCGCCTGCCAATATTTAACTAAATGTAGATTCCCATTCGATCAAGCCCTATTTTGAATTCAAAGAAAAATAGTATTACTACATGTTATCCCGAAAGAGAACAACGGACAGAAAGACTGTTATAGCTTACGAAAAAGAAACAAGTGATATTGTGAGAATTGACTGTTAAGCATTTAAGGTTTTGTATTGCTGTGTTCATTCATTAGACAAGAATTGTATAAAACTCAGTATGATATTGTGAACATACGGGGTTGTGTGAGTGTATCATTATATCAAGTTATACATTTTCGTAATCCACAATGGTTGTGCTAGGTCATTTATGACTCATGATATACGTTTTTCACGGAGAAATATTTGAATGCAAGATAAATATCTCATTTCATTTATTGCTTATTCTACAACAAACCAAAACATCTTCAAATGTTATGAGATTTTGAATGGAATTTCATTTCATATGCAACCCTTCATTACATTAAAATAATGGAGCCAGAAACCTTTAGGAGAATTTCAGAAGTGTAATTTAAATGACATTAACTTCCGTTTTAATACCAATCCAAATGGAATGGTAAACTTCCGACTTTTAGTGCATGTTACATATCATTTATGCATTAAAGTGACACAGAGTATCTTTCTTAAAATTTTATTTGGTTTTGATTAGCTACAAAATATCTAATATGCTGACTGAAGTTCATATCTCATCACTGGACTTGCAAATATATCCATTTATGCATAATATCTCTAAAATGCTTGATTTTATGGAAAAGTCAAGAAAACATCTCAAATACGTTTAATATTCGAAATTATGCATCCAATTAATCGACCTATTAATTACAATACCTAATAAACACTATGGAATCGAATATATCTTCCTGTCAGCTTATGACATGGTTTCAATATTACCTTGGCGAATTTGCGCGCGCCACTCGAGCCACATTGTCCGGTTTTCGATCAAAATCCCGACTTTGAATGGCCGTATTTTCGCTCTAATGTACTGATTGACCTTTAACTTGTTATTTTCAGTAACAGTTAGAGATTCCCTAAGTAATAACATCGATTTCAAAATTTGACATGTGTGATCCTATTAACATACATTTGTACATGTACTCTGTGTCTCTTGAATTTCTAATCAAATGACTATTATTCTCAATCATATGTATGTGATTCGATGTTATATCATTCACTTAGTTTTGAATCTTGTTTCATTAACAAATGATATACCACTGATCACTTACAATAATAATAGATAAGTTACATCTATCATTTTGAGAAATCTAATAAGCCCTAGATTACAGATAAATATGAGCTTGATTCATGACTCTCTGATATATAGCTTATTGTAATCATTTATGAGAAGAAGTGTCAATTTTAAAGGAGGAGTTGACATTTTAACATATGTTTTTATGTGTTTTGAAACATACGAGTCTTGATTGAGTTTAAAATTTTCTTAGTCAATATTTATTGTAACAGATAAAAGGTCTGTGCTGTAAACAAACATGGTCAAACCTAAGAAGTTATACAGTAAGGAATCTGTATGAAAGACATGTATTCTGAAACTGATGAATTTCCTTTCAAGTTCATATCATTGCAATATAACTTGTTCTGTTCTTTCTTCCATTATGCAGTGAGAGATCCGAAGAAAGAGACATTAAAGCACTTATGAACCGAGGATAGCTTGTTTTATGACAGATAAGCAAATTTGCGATTTACCTGTCCCTCAATATTGAGTATCAAGATACTATCGTTAAAGAAGATATAGAAAGAGAAAGACTGTTATCTTCAGGTTCAAAATTGCAATATGCTTTCAATGGTTATGTTTTTTTAAATACATTTTCAAACGTCCATGAATAGCAGATATCTCTCCTCAAACATTTCTTTAGATTTATGACAAAATATAAGGTGAAAATGCCTTGATCAGCCACTGATTGTTCGACACAGAGTATGTGATAACATAAATGTTTAATGTGACACCATGAAACTAATCTTGGTTAAGAGTGATATTTCTTGACAACCAACCTATCGATCATCCTTGGTGATAATGTTTGACTTTCAAGTTCAGGTTTGCATTTAGATTAGAATGGCAATATATGTACAATTCATTTTATTAATATTTGAAAAAATAGATTTAACGTCAACATTAAAATACATATAAAAACAAAAATTGTTGTTGGAAAATAAGTTGATAAGTTCTTTTTAAATTTTCTGTACAGTGATAAATTGCAAACCCATCAAATTTCATAAATGACAAAATGATGCAGAGATCTTGTTTGAAAAGGAAAATAATTGCGTATACAATCAAGACGCCAAATCTATCGTTTACAGTTATATTTTCTCTTTGAAAATAGCAATGAAAACATTTACATGTGGCTTGCACTCACTGGGTCATGACAGGGACATTCTGTCTCATTAGGTGACATAAATGTTGTAAATATGACAGAAAAGTAAAGTTGTGAGAGAAAGAGAAACCAATCATTATATTTTCTTTTACAAGAAGAGACAAAACATGACAGCGTAGAAAATGCTCAATTTGTATTTACTCCTTTCAGAGGAAGTCATGAGCTTGTTAGCAATATCATAAAGTTTTTTTATCAATTGAACATATATGATGTATGTACTGGTGAGGCCTTAACATAAGCAGCAGAGTATTGCTTGTTTGCCAAACCAGATTTCTTCGGGAATAAAAATATGTTTAAACCAAATATCATCTTGAATAAATTTATGAGGCATTTGCTGAGATAAATTTTGTAAACATGATAGAAAACTAAAACTGTGAAAGTGAATCATATAAAGAACTAGCCAAAACCAATGTCTAGTTAAAACTCCTATTCCCGAGGGACTCGTTTTGTTATGATAAAGTTATTTTATCAAACATATATATTATCTGGAATGAATTTATGAGGCAACACCGTATCTATTAGATACAACTAGAAGGAAGAACACAAGAGAAACTAGAAGCACCTGTGTTCGTGTTGGTAATGAGCCCAATTATGCAAATAACTGGATATTTTCGTTTCATCTTGGAGGTCTTGTCTTCCTTCAAAGCACATCAGTCGTTTCTGAGTAAGTTTGCCAAAGGATAAAAAACTTTCAATATCTTGTCATAAACAAACAGCTTGCAAAGTAAACTATCATTTGGGTTGGTCCAGTAGGTCATTGGTTAAATGTCTTATCTTTTTTATGATTGTTGAAAAAACGTTTGATTAAAACACATTAAAGAGCAAATTTTGTTGTTGAAAATTGTACATTTTAAAATTTTCACTGATATTTGTACGTGTATTCTAAATGTATTATTTTGATAGTTTCAAAATCTCATTTTACAAACCAATCGTCAATTAAAGTATTTAAGCAATGCATTCTTAAAACAATATAAATTTTATGTTAAAAGACAGTTGATTGAATGTTTGTTCAAAAGCAAAGAATAAACAAAGATTCCCATCCCATCCAGATGAACCCCATCCTTCAAGTGAATCCCCATACAAAATGTCTGTGCCTTTAAATTCTTCATCCCTTCCCATCTCTTGCTTAAGAAATGCCCCCCTAAAGTTAACGTTTGACCATTTGGTTTGTAATCATCAGAGAAATTCCAACCTCTTAAAGAGCCACTCCGTGATTTTTAACTGATATTATTTTGCTTTGGTACGAACGTTAATGGCAATATCATATGTATATATATATTTCACTTTTATTCAAAAATGGTAAATATACGATAAATACCTGTATTCATTATTCACATGGCCAATTTACTAAGTTATATAACCTATAAAAATATCATCTAGTAAATGCTTTCAATAAGTTTTCAACATTATTTTGAATGAGTGTTGAGCGTCATTGTCTGGTTTTCGATCATAATCGCGACTTCAAAGCTTCCTAATATCGTTGTCACTTTATAGCGTTGATTAGTTTTAGAATAATTTCTCGATTAAAGGACACAACTTTTGAACAACTCACGAAATGGCTCTTTAACCCTAAGGTAAGATCATTGTTATAGACGTTCTCGTCACCCAACCAATTTAATTCTTCTCCGCTTAAGTATAATTAAATTAATTCAGTGACTGCAACATAGATGCATATATTTCTATCTCTTATCTCAAGAAATGCGTTGCTACAAACATGTTTTCAATGTCGAGTGAACGATGAATAATTCAAATATGTAAACTAATGATTTCACTTTATGAAACTTCACAAAAGATAATTGAACTAACTAATAACAAATGACAATATTTCTATTAAATTTGAAAGCAATTTAATTTAATATCTTAAGAGCAAACTCCAAATCTTCATATTTAGAAATCTTTAAACTACCAATTCAAACTACTTAGAATCTCTAAATTACAGCTTCTCTTAACTATATTGATTTTATATTCAAAATGTATCGTTATTATGTAAAGATAATAGAACCAATCCTCAAATATTTCCCCCTATAAAGAGAATAGTAATTTAGAATCATAGATTTAAAATTAAGATGAGGTTTGCTTGTAATTCATTTACATACGTTTACTGAGAATTGAAATAAAATCAATTTAAATCTACAAGTCAAATTACATGAAACACGCAATCAAACCATTATTCCATGTTCATGTTCAACTGATATATAGGACTGAACGGAAAGTTAGGTAATTCATTGTTCTTCTCTGAATATCATTAAGTATTAGCACAATCGACCTCAGGCAACATCATTGGTTGTCAAAATAATGTAACCCTTCTTCATATAAAAAATGATGTCTCACTTGGTAGTCACATTACATTTTAACAGACAAAAAACCCTCTTGAACATCAACAGCTACTTGAAATGTTTTTTTTAATAGATACTCTCCCTTTTAGTTGATCTCTGTTGGACTACATTTCGTTACTCTATTCTTTTAGATGCAATTCGTCTGATCGCATTTTCTGCTTAACGAACCCTGATTGGGAAGACTGCAATCTTGTTAGCAGAATCGGGAAATGCAATGAAAGACATTAACCCGAGGTCAACTGACATCACCTAGGGAGCTAATTGGAATATTGATGATCAATACTTTTGTCAAATGACTTATAGCAGAAGAAAAATAACTACCAAGATCATACAGCAGGGAATGTTAATTTCATAAAACATTCTTTCATACTCACAAGTATCAACAACATCAACGTCAAGAATTAATAAATATTCTTCAATCATAAGTCGAATGAACCACATTCGATCCGTAGTTTTGAATGATAAACATACTACCCAAAAGAAGATAAGGAACACTCAAGGTGTGTTATCATTTGCACTAACTATACATGTGAGGAGCTCAAAGAGAAGTGTTTTGTTGGAGGATTTGTTAATACCCACAAGCATATCTGACATTGGGTTACTCAATGTATAACTTTAAAGATTTTTTAAAAAATTTGATAAATTTTGGAATTTTGGAATTTTAATTACATTTTCCAAGGAAAATTTCTTCATCAAGCTTTTCAATAAAGGGAAATTTTTCAAACGATAAGACACCTTAGACAAGACTGCAATGTTATGAGCCTGAGCAATCTGACATCCATTCTCTCCCCACAGAGGCAGCTCAGTCATACCCGAGTAAGCCTCTGTTCTATTACGGCTAAGACATGGTATAGAAAGGTAGAAATCTGATTGGAGGCAATCGAAGTTAGTTGTGCAATCAGCGACGCCGTTTCAAAGTTTTCATTCGCATAAGCTCGTCGATTTCCGTATGGTTCGGCAAAGCTATCGTTGAAATTTAACATCCAGGGGAGATAACTCTTCCTTTTACAAAACATCGCTTTTTACCTTCTCATTAATTTTATTTGGTTGATTAGTAAAATAAAATCTACCATAAAACAAATTATTATTTACACAACTATAAAACAGTTTCTATCTAATGAAAAACTCGATTTTCAAATAATTTCGCTCTCACACTGTTATTGAAAAATATTTTTTTCCATGTCACCATACGACCGTTAAGAATTCCCCAAGTCATGGATATCAAAAAGGTGTTTTCATTGGCTGAAAAAAGGGAGATATCTTCAGTTACAACTTTCTGCCGCTAGGGCATTCTGCCGGAACCCCAGGATCTTGGCATAATAGAACAGAGGCTTGCTCGCACTAAGCTGCCTCTGTGGAGAGAGAATATCTGACATGCTGTGACATCCATTTTCGAATCTCTTTTGTAGACTACATTTCGATACTCTATTCATTTAGATGCCATTTGTCAGATCGCATTTTCTGTTTAACGAACCCTGATTGGGAAGACTGCAATCTAGTTAGCAGAATCAGGGAATGCAATCAAACATTAACCCCAGGTCAACTGACATCACCTAGGGAGCTCATAAGAATATTGATGATCAATACTTTTGTCAATTGACTTAAAGCAGAAGAAAAATAAGTGCCAAGATCATACAACAGGACACGTTTATTTAATAAAACATTCTTTCATACTCCCAAGTATCAACAACATCAACGTCATGAATTAATAAACCTTCATCAATCACAAGTCAAGTACGAATGAACCACATATTATATGAAGTATGTCTCAGGTTTAAAAGATCTTGATGAAATCTAATATGTGAGACTAGATAAACTGAATGCTGTACACGAAATGAGAAAACTGATGTTTAGTTGTGAAGTTGGCAGATAAATTTTAAAACACCAGGCAATTATATTTTTATATTCTAAACGTCATTAAAATATATCTACTTAGGACTACTATGCAATAGTTAATGTCGTCAGTAATATTAATAATTGGCAACATTTCATAAAGTGAACAACAAAAGCAAAGCAAAATGTTCAAGTTCCAATTTTAAATGGTATAAAAGTTGTTTAAACAGTTTTCGACTATAGATCTAACTATTAATCTAACTCTAACTTAATCGATTCTCATGAAATAAATAATTTCCAGCAAATCAAGATATCATATTTTGGGTTAATCAAGAAACGTCATTTAAGTGATATAATTATGAAACCAGTGAAACATCACCATTATCTTATCATATTGCTTGTATAATTATATGTAGGGGAACGTATTTAAAGTCTAAGATTTGGTTTCATTTGCATCTCAATGTTTGTATTGTTTAATAATCGATCACTAACCAGATCAGTTTCTGTTGTGTGTGATGAGAACTGAGCAGCTAGCATCAATCGATGACTTACTAATAGAACATGTCAAAGCCAGACAACAAGACATGTCAGGGAATCGACCTTTTGTCCAATCAGACAATGAAAGCAAACAATCACGAACTCGTCATTGGATGGAATCTTGAAAGTCGTCTTTTCACGTCAAATGCTTGTGAAATATGTTGTGAAGTGCTATGAATGCCTATTTGAATTTTGATTGCAGTAATAGTAAATTGTAGTAATAATAATGCTAACTGATATTCATATCACACACTGTTCACCAAGACGTATGTTCAAGGCGCTTCACAATCATAACCCAGAAGAAATTGTACCTTCAGAAAGCTACCAGGTACTAATCATAACCATGTAGCTCAATACAACCCACTTAATTTGGTATAATGATTACAATATAATAATTCTAAAAGGAAATATCATTTGGTATGAGGACAAACTTCAATTATACAGTTATTAGTTTGAAGTTCATAGTTGGCTTAAAGTCCTTAACATAAATGTTTAACAAATAAGATTTATTTATTTCTGAAACCAACACTATTCGTTTCTGTTCTATTTCCATTTTCAAGTGAATTGTCCATTTTAAGTTGCAGCTGCAAAATATTAGCAAGGATGACATAAAGGGGCAGTAGCACGTTTTAGGGAGAATATAGGGTGATGTCAGGAAAATTAAAATATATGGTTCCAAATGCAAGACAATGTATTTAAACTATAGGAAGAATTAATAAATCTAATATATATTGTAAAATTCAGCCAACATTTTTCTTACACAAAATGAATTAAAGGTGTTCACACAAAAATGGCTGCCAATGGACTTTATGTGAATCCTTATATTTTGTTCTCTGACTATGGATGAATGGTTTGAGTAATTAGGTTTTTGGCACTATCAAAGTAATATATTTAGCATTAACGTACAATTATCAGTGAAAAATTGAAAATATAAAATTCTCAAAAAACGTGCTACAGCCCTTTTAAGATGTCTGCAAATAACCATTCCAAAGCCGAAGAAACTATTACATAACACATTTCGGTTATGTCATGTTAATTTTATCAACCTATAGATTCACAAATAACAATTGTTAAAAAGCTAAAATTTAATAACTGATTTTAAAAATATATATATATACTTTTTTTATATTTTTGTTGCACTTATATACATTTTTATTACATTTATAATTTTTGCAAAAGTAACATTTTGCAGCTGTCACTCAATATGTGTATTTAGATATTGGAAAAGTTTAAAATCAAATCAGTCTATTTTGATAAGCACACTTTATCTTAGCTCATCAATTTTATTTACAGCTGAAAAATACTCACGAGATATGCGAGAACCTAGAATACGAATTGAGAGGCTCCCAAAATCACAGAAATTATTAGAAACAGACACCCCTGTTTTAAAATTTCATTACATCAATCATTTTTAGTTTTACAAAATATCAATATCTTGAAATTTTGCGGTAGGAAGTTCTTACATGAGTGCTGTTCAATTTATTAATGTTGTCATAACAGAAGCTGTTTGTGGAATTCCGACAGTTGTAACTGTTATGTTAAGGTTAATTACCCTTACAAGGTAGTTATTAAAAACAACTTTTCGAGGGCGGAGCCCGAGATGAGTTTTTTTAATAAACTACCGCAGTAAGGGTGATTAAACGACTTACACCACGTGGACATACTTATCTTTCATGTGTATAACATATTTTGCAGGATAAAAAATGATCTACAACAATATTATTCCTTATTTCCAATAAATAACTGCCCTAGGTCGGTTATTGTTTGCACCGAAACTAACAGTGCGCCGAAACGTACCAGTTACCGCCCACGTGACGAAACAGCGCACGCGATTCTCGTGCAAGATTGTCTCTCAACACGTGGTCACACGACGACTGTCATTCGACGCAATTCATTTGGGACTGTCGGTATCGGCTTTTCAATTCAGGTGAAGAAATAGTGAACAAGAGCTCATGGAAGTGGAGTTAGTGAGAGGTAGGATTTCAATTCTGGTATTTGTATAATGATCTTGTGAAACTGAATTGACAACGTCTACCAACACAGAAACAACAATGTAGGTGAGTATTGTTGTGAATTGCTGGTCATATAGTTACAAAGAAAAGATCGAAAACCGGATAGTGTAGCAACTGGCGAGCCAATTGATTCTAACGTTTGTAAACTTTTGTTAACCTAAACAAAACGAAAAGTTGAATAATAAGGAGACGTTTAAATGAAACACTTTTAATTCTTTCTGTCAAACGACATTCAGAGTATAATGAAATATGTCAATTCAAATTAAGATTAACGTATAACATGCTTTGTCACTTAAACAAGACATTCAGAACCGTGATGTCTATACACGGAATTAACCGTCTCATGGCAAATAAATACAGTATTAAGGTTCATTTTCAATAATTCAAATATAAAGGGTAAAAGTTTAGATCTCTTGATAGAAGTGTTCATGACTTTCGTTGAAACGATATCGAATAATATATCTTAACTTTAAAACATTAAGAAAAGGTCAAGAAAACACTTACCATTCGAATATTGGTCGCAAATCCGTCTTTGAATATGTGCACACTTTAACTAATAAAATCATCGCTTTTTTTCGAAACTATTAAACGAGGTGACATTATATTCAATTTTGTTCATATTTCAGTTGTGACCGCCTATTTGAGAAGCAGTGATGGAGAGATGACTACCAGTAGCGCCCCTCTCATGCATGATGGAACACCATCCCAAACGAATTGGATAAAATTGTCGAAACATGTACTTTGAAAGACCTTCAATTCAATAAAATGCTTAAAATGTTTGTTGTGTATTCTTTTCAATTATTTTGGTTGGGATGGTTATATTGGTTATGCGAACGAATGAGGTAGTTATTTAGAGGTTGCTTCATAAAATTTGGAAAAACCAACTTACATTCGGAATTTTCGGATATTGACTCGAGGCGAAGCCGAGAGGCAATATTCGAAAATTCCGAATGTTTAATTTTCGAGGGGAGATACCAAGTCCGAGGCGTAGCCGAGGATGTAAGGTATCTGCCCGTGAGAGAAATGAAGGGTCAAATAAAAAAACTAAATAACCAACGCGGCCGTTCGCATTGCCACAATAACCAACCTCAACACATGGAAATAACCGAGGTGAGGTTCGGTTATTCAGAAAAACGACTCGTCAGAACAATGGACATAACTTTACCTAGTGGTGTAATTTTAGATAAACTAGATATAATTTATTCCATTCTGTTGACTAAACGTTATTTCATTTCTCAGAATCAGTTGATTGTTTATTTCATCATGTTTAATAGAGCCGCTACACGCGTGCTATGCATGTCTATGGTCACCTGGTTATCAGCAGCCGTAATTGATGGTCCATATAAACATGACGTTGAGCAGTTCTGGATTGGTAAAGCAATGAATATTTGATATCAGGGTTAATTGACTGACATTGGTATAACTTGCTCATGATCCCGTTGACTGCATGTAGGGTGGGACAATGTTTAGAATGAAAGTGAGTGGGTAAATGCCTAGGCAATATTTCAGCAATTAGCCGCTAAAAGAATGGAAGTAAATCATGAACTATTGCTACTTTTGACTCGTTGTTTTAAATTGTACAATATGTTGAGCACTGGTTATTGTGAATATAAATCATGAGCATTTTGAAATATTTCACCAAATATTCATATCGAGTGTGACAAATCTATAAGGCACTATAGTCTATAGAAAGTACAAATGAATTTCATGCAACATGCAGGTGCAACATACATTTATCCTACCTCATGTAAGAATCTCGATCTCACGTGACCCTGAGTAAATACTGATATCCCCCTCTTGAGCGGGGTGATCAATCATTTATACCCTGGCGTATAAAAAGCATGAAACAAGCGTGCAGATTGAGCGCCTTGAAATGTACAATGTATGTTACTTTGAACATATGATCAAGCTGGTTACTTTTGATCAACCGATATGTAGCTTTGAACAAACTATAATAAAAGGACTTATGCAGTTCTTACTCTTTATCTTCATATTATATGCGTTTTGTTTAAACATTCGGTAAGATAAAATCGTTATACCATTCAGAGACGGGGTACATGGGGAGCCTGTAGCCTGATGAATTTCTGGTTTCTGATGTATGATGAATTAAAAAAAATAATTCTATGTTTCCTATGAGGAACTATGCTTAAGAAACATTAACTTTTTTAAGACTGTCAGACACATTTAACCGAGCCCAAGTTGGTAGTAGTCTGTGATCAGCAATAGACCATGTTTGAGATTCCATCCAGTGACCACTTGACGAGTGTTTGCCTTCATTGTCTGATTGGACAAAGGTCGATTCACTGACATGTCTTGTTGTCTGGCTTTGACATGTTCTATTAGCAAGTCATCGATTGTGGCTAGCTGCTCAGTCAACATCACACAAACCAGACACCAATCTGGATGTGGCAATATGTTATACTATACTTTAAAGATGCTGTATCATACTTGCAAGCGGTTCAGGATGAAACTTAGCTATTGAGAAATGAAATACATCACTTTGTAGAAAAATCTTTCATCGAAATTTTGATATCATATTTAGATTGTTTAATCAACAATAACATACTTATTTCGACGCTCAAAGCACAGTACCCCTCTAGAAAGGGCATGTCATTTAACGAACCCGCTTTCGGTGACGTACTCATTATGCTTGTAGGATTTACACCGTGTCTCAACTACCGTAATTGCGTTCGATGGGTATCAACTTTGACAGCAACGAATACCTAATTCGGAGAAATATAAAATCAAATCTAGTTGAGCGCGAAAAAGACGGTTTTCAAGCGTACATTTAGAAACCGGAAGTTGTGAAATGGCCACACTTGATTCACCCTTATGTCGACTGCCGTTTCGGTATTTTTTGGTAAATAATCTCCTATTTAATGAGTTTTGGTCCGAATTTCTGAAGGTTAGTCGCTAAATTTTTCTAAAAATACAACGTATACATTAAAAATACTTAAAAAAACATTGCAAGTATGATACAGCATCTTTAAAGAAATTAAAACGGAAATCCAAACACATTCTAAAATCTGTGTGGTTATTGAAACTAAGAATAGTTTATGTTAGATTTCCTTATTTACAATCATTATAATCATATTTGTTATGGCGTGGTATCAACTTATTAGCTCAATTTATATCAATGTGATCTATTATTTTCATAAAGGTAACTTAGATTAAACATGAAGCCCTGCAAATTGACAAACTGTATTGATTATTGAAATATTTTGTATATTCATTTAACATTAGTTTCCAAATTGCTATTAACATTCGCTTGATTCATTCCAAAATATTTGAAACAAGGGACTATGCACATATTTAAAAAAAGTAAGTGTTGTGCCTGAAATAGGTCTGAGATTGAATTTATCTCTGATTAAACTACTGTATTCCAAATTCCATGTTCATCATTCAATACAAAACAAGGAAGATTTCCATCAGCTTTTCAAGAGTTTGACAGAATTGATTGACAGGATACACGAGTCCTTGGAGAACCTTAGATCAATGCACATCATGCAGTTTCCTCTTTGTCCGGGACATTTCTTCGATCACCACTTAGACGGTGCAGTTGATCGACCTGCAAACTAAATCCGAACAAGTACTTGATGAGCAACCATTGTGTCTCATCCGAGAGATCCATTTACAAGCATGATATTGTCAGCCTGATAAGGATTGATTATAACAGGCCAGAGAAAATCTGCTCTGTGTTTCTTCTCTTGTCCTTGAGGACACCAGACGTTCCGAACATTTCTTCGATCACCACTCATACGGTGCAATTGATCGACCTGCAAATGTCAATCCGAACAAGTACTTGATGAGCAACTATTGTGTCTTATCAGAAAAATGCTCTGTGTTTCTTCTCTTGTCCTTGAGGACACCAGACCAAACGTTGCATCTTTGTTCCGAACATTTCTTCGATCACCACTAAGACGGTGCAATTGATCGACCTGCAAATGTCAATCCGAACAAGTACTTGATGAGCAACTATTGTGTCTGATCAGAAATATGCTCTGTGTTTCTTCTCTTGTCCTTGAGGACACCAGACCAAACGTTGCATCTTTGTTCGGGACATTTCTTCGATCACCACTTAGACGGTGCAATTGATCGACCTGCAAATGTCAATCTGAACAAGATTTCTTGATGAGCAGCCATTGTGTCTTATCCGAGAGATCCATTTACAAGCATGATATTGTCAGCCTGATTAGGATTGATTATAACAGGACAGAGATGATGACAGGTTCCCTGGTCACTCTAACATCCTGTTCTTGACGTTTACAGATGCTCTGCGTTCTCTCCTCTTGTCAACAATGTCAGTTGAAATTGCCAATATTTATGAGATTGATTTTAACGAGTTCACTGGTCATTTTAACATCCTGTTCTTGACATATGCAGATGGTCTGGGTTCTCACACAGTGTCAACATTAGAGAATGAATATGACATATTTAAAATAAACAGTTTATCTCTGGTTTCGATATTTTGACCAGGATATCTGCTGAATATCACCATAGATTTCAGGTCATTAAAAATATCAGATCATTAGAAATCAAATGACTGTGCTCTTTTGATAAAAGTCAGTGTTATCAATTGCGATTCGTTAAACAGAAACTTTGTAATCTGTCAAAATTCATTTAGACATCGATACCTTTAGAATGGATGACACATTTGGTTTAGTTCTTATTTATGAGGTAAAGTGCTGTCTAAGTTTCAGAATGTAGAGCACCTCAGAAAGGGAAGGAGCTAATGAGTAACTGTTAATTGTTAGACTGGTTGGTTGTAAGGAATTTATTGTGTTTATTGCACTCATCATATTACGGTTTCTTAATTCTAAAGGACATAATAACGTAATTTTTAATGTCTTTGATATTTGTTGTTTAAATGTATTTAAAAAAATATCTAAGTACACAATAAAATATTTTGGAGCACCCAATTTTATTTCAACCAATAATTCATTTCCCTAAATGAGTAAGCATTTAAATGTTTAACTTATTGTTTTACTTTGCCCTTTAAATTTTCAAATAGCGTTGTGATATTAACTATTTTTATCTCTTTCTTACTCATATGATAGCATAATTTTTTTTTCGAACTCATACCCCCGCTACGACGTAGTCTGTATAAAGCGGTCCACGTGTCCGTGCGTCCGACATCGTTTCCGGGGCATAACTTTAAAACTATTTGACTTAGAAACTTCAAATATGGTATGGATGTTGTCTATGTGGTTCAGATGTGTATTTGGGGGTCTGATTTCCAGGGTACCAAAATCTTTTTAAACTCTGACCCTACAAAGGCCAAATTGTTTATTGGTTTCGTTTCCGGAGCATAACTTGAAAACTATTGCACTAAGAAAGTTCAAATTTGGTATAAATGTTACCTATGTGGTGCAGATGTGCCCTTTGGGGATTTGAATTCCAGAGTACCAAAACATTTAGACATTTTGGCTCAAAAACGGACCTTTCTTACTTTGTTCCGTTACTGGGGCATATCTTTTTTCATTTCCTGCTGATTTAACCTCAACATTCTAGGTGGCCATTACATTTTCAAAGTTTGACCAAAAATAATAAAAAATTCTGCCTTCTTCAAATTATTTAAGCTATGACTTCTAGACTTCAGTTGTTATTTTGTTTAACCTCACCCTTTATCCATGACGGTAATCATTCATTCACATAACTGAGAGAATGGTTTTTAATTTATCATTGTTATATAATAGCGGTGAATTTACAGCGGGGGTATGTGAGTTGTGCTCACTTTTGCCTTGTACAATAATCCTTCATTAGTCCGTTATTTAATATTTTCACGTAACTAGGCTATATGAATAATAAAGTTGATGATGCAATATATATTGATATTAGATAAAACTTAAATAATTGGGTTCTATTGAGTTTCTTAAAGTGACACAGAGTATCTTTCTTAAAATTTTATTTGGTTTTGATAAGCTATAACATATCTTATATGCTGATTGAAGTCCATATCTCATCACTGGACTTGCAAATATATCCATTTATGCATAATATCTCTAAAATGCTTGATTTTATGAAAACTTTCAAGAAAACATCTCAAATACGTGTAATAGTCGAAATTATGCATCCAATTATTTTTATCTATTAGTTACAATACCTAATAAACACTATCGAATCGAATATATCTTCTTGTCAGCTTATGACAAGGTTTCAAAATCATGTTTGGCGAATTTGCGCGCGACACTCTAGCCACATTGTCCGGTTTTCGATTAAAATCCCGACTTTGAATGGCTGACTTTCGCTCTAATGTACTGATTGACCTTTAACTTGTTATTTTCAGTAACAGTTAGTGGTTCCCGATGTAATAACATCGATTTCAAAATTTTACATAATTGATCCTATCAACATACTCTTTAAGTTTCTTTAAAACCTGCTGTGATTAGCATGATCGTATTTAGTTCGGTAACTGTATCCCTCCATTCAAAAACCAATAAACATACAATTATATCGCTCTACATCAACTGATCAAACTTCTTGCAAAACAGACTTGGATATTGGTTAATGATAAGATGTTCATCGTATTTGCAACACTATCAAATATGATCAGTACACTTTTACTTCTGGAGAAGAAAATAAACATATATTTTAAGGGCGTAACCTCTCAAGCCGCTATGAGGGGCCTGAACTTAAGTAGTTTAAATTGGTAATTTTGTTACGACTTCTCAAGATAAAGTTTTTGATGGGAATATTGCTTCTACAATGAAGGATTAAACTGATTCCAAATTCAAATACAATATCGCAAATAGTTATGATTTATCACGAATGTAAATCTTTATATTCTGTAAATGAACATCACTAGCATAGGATGTTATTCTTGAGTTTCTGAAATATTATTCTCTGAATATTTATTTCAAATATTTAAACTTAAAACCTTAATATCCATTCTTAAGAGAAATATATTGAAGAACATGTTCTTTTATAGTCAACCTCAAACTGTAGACGACTTTGCCTTCAATGATGTATGAAAACAAAAAGGATAAAAACATAGCACCCCTGATCTGCTGGGCCAAAATTTAATCTAGTTTGTTTGGTTTTTATTTATGACAGGAAGGGGGGCGTTTTTAAACCCTTTATCAAACTTATCAGGAGCCTTTGCTCCACTCTGATAGAAAACATGAAGCCTCCAACAAGAAATTCACAAAATGTTCCAGCTTTGTGCATAATTGGGCTCATTTACCAGCACGATCACAGGTGCTTCTAGTTTCTCTTGTGTTCTTCCTTCTAGTTGTATCTAATAGATACGGTGTTGCCTCATAAATTCATTCAAGATGATATATTATTTTGATAAAATAACTCTATCATAACAAAACGAGTCCCTCAGGAATAGGAGTTTTAACTAGACACTGGTTTTGACTAGTTCTTTATATGAATCACTTTTACAGTTTTAGTTTTCTTTCATGTTTACGAAATTTATCTCAGCAAATGACAAAGATGGTGCATTCTTAGCGAGTGGCCAATCTTCTCTTTCTCAGACCGTTTGCAATGAAGTCAGAACATTGTGTTTTTTAATATTAATCGATTACATGTTCAAGATTACTTAAAACATTCCAACCATTGTCCCCCTGTAAAATGCATGATGCTTCCATACCCAAGGAAATAAAGTTATTAATTTCATTTGACTCCTTGATGAACGCTCGGATTAAACCGTTTGTTAAATTAAAACACCACTAGCATCAATATACAAAATTAGCATGTCCTGGTATATGAACAATGAGTTCAATCCAAATTGTGAATGAAGGCATTGAACAATTCAAATATATACGAACTGGCTAACGGTGATACAATAAATCTACATGTATTTGAAAGATATACTTTGCAGAATGAATTTTCACTGTTTCAATATTGAGATACGATTTGTCCAATTTAATACAAACTCGATGTATCAAAAAATTTTTCAACCAAAATGTATTCATTTTATTGATAAGTCATTCCATGTTTCAGTTTTAATGCGATTGTCTTGCAGTAAATCAGTTTATTAAATGTACAGGAAATAAAAAGGAATCATCGACTTTCATAAGCATTTTCGGTTTGAATTTTTTTATTTCAATGTCGAAAATTTATTTCGAATTTGCAAATTTGATTGAAATTACCTTTCCATTCTTATCCAAATGTATTTACCCTGAACGTTCTATTAGCAAGTCATCCAAAGATGTAGTTTATATTAGCAAGGTTATTTGATTGATTTTTTAATGCTTCCTCTTAATCAATATTTTCTTGAGATCACACTAAATATTGAACATCAGTTCGAATTAAGTGCTTTTTACCACCAGGTTCCCCTTGCGGCCAAAAAAACCCCGGAAACTTTTGAACAGCGTCACTCACGGCCAATGATTGCACAACTGATTGCATCCAAACATGCTTACCCGTAAATTGAGTAAATAAAAACAGAGGTTAGATCAATATTTCATGAACTGATTTTCATCTGTTGGAAGAGAATAAGAGGAATGTGCTGTCTTTGCTTGTTAGTGAACCACATAACGATTGTAGTTTCAACTTTTATGATTGAACACAATAAAACGGTTGTCAGGTAATTCGGTTGACAGGTTATTCGACATGTTAATTTCCAATTCGCTTATTTATCCTTGCTAACAAACGATCTGTAGTTCATTAGTGCTACGTTCAATGTCATTCCATCGGATTTGTCACTTGAGAACTAAAGAAAGGACAGAATGAATTGAATTGCTAGGAAAAGAACACCAAAAGAACCCATCAGTTTCAGAACTGACAAATTCATCGATATATTACCAAGAAGCATGGAATAACATTTTAACAAGAAGCACTTGTAGTAATTGAATTGATTTAATTTGAATGTTTCCGTTTTCAAAATTTTGTAAAAAAAGAAAAATTTCTCATTTTTAGAATAACACTTAAAAATCCATCAGTACACCAAGGATTTAAATACAAGGTATTAAATAAATCAAATTGCGGTTGTTGAAATAGCTCCGATATAAACTGAACCTTTGCTAACCAAGACGTGATGTTGTTTAAACATATTTTAACATGATTAACAATAAGAAAGATAGGTTTCAACAAAGCAAAACTAATGAAAATACAAATAACAGTTGAAAATGCGATATTTACCTAATAAAAATGATACCTTTTGTTATTAATGATCGAAAATAGCGAAATACAAGACACTCATAAATCAATCTCATATCTTTCTGTCAACTAGGGCAATACTACATGTACTACCGAAAAAGTTGGATACATCCAAAGTGTTAGTGATAAACAAAATGTAAGTATGGAAAATGAAGTGCAAAACTGATTGCGTGATATATAAATACATTGAAACTAGGATTGACGCGTCAATACTTAGGTCTTCAAGACTGCTGTTTGACCTTCACACAGTGTTTGACCTTCACATGACTTTTTGTCTAAGAGGTAAACAGTAACTAATACATTATCAAAATGACCAAATTCCACTTGATATTGAGTGTTAAAGACTTTTCCGAAAATTGATCATGGTGGCCAATGTCAGCTATGACATCATGTTTCAGACCCCTGTATAATGATATGAAACCTAACACTTTAACTATTGATATTTTACTGATAAGGTATATCAGAACCAATGTTGGTCTTGGTTATCCACATACACACATGAATGTTTTGTTTTGATAACTTTAAATAGAAATGGAGTAATGAATTTTTGAACTTTATTGAAAACACTGAAATTTGAAGATTTTTAGACCCCTACTCCATATTGGTCCTTCTAGCTCCTTAACTATAAACATTTTTATGATATAGTACAACATAGCAAAAGTTATGCTTGGAATAGCGGATGTAAAAATACAATCAATTTAAAGATATATTTCTTAATAAAGAAACTGTTGAACTTTGAAATGTGCTAAAAATGAGGATTTGCCAAAAATCGCAATATTCAAGGACCTGTCCTGGACAGGAAAAAATTGATCATGACTTAATGATATTTTTTTCTGTCTACTCATCACATCTGCTTCACAAAACATTAACGATAAAATTTGTATCCCTAACAGTTTTAAAACGAAAATTCTCAAAGTAAAATAACCCTCGAAAAATGTTAAAATCGCCAAAAAATGTAAAAAATCTCTTTATGTCCATATATTTCCTTTAATATCCTGTAATGAACATGTTGCACAATCATTGTAGCACAGAATACAACAAAGAGATCTTTGAAATTACATTTCCTAACAGGGTAGTGCCCCTTTGAACTTGACGCAGAAAAATTCTTTTTTTCAAAAGTTCATTTTTGAAATTGTTGTAGCCAAAACAAAAAACCGCCGAAAATGCAGGGCAGGTGTGGGGGGTATGTTTTAACAGCATTCATTTAGCTTTCAAATGAGCTATAGTATGCTTCTGTATGTACCATAGTTAGTGAGGAGAAGACTTTCAAAGACGCGTACCGTCAAAACCGGAAAATTTGGCCAAAATTTCAGTTTTTCGAAAATAGCAAAAAATCTTTTTATACGGCCGAAAACCCCTATGAGCATAATCGATGAGGAATGTTGTTGCCCACATTTTGGTGAAAGTTGTATGAAATTATCTTCCTTAGTTACCGAGATATTGAGGTTTGAAGTTTTTCCTTTAAGGGGAGATAACTCAAAAACAAATTCGAATTTCAAAAATCGCCCTCGTCATTATCTAAGTTAAGACACAGGCTACAATCCCTGAAAGTTTCATAAAAATCGGTTGATTCGTTAAGGCTGTAGAGCTGTGACAAAATCGGTACAAATAATAAAAAATAATAAAAATAATTCGGATAAAAACAATAGGTCTTCAGACTTTCGTCTTGAAGACCTAATAAATAAGCCCTGACTGCAGTTTGTTTTCTTTTGTGGAGCAAAATAGTGTTGAGTTTAACGTGCTGGCCTTTTGCCAAAGACCCGACTTAAAGTGACCGAGTACATCGTATGTTGATGGGATTACATATGTCAAATTTTGAAATCGATTTTATTACATCGGGAACTACCTACTGTTTCTGAAAATTACAAGTACAAGGTCAATCGCTACATTTAAGCGAAAATACGGCCATTCAAAAAGTCAAAATTTTGATCAATAAACCGGACAATGTGGCTCGAGTGGCGCTCGCTAAACGTAATTCTGAAACATCATCAAAAGCTGACAGACTTATCAAGTATTGTAACTAATAGGTAGGTTAATTGGATGCATAATTTCGACTATCAAACGTATTTTAGATGTTTTTTCGATGTGTGATAAATTCAAGCATTTTAGAGATATTAACCATAAATGGATAGATTTGCAAGTCAAGTGGTCAGATATGAACTTCAATCAACATATGAGATATGTAACTAATCAACCCCCACCCCCCCCCCCCCCCCCCCCCCCCCCCAAAAAAAGAAAGAAATATAAGGAGTGTCTCTTTAAGATCAAGTTGAAGACACCAGACATTTGTGATTCGCTTTCTCAAGTTTAAGAATTTTTTTTTCACATTTTTGTAAAACTTTATTTATGGAACTGTGTATATATGTGTCTCATTAAAATGATGAAAATTGTTGTTTGATCTAAACAATTTTAAAAATATTGATACGTATCTCACATGAGTCATTTACATAAATTGGACATACATCAAGGAATCCAATTATAATATCATAATGTTGGTATATATTCTTTGACAAGTTACCATGGGAATGCACAAGTGGATGAACTCTATCAACCATTATCATTATCAACTCATTCTTGACCTCGACATACACCAGATAATAATTCAGATATTAACACCACACTCTTGTTAGCAATGAATTACCCGCATCTGTCAATCCATCCGTTAATCAAATATTTAGTGTTTCTCTAGTCCAAAACTGCCCAATGTCATGTTTCTGCCAAGTATCAATTAAGGTCGCTGATAAACAACTGATTGAAGACATGCCATCAGTACTGTCCTTGATTGTATTATATAGGAGATGCAAACAAAGTGAACTTGAAATGCCAGCTTTAACAGTCATATGTATTGTGTTGCATCTGTTGTAGACAGATAAATGGACCTGCAGGTCAATCCTTTGATTAAGAGAAAGTTTTTGAGATTTTAATTTATGCCAGGAAGTTCAAGTTATTTGCACCTTTATCAGGGACTTATGCTCTGCTGACAGAAAGGGAACATTTCAACACGCAACATTTGAGTTTTGTTTCCAGCTTTCTATATAATTGGCTAATTCTATTGGAGGAACACAGGTGTTCATGGTTTCTGTCATGTTCTTCCTTATATTGTTATCTAAAAGATATGGTCCAGTTGAATACATCTATTAAATGTGATAACTTTGACTTCATCAATTTATCTAACAACCTTTGTGCAGCAATTATAATGCTTGTTGTGCAACTTTATAGTTTTAGCAAATGTTGGTGTCCTTGATTTAAAGTTATGTGTATGTAATTTCTTTCATGCAGAAACTTTATATCCATTTTCGTATTCGCTTCACAGCTGATTTAATTAATAAATTTATAAATAAATCCAAATTTAGATATTTCATTACAGCTGTGTACCTTAAGTTTTTTACTTGTTAGTGCAAATATCATGTAATCGTTTCTTTTGGATGTCAATCAAATAAATCCAGCAACATTGACAGAGGATCATCAATTTTGCATGTATTAAATAACCATTAAAAAACAATGACAAATAAACATTGTCAATGTCATAATTTGGCAAGGAAAATAGACAGATTGGACCATTTTTTAGAAATTCAGATTTTTTATTTTTTTTCTAAACTGTTCAATTTAGACTCATTGATAAAAATATCAACAAAATGACATTTACTTAGTGTGAAGGAACAATTATGGTTTTCATGATAGTCACTAATGAATGATTTTGTAGAGAAAAATTCTGTCTTCGAAATTTTGACCGATGCCACTTCAATGATCTGCCAAATTTGTTTCAATTAACTACATGTATTTGGTATGACATACGAATAAGTTCATGCAAAATGAATGTTGATTTATGTGATGAAATTTCAACATGATCTGTTACGTTTTTGCACTGCAAGGATGCCTCAAATACATTCCAAAGTACATGATATTTGCACTAGAGAATGCAGGCAAGGGAAAAACTGCAGGCAGTAGGGTGTATTTATTAAAATCTACAAGAAATATAACTATTGTGTAAACGGTGAATGTAAAGGAATCATAGCAAATATTGGATTTCTATGCCAAGATTGGATTGCAGGGATTTAGTGTTTTTCTTATACTCGTTCTTCTGAAAATACATACCACCGTTGATAGAACAGACGTAAGTAAATATCATGAAAGATGAAGAATGGACTGTCACCATACCATACAACTTCCACATATGCAATATATTTCTGTCATGGTGGTATAATTCTTTTCTCATTTTCAAAAAAGTATATGCTAAAAGTTTATTTACATATACAACTCAAAAAATCTAAGGAACACTAGACTAACATTTAGTCTCAGAAGTATTTTTTCTATATTGACAAATCATATATTATAACAAAATGGAGCCCCGAAGATGCTTTAACTTCGAGCTGAGCAATCTAGACTTGCTATACTTTTCTAGACTTGGTTGGTCATCAATTAAATATTTTTGCTTCAGGGTCTGGATGACAGACTAAAGGAACACTTGTATAATGTCCCCTATATACTTAATACCTCAGTACATGGATAAAGTTATGTATATTATGTAACAAATCTTATTCGCATATTGGAATCAAATACTGCTCGTGCGAGTATAACTAGGCAGGGGTCGAAAATGAAAATCACACGATGTCAGATGGCTCAGGTTCAAAACATTGCGGTCTTGTCTCTGGTGACTTTATTGCTATGGAAGTGATATCTCTGGTTGTGAAAATCTTTATGAAAAAATTTTCCTGAAAAAAATTTATTAACACATTTTTAAAACAATCTACATGTATAGCGTTTTGAAATCAGTTGCCTAGTGTCAGATATGCATGTGGGTATGAAAAAAAGCTCGCTTTGAGCTGCTGACATTTAAAGTAAGTGCAAATGATATTATTACTTGAGTGTTCCTTAACTTCTTTTGAGTAGTATATGTGAATAAATTCCGCCAATTTGGGTATAGGATTTATATTTTTTACTTTTAACGAAATTATCTTTTTAACACCATCGGCATACACATGACATATATTTATTGCAGTAATATGAAAGTAATATAAAAGATGACAATATATTAACTGGCATTTAATCAACCTTATTTTCGTGTGTCTTATAACAGATATAACCTATCAAAATGATGGATAGTGTGTTTTATTACAAGAGATGAGAGAAGATTTTATGATAGGAAGGGTTCAATTAAATGCCATGTAAATATGATTACTGCAGCGTACGCAAAACTGAAATGATTAAACAAAGTTGGAAGCGGTATGCGCTTTCATTTTTCACTGACATTAATGTTGGTAAAAGACAATGCTACCGAGTTCAAGTCAGCAATATGAAAACAATATTTGAAATTTTAGTACAAATGCTGAAATGATAACAGCATCAACAAGTTGCTTAATCATTTAATCATATTAGGAAAAATCACATAGATTTGACAATTGAAGTTTACTGAATTTATGATAAAAAAAAAGGATTTCGAAAAATATTTTTTGAATGTTATTGTCTTATATAGAGTAAATACAACATGACTAAATGACAAAGTAAATGATATTTTAAAGTTGGAAAAATCGCCAACCATTTAAACAAATTCTACGTAAGTTATCGATTTTAAAGAATAGATATGTGTTTTGTGATTCACTTTATAAAATTTAAATCCAAATGAAATAAAAATGTAATAATTGAAATCTCTCACTTCTTAGAAAATTTGTTTTGTGCATGAAGTCTAGTTGCAGGTTATTTGCTTAAAATCCGATATCGTGTTGATCTTTTCCAAAAAGAAAGTACAACAAAATCCCATACAAACCCTCCATCGGACAGATGGTAGATACATGAAGGGACAAGACCATGAAGAGTTCTGATAAAGGGAGGTAAGTCAACCCTGACCAAATTGATGAGCCAGGTTCAGACCCACTCCCTGGGGTCGCTATCTTATACCACACCCTGTTGAGCAAATATGTTTCACTTTCAGTCACCTTGACGTTTTTACAAATATGATAATGTTATTTCTCGGTTTTCTAGTACACTTCCCTGTTCATATTATGTTCCTAGAAGCATCCTTAATCAGTGGAGAGCTGATTCCCCCCCCCCCCCCCCCCCCCCCAAATTTGATGATAAATGTTTTTTGTTAAACAATTCCTTGTTTGTTTATAAGACAGCATTTTTAAAGGCACGGTGGTTACACACCCAGACAGCATTCCATAGTTTGAAAGTTATCATTAGTACTTATTGTAAAAATATACAGTAGGATATATACTGTAGCTCAACGTCGATAACGTAGAAGACTTTAGAGAGATATTCACTCTCGAGTCACACAGTTTTGTAATGTTATTATCATTAAGTATTTGTTGTCAAAGGATAAGGAGCAGGATACATCGTTATTAAGCATCTTGAAATAGGTGAATGTGGTGAAAATCACTTGCTAGACAATAACCTATTTACTCCCCCGTAACGTTTTCTACACATCAATCAAACATGTCTGCCTTGGAAATGTTTTTTTTTGGAAACAGGAATACTAAGTAGGAAAACAGATATAAAATTTTGGGAATGGTCTTGATTAGGTGCGACAGAAAACAGAAAATAAACATTTGGGCTAGAAGGATGACTGTCATATCATTTAAACATAAATTTCTTTTGTAAAATGCCCAGGAATGACAAGATATTCAACACTTGCAGCTTATTCTAACTGAAGACTGTAGCATGATCAATTAAACCAAAAATGTTTGAATAGCAATGAATATGGATTTTTAATGCAGTTATTTGTCAATAATGTACATGTCGCTAATTGAATAAAAGTCCACTATTGTGTATCTATTAGTTAGTAGAGATTTTGATACTGATTCATTTCTTAAAATTCTATTTGTCGTATTTACATTTAACTCGAGGTACTTAACACCAGGATGATGGACATTGAAATCAAAAAGAAACTTCATTATATCTTCAATTCCGCCAAATAGTAAAATGCATGAAGTAAAAAAAAGAAGAATTTATAAAAATATTTAAATTAAAAAATGGAAGAAAGTCAAATAAAACTGCATTAATTTCAGCATTGCAGATATTAGTTCACACTTTGTCCACTGACAGGTTCTATTTAAAACTAAATAATTGCACGCCAAGTCAATAACTGTTGCAAGTTTAGATAGTGAGTGATGTTGTCAATCCAAGGAAGGGCGTTAATGCCTCATTGAGTACTCAACCAAGTTTCTCATCCCTCCTGTTTGATTATTGATTTCTACACGAATTTGACAGATCTCGAAGTTTCTGCTTAATGAATCCTGATCGGGAACACTGCAATCTTGTTAGCAGAATCACAAAATACAATTAACATTCCTTTGAGGTCAACTGAATATTGTGATCGATATTTTCGTCAAATGACTTGATATTCGGTAAATGGTGTGGTAAATTCCAGTCATTTGTCATATGCAGTGTAAAATAATAAGTATTTGACAAGTTTTTATTAAGTTCAAATCAGACTTACATGTATTAAAGGGGAAGTAGAACGTTTTTTGAAAATGTTATATTTTAAATTTTTCATTGATAATTGTACGTTTATGGTTAAAATATTATTTTTTTTTTCCACAAACCATTATCCATAGTCAGAGAACAAATTACGAGGTTTCACATAAAGTCCATATGCTGCCATTTTTGTGTGAACACCTTAAATTCATTTTGTGTAAAAAGATGGAATCGCATGGCTGAATTTTACATTATTTATATAATTTATGACTGCTTCATTTAGTTTTAATACATTGTCTTTCAATTGGAACCATTTATTTTCATTTTCCTGACATCATCTTATATTCCCCTAAAACGTGCTACTGCCCCTTTGATGCGCAGAAAGGAAATGTCTAACGTCATAGTTATTACCTACATATTATGACTGTACTCCTGAAGGCTTTAAAATTATATCTTTTAAAATAAATATCCAATACCTACAAGACGCTAGTATGACATCTACTGGTTGTTTAACGAAATTTAAAGATTGAGATTGTGACCTCCACTGAAGCGTGTGATGCTTTGTGCCCTATCTTTGAAAGATACACAATGGTTTTTTACAATCGTGAAAAGTTATCAATTGTCTGAATGGCATTGTAGAAGTCGTAAGGTAATCAAGTAATTGATTTTAAAGATATCCAACTGCTTTATTCACAGAATTCTTATACTGTTCAAAGCATATGTCCGAAAACTGTGTTAGGTCTATACCAGAATGTTGCTATCCTGTAAGTAAGGAGTTGGATATTCATAAAATGGAGTACTTCATTATGTGAAAAAAATGATATAAGGCACATTTATGGAATTTGCTCCAAGTTCTTCAATACCCTCCTAGATATTTCAGTGTATACGTTCCGATAAGTATCCACCTTGTATTTAGGAAGAACTTTTAAATGGGAATATTTAATTGTGTAAAACCTATAATTGCCGTTTCGTTTCCCTTAATATAGTAAACTACATATTACAGTTTAGGTACGAATTTATAGTCAGGCCATAAACTTAAAGGATACAATTTAATTTTCATTGTCGCGAAACGGGTCATTCATTTATTCGCCTTAATATAAACCTCTAACTTTCAGGGTTATTGAAGAGGTACATGTACCGATCCCTGGTATGATAGTGATATGCCTTATGTCAAATTATTTTTTATTAACATCTAAAAGCAAAATAAAACTAAATTCGTTCCTCGGATATGATACTATTGTATACTTAAGGCACCCTAAGGCAATTTTGTGATTACATTACAATGATATCTTACGATATATTCATGGTGAATTGTTGTTATATTAATGGTTCATTGCTCTCGTGTAAATAAAGAAATCCGTTTGCGCCGGAAACTAAGGTAAGGTTGTCAAAATACAAAATATATAGGCCAATAAACTATCATCACAACTGTTTTAATTGAAGTCGGTTGTTTGTGATGAAAATTCCGAAATAATTTGAACAATACGGTCGTGTTAAAAGTATGAAATTTGAAATCAGAAAATAATATACTATACCCCATTGACTACACTATGATTTGTTATATCAGCAAATAAGATATCATTACATAGAGACCACCGTGCATCAATCCAGATAAAGCAAAAGAACGGAAGCTTATATTGTCTATAGGCTTCATTTATCCAGCTGCTTCCCTCTCACCCTATGTGTTTCATTGTTTGTTTGCTGGAGGTATTTATGTTAGTAACTAAATGATGATCATCTGTTGAGGAATTATTTTTAGCACTCTGGTGTTACCGAAAGAAAGCTAAACTTTGTTGATTCCGACCAATCAGAGCGCTTGATTTGGTCACACCCCTCCTTCTGGCAGCCATTAGTGCCAAAATGCGTGAAAATCGACTTTCGTTCGATTAGCAGAAGTAACTGCAAAGTAGTGGTAGGATCTATGTTATTATGTAACTATGAAGGCGTTAAACTTACTTACTACATTGAATCATTTTTTTTTGCATCGGGAACGATTTGGGATTTTTAATGACCCAGGGGCCTCTGCTCTGGTGCTAAAACTCTGGAAGACTTGTGAAAATGATAATTGTACTGGTGTTTATAAATATCATGCTGGATTTTCATTATCAGTTACCTGAAGAAGGGGCAAGAATTAGCCCAGAAACGTCGTGAGAAATCAACAAAGAAGTTGTTATCCATAACATTGAAATCATTGAAATTATACTCTGTTCTTTCCTAGATCATAATCATAATACATTTTAAAATTTCAAATTGTTACAGTCTAACATCTCTATATATCATCAATATTGTTGGCAATTGAAATTGAATGATGATGCACAAATGACTAACTACTACCATTACTAAAGCATGTTATCATTGATTATATCCATAAATATCATTGCAAGAGGCAAACAGCGTCATGATGTTCCAGTCAACATAACATTGTGTGGCTGAAATAATGAAAGTTTTTTTTCGTATTTTCAGCCAGCACAGTTGTTTTGGCCAAGTGATGTCACTGTAACAAATGTTTATCTGTTACGTTATAATTACGTCTGTAAGGTTTCATGATTTTGTTTACTTATTCCCTGTTTGATAATTTGCCAAGCAGTTTATTATACTTTTGATTTATTCTGCTATTTGTACTCAGTATTTGTTGGAAGGAAGAAAGTTAAAATAATAGTACTAGTAGCAAGTTTCTCTCAGTCATTACATTTACAAATCCATTTCAAACTTGTTTTCATTCTGTTCCATCCTGCCATCATGAAGATACAGGCTTTTTAAAGAAGACATCTTTTGCTGACTTGTACAATCTACCATACTTGTCAAAGAAAGACAGATTTAATTCCTTAAATTTGCTTTAATGAAAACACTATAGCAAAAGTGCCGATTTACTTTCTCTTCCCTTCTATTGTAAAAATGTAAAGATAGATGTATAATTGAGGATAAAATACATTGATCTATGAAATAGTAAATTGTCTTGTCTCAATAACGATAACACAAATATCCTTGTATGTAACAAAATATTTCAAAAGAATTCACGCAGCTAACAGTTCCTTTTATCGTCTAAAGTTTTCGAACAAAAAAGCCAGGGCTAATCCCCAAACAAATTGTTTGCACGGGAAATCTCTGTCCCTTGATGAATTGTTCCTTTCACAAATATGCTGTCACATAAAGCCAATCAAAGCCGACTCTGTTGGAAATTTATGATTTCGTTGAGTCAAAGTTTAATCTCTGTTCTTGAAACGAATAATATTTCTCTGAAATTTGAAATGTATTAATATTAACAACGCAAACATTTTGCCAGTGATTAGTAAGCTTCATTTTCAAGTGATCTATTGCATAACATTTAATGGGAAGACATGATGAAACTAAACTGATTTGAATTACAATTAAATGAGGATTATTAAGCTCTGTTTTGCGATTGTCGATAATTCAGAAATTTATATCTATTGTAAGTTTGGAAGCTTGACAAGATGCAAATCCTTAACTAATGAATATATAGAGAATACTAAACGACGTCCCGTTTCATAACATATTTATGAAACGAGTGAATGGGTCGGTATTTAACGAGCGAAAGCGAGTTAAATACCTATACCATTCACGAGTTTCATAAAAATGTTATGAAACGGGACCGAGTTTAGTATTTTATTTATTACTTGCTTAATAACATCGTAAAAAACAAAGAAAGTCGCCAACATGACTGTCGCGGCCGGCCCGCTGACATTATGACGTCATACTTAACAATTGTGACGTCATCATTACGTCACGTCATTCGGTCAGCGCGCGATGTTATTACACAATGTGTAATAACATTGTAGATTTATTAAACAGCGATATCTTCAACGGGAGAGTAATAAATATCAATATTGAATAAAAACTACAAAATTCAGGGGAAAAATAAATTGTTCCTCTTTCTTGCTTATTATTCATTGTATACTACCAAAACAGCAAGATCAGCTTGAGAATCAAACATTATTTTGAAGCATTTATAGTAATGCAGTAAGTACGCTGTTTTTACTATGTAAATTGAATTAGAATCAAGCTTGGATCAACTCTGCAACTATAATATTGGCAGTCTGTTTTTGTGTTAGGCTTATTGTATAAAATCTTAAGTGTTGCCTTTATGGATGGCTCGATGGAACTATAAAGTATCCTATTGTCAAGCATTACTTAAAGAACTTAAAGGGGCAGTAGCACATTTTTTGAAAACTATATAGTTTAAATTTTCACTGATAAATGTACGTTGATGCTAAATGTATTAAACAAAAATTAATTCGGCAAACCGTCGTCTGTAGTGGTCATGTTTTAATTTCTAACAAATAGCAAAATTAGTGAGAAAATGTTTTTTAAAAACTTTCGCACTTAACATTAAAAGATTTAAATTCACTGTCAAATAGTTTGTTTGCATCACGATCTGTAAAAATATCTCCCATAACTGTGTACTCAAATAATACAATGTTTTCTCTATGCTTGCACGTCGGAGAGTAAATGTTTTCAATATACAATGAAATTCTGCATAGTCCAACAAATAGTCGACAAAAGTTTTTCATTGAGGCCGCATTCATTGTCACAATCGCTCTAGATGCTATATACAAAAGTTCTTATACATTTTATCAGCCAATCTTGTGATAGACCATTCTAGACGCAGTGCGGGAGAGCTAACTTTAGCTACAGTAGAGAACATATACCTTCATATTGTATTTTACCTGTATTTATTCAGCTGCTACTCTAACCTATGGGTTTCGTTGTTTGCTTGCTAGAGACACTTATTTTAGTAACCAAATAATGATCATTTGTTGAGGAATTATTTGGAAACACTCTGCTGCCGAAACTGAAGACTTGCCAAACGAAAACTAATATTTGTACAAGTGTTTTCTGTCAGAATCATATCAAGGTTGCTTTAGACATGTATGGCCTTTAATGCAGTAATAAGGATATCTTCACTCTTCATTTATCCAGCTGTTATCCAATCGCTTCTATATGTTTTTTTCTTCTTTACAGCATTACTATAGTAAAATATGTCTTTGATGATTTGAAATGGGTTTTGTAAGCTCATGGGTGCAATCTACAAGACCATCATCACTACTTAGTTATTCCAAGGTTAGGACACATCCATGTGTGCAAAAATATTACCCATATCTGTCAATTAATCGCTCAAATCCGTCACTAATTAGATATTCCAAGGTTAGGACACAATAATGTGAACAATAATATTACCCGTATCTGTCAATTAATCCCTTAAATCCGTCACTAATTAGATATTCCAAGGTTAGGACACAACCATGTGAACAATAATATTACCCGTATCTGTCAATTAATCCCTCAAATTCGTCACTAATTAGATATTCCAAGGTTAGGACACAATAATGTGAACAATAATATAACCTGTATCTGTCAATTAATCTCTTAAATTCGTCACTAATTAGATATTCCAAGGTTAGGACACAACCATGTGAACAATAATATTACCCGTATCTGTCAATTAATCCCTTAAATCCGTCACTAATTAGATATTCCAAGGTTAGGACACAACCATGTGAACAATAATATTACCCGTATCTGTCAATTAATCCCTCAAATTCGTCACTAATTAGATATTCCAAGGTTAGGACACAATAATGTGAACAATAATATTACCCGTATCTGTCAATTAATCCCTTAAATCCGTCACTAATTAGATATTCCAAGGTTAGGACACAATAATGTGAACAATAATATTACCCGTATCTGTCAATTAATCCCTTAAATCCGTCACTAATTAGATATTCCAAGGTTAGGACACAATAATGTGAACAATAATATTACCCGTATCTGTCAATTAATCCCTTAAATCCGTCACTAATTAGATATTCCAAGGTTAGGACACAACCATGTGAACAATAATATTACCCGTATCTGTCAATTAATCCCTCAAATTCGTCACGTATTATATATTCCAAGGTTAAGACACAATCATGTGAGCACACATGTTATCTGTTAACTTATCCCTCAATCAAATATTCAGGAAACCTACGGTCCATAACTGAACAATGCCATGTATCTGTTGACCATAAATTAAATTGCTGATTAAATCCAATAACCCAGCTTGTTTGTTCATTATTGATGAAGGCCATCAACAAAGGGTCTGAGTATACATAAGAAACACTATTTACAATTTAAAGAGGAATTATGAGTAGAGATAATTTCACATTATATAGATGTATGAAAGAAAATATAAAAAGATGGAAAGGAGCTTTGGTAATGACACCGAAAGTAAGTATAAAAACGATACATTGTCATTGAAAACTCTCCTTCTTTTATATATATTAAAACACCTGTTTTCAATTGTCATAATAAGATTTTTTAATAATTCGTATCAAATTGTTTTTTAAGTTCACTCATGTCTGAAGATATCAAAAAGAACAAATTATTTCCCCCATCAACCTGATGGTAAATAAACCAAAGATAAACAAATACCATATAACATTCATATTTGAACTTAGTTTGAGAAGTAATATAACAAACCACCTTTTTCAGTCTGCTGTATCGTCTGTGACATAAAGCCTGTAAAATTGTCGTAGACGGATGCAATTGAAGTGTTGTTTAGTTTTTTTACAGATTAACTTCAGTCACTTATTCAAATGTCTCTGCAACTATCTTCTTAATCTTAAATCTAATTTCAGAGGTAGCTTTTAAAGTATCACTATGTTAAAAGAAATGAACTGAAATCGACATTTTTACCAACATAATAAAAGAAAATAATTTAAAATCACTTTGATCTCAGCATTGCAAGCTTCATGCATCAGCTTGTACATCAGCTCTTCAGACAGTAGTGTTAACACCAAATATTTGTATACCATGTCAAGAACTGCTTCTCTGTCAGATAGTGAGTGTTACTGTCAATCTCAGAAAGGACTGCAACAGTCAGTACTCAACAAAGTCCTTAATCTCTTCTGCTTAGTTATTGATTTGTACAATATGACAAACTTTCTGCTTAATGAATCCTGATCGGGAACACAGTAATCTTGTTAGCAAAATCACAAAATACAATTAACATTCCTTTGAGGTCAACTGACTGTACCTCCAGAGATCGATGAACAGAATCTTGGTGATCATTGAGTACTCAACCAAGTTGCTCATCCTTTCTGCTTGGTTATTGATTTGTACAATATGACAAACTTTCTGCTTAATGAATCCTGATCGGGAACACAGTAATCTTGTTAGCAGAATCACAAACTACAATTAACATTCATTTGAGGTCAACTGACTGTACCTCCAGAGATGAACAGAATCTTGGTGATCATTGAGTACTCAACCAAGTTGCTCATCCCTTCTGTTTGGTTATTGATTTCTCAAGGAACATGACAGATCACAAAGTTTCTGTTTAACGAACCCTGATCGGGCATTCTCCAGCCTTGTTAGCAGAATCACACAATACAATTAACCTTGCTTTGGGGTCGAATGACATCACCTAGGGAGGTGAAATGAATATTTGTAATCGATAGTTTTGTTCATTGCAATTATATGTGAATGAAATCGAGAAACCTGAAAAGAGATGACGATAAAGATGGCAACAGATTGCTTACCAAAATGTTTGAAATGATACAAGAAAACATATTTCCTAATTTTATCATTCTAAATACTATATTAATTTTCATTTACAAGTCGATTTCGATTAAAAGCGATCAGCTAGTTTTTCATTGGTTGATTTCCGCACATGCTCGACACAGACCTAGTGGGTAAATGGCTAGATGTAACGTAGGCCTTTTGGAACGTATACATTACAGCTGGTTTTAACTAGTTTGCCTCAGCATTTGACACATATTTTTATGATGCACACGTTTATAAAGATCCATAAATGTTTAATGCAGGGCACTAGGGAATCAAGCAAATTCGTGAGTATAATCTTACTTGATAGTGAGTCCTAAGTTTGTCAATTTTTTCTCAGGTTTGAATACAAAAACATGAAAATAAATCCAAACTTTGAAACAATATCTTTACCAAACAAATATTGGCACCATCAGCAGACAATGTACAATTATCATGTACCAAAGATGAAAACAGGAAGCATCTTCAAACGTCAAGAACATGATGTGAGAATGACCAGGGAACTGTCATATTCACCGCAATCACAGCACCATAACAATCAATCTGTCAGAGGCATACTCCTAAATTGATCTCTCTGACAGGAAGACACTGAATGCTCAAGTCACCAATCCGGAAGAACAATTTATAGATTGATCAATTGTCGCATCTTATTGAAGGCTGCATGACATAGATTGTAAGTGGCATGTGCTTCTAACAGCCTCTGTTCAATATCGTTCCCGCTGCACAAAAAATGTTTTATAGACAACCCCTAGATTTCAACGTGTACCTAGTGCTACCTACCCCCAATCTCTTTTTTTCGCCTACTGTTACGCAAACATGTATGTGATATGCAATAGATTAAACCTTTGTGCCAACATATACTAAGATGTTTTACCTTTCGATCACCACTTATGGAACCTATACTTTGTAGATATTTCAGCAAACCGTTCTGGAGAGTTACAGGTTATTCAGCATACATTTTAATGAAAACTACACACTATACACACTGGATTCCGTTCAGTTCAAAGTTTTTTCTTTATCTAATCAATCTGAAAGAATCCCCGAGTAAGTACTCATTTTATCATGTTAATCGGTCATCGCTCAAAGTAGGAATATTTAATGTACATGTAACAGTTATATTCGATAAGTAGAAATGCATGTTACCGACTGAAGCTGCGTGATGCCGTCCGATGGTTGAGAAACTAACCCTATAGCGATTCTGAATTCACATTTCATGGAAATTCAAAAACGACAACATACAGAATGGTCAGATTTCTTTGGAAAGCCATTTAGATACGCTCATCTACTAAGTTCGATTATAATGGTTGATAATTGAGTAGTATTGAATACATCAAGTTGTAAAATAATTATTTAAGCTGCCTTTATGTTAGTCATCCATCATTATATTACACCTTAAGGGCAAAACCATAGGAATTTAAATAAGAGCATTCGTGACTGTCTTCTTCACTTCATATCACATTCTGAACTGAACAGTTAGGCTATCAACCACATAATAGCTATCTAATCTGTCAGCCGTAGCTATTGGTCCTTTTACCATTCTATATGACATTAATGCATAAAGATGTGATTGTATCTGCACCTTGTCAGTACATGTAGTATTGATTTTAAGTTTTTCAGACAATTTAAACTGTTGAATAATATTCGACAATAGCAATATCATATATTTAGTTGTCACAACACGTTAAAACCCAACTCAATCACTCACTGTATCGTCTATGCCATTTATTATACATAATGCAAAAGTATATAAATAATTGGAGATGGGTAAAATCGATTTGCATCACAAGAATGTTTTGGCAAACATGACGTGGGAGCCATAATGAAAGATTATGGAAATCTAAGTATCAGAGGAATATCACTTGTCAATGTCAGAAAGGAATTATGCTGCTTGGCATATCACATCTAGCCCTGTAGAATTTTTTGCATTGATGGACAATACATGTATATGAGAATGCCAATCCACGGCTTAAAGGAGCGCTAGCACGTTTTTGTAAATTTTATATTAACTGATAATTGTACGTAAATGCTAAATGTATTGTTTTGATAGTGGCAAATATCTCATTACACAAACCAATCATCCATAGTCAGAAATGATAAAGATTCATATAAAGTCCATTTGCGGCCATTTTTGTGTGAATACCCTCAATTCATTTTGTGTAAGGAAAAGGAATCGAATGGGTGAACTTTACATCATATATTTGATGTATTACTGCTTCATTTGATTTAAATACAATCGGAACCATTTAGTTTAATTTTCCTGACATTACCTTATATTCCCCCTGAAACGTGTTACTGCCCCTTTAAAAACTGACAGGCACAATACTTTGCATACAAATGTGCATTTAAATGATGTCTATACATTACATACATGTATCAAAACAGCAAAATTTATAGTTTTGTATTTGGCATGTAATTTGCCATTCTACCCCCAACGAAGAATATCAAATCATGAGACGTTGATCGAGCCTCTGTTCTAATTTCCCCAGTGCGGAAAACATATTGCACCATACTATTTTTGATTTTTTTGGGTCGCAAATGACAACGCTTCTCGCATTGAAAGGGTGATTCATAACACAATGCCTTTTCCATAGTTTAGTAGCCAATATGATGATTTTAGAACAGCGTCGCTGATTGCACAACTAACTTTGATTGCCTCCAGCCAGACATATCCCATTCTATCTCTCAAACTCCGCGTATTAAGACAAGGCTGGATCAACGTTTTATGAATTGATCTAACTTTATAAGGAGAAAATGATACTTTGTTCCTTGTCTGTGTATTAAAGTGACAACAAATATATACAGAAATGCCAATATGTACATATATGTGTTTTTTGGTTTTAGTATTTAAGAATATTTAATATTTGGTAACCTTGATATTAAGTTATACCTTTTGAAACTTCAAATTCTATCAATTGTGGAGTATTCCATAAGATGCATTGTAGTATAGTAACCTAACTAATTGGCGTATAGTTTTCCTGCAACAAATCTTTAAAAGCAAACAAGGTAAATAGTGATTAATTACTGAAAGAAGCCCAGGGCATGGCAGGGCAAAATGAGTGCCATTTACTTTTTTTGACAATATGTTCTGCCTCCGTTGGTTTTACTCTTGTTCCATTTAAAAAAAAAAAGTAGAAATCGTGAATGATCCGATGAATGAAGAAAATTGATACATTCTGTCAAAATTAAAACATACACAGTCACTTATGTGACTAGACTAGATCCATTGTTAACTTAAAGAAATCCTAAATGCTATTCAGCTACTAAGCCTTGAAGTGAAATGCCAAGCGTGACTGAACTGATAAATCAAGAGACCCAATGGGAAATTCTATAGATAACTACAACCCATGGAGATTTTCTATGACATCCTATTTACAGCATTTGAATAAACAACTGATCCAGTCATAATGATGTAATGGTCACATGCGAGATCATTTGTTTGTTATGTGATAAGAGACAAAATTAAAGAATTATATTTCAATTAATCCCTACCTTGATTTTGGTTAAGTATCTCTCGAGTCCATGTTTGCATGGACCTTCAGTAAAGATAGCTAATTAACAAATTAACAACTGACTATAAACATGTTAGACACCCAGCAAGTGTGGTCATGACCATTGTTAAGTAATAACAGAGGATGTGGGTTTGTCAAAAGAACACATCCCATATTATTTACTTGTGAAGAGGGTGAATATCTTCGGGTTAACTAAATAAAAATAACAAATAAATCCCAATTAATGAAAGAAAACATTAACAGCCGGAAAGCAGTTTCTGTTGTCAGTAAATTGGAAACTGCAAAAGCTAAAGTACCTAGACACGGGAATTTGAATCGCAAAATTTCGTATTATTGTGTTATTTTAGATAAATAGTATGTTTATTTGGAATCTTACCATTTCCGTATCTGACATCATTTACATTTTAAGGAGTTTAATCTTAGACATTGCTTTACCGCATCATTGAGTACTGAACAAAACTCCTCATCCTCTTCTTTATATTGATTTTTGGACGAATTTTGACAGATCACAAAGTTTCCGCTTAATGAATCCTGATTGGGAACACAGCAATCTAGTTAGCAGAATCACAAAATACAATTGACTTTACTTCCAGGTCATCCGACATCACTGAGGGAAATGGACTGGCTTTTGTGATCGATAGCTGGCAATGCATAGCGTTTTATACAAGAATTGGAAACTTTGTTAGAAGTTCCTTCAAGCCATGTCTAACAAGTACAAACCAAAACACCTGGTCTCTAATGAAGGTGGATTAATTACGAAATAACTTGTGCAATGATTAGCATATGAGTGAAATGAAATGAGTAGTCAAGATAATCAGGATGATAATAATAGTCATTGCATCAAAGCATATGGTATATGGCATACCCTGTAAAATACCATTCTTTCCCAACAATACATGAATAATGACATGATCTGCGTTTGAGGGAGAGAATGTAAACCTATTTTCTTACTATGATAAATAAAAGGAAAAGAGATTATTTGAATGTTGTCATATTAGCTTCACTGCATCAACGTTGATTTTCATGAGTTTAAAATTACGTAGACGTTATGTCTATCAGCAAGAATGTACTAAAAGTGGAAAGAAAGATAATGATGTTCATGATAAAAGACTTCACTTTCATGAAAACGGTGTCCTTCTAACAGAAAACTGATATCTTGCTTTATTATTTTTTCTTATTTGAAAAATATTCACATGGATTCATGTCGTTATATTATTAAAACAATATTACATCAATACCTGTTTGTAAACAAACAAGGAGTTTATAGATTATCAAATTCTTTATTGTTGAAAGTAGCGACATTTCGGTGTAGATCCTTATACCGTTTTCAAGCAAATGGGAAATTTGGAGTACAGCATTTTATACATATGGACATGATGAGATAACAATAACAGTAACCGTGATACATTTATAGTTTATTGCACTTGAATATCCCGAGCTTCTTATTTTTGCACTGTATTTCGAAATACCATGTACATGTAAGTCAATGAAAATGAGATTAATGATAAAAGTTGTATATAATGTATATACTGTAGTACAGTATATATCATAAAAAGTATATAGTATTTATAAACATAAGTTCAACTAATGGCTGTTTTGATGTAGGTTTAAGAGATACTAGATTGATTTTATTGCATCCCTATCTAAAAGCTTTTGTGATGATAAGGTGTTAACAGTGAATAAAAAACGTGATTTATCTTACAATATTTTTACAACATGCGGTGGAAGTTGAATAGAACCCTTTTTAGGATCTCAAAAGTTTAATTTGGAACTTTTTGGCATTGTACATTTAGATTAGTATTATGCACGCAAATTGGTTACAGTTATTAAAATCAGATTTCTATTGAAGAGAATAAAACAAGGTAAAAAGAATATATATATAGAAGAAAGAATTTGATCCTCCATTAAATATCATATTCTTCTTAATGTATATGTTACAGAAGATCTACATAAGTTTAACAGATCATGGCATTCTTGAAGGGATATATGATGAACTATTTACATATTTATTAAAGTATTGTATATTCAAGAAAACATAAACGTACAACTCATTATCTATGTACAGACATGAATAACATTTTTACTAGGCCTATAAAAACACAATCAATTTATTGGAATCATCCATAAAATGAAACAAGGAAATTCACTTTTATTTAGGTTATATCTTCACCAAGTATTACTAGGACATGTTTGAAATAATAAATGTTCTAAAAACAAACAACTACCAAAGCAAACCGCTCATCCAGGATAATGATTCATTTCAGACATTAATGTCATTTCAAGTCAATCAATATTGACTTAAGGAAATGTATGTGGTTACTAAGCTAAGTTTTATTCTTGGCATTAAAATGAATAATGTTTCTCTGAAATTTAAAACCTTTTACTACTGACAAGGCAAATATTTAAATTGTGATAAGTTAAATTCATCCTTGTATAATAACTTTATTTCCGTGTGATATATTGCTCTGTGGCAAATGCAAAGAAATACTGAAACTAAAGCGAATTCAACTGCAATAAGATGAGGATTTATATCAGGCAATTTGAATTAGCCAATTTATCATTTTGATTTTTGTTATCTCCAAAATTATATTGAATCTGCTGTCAAACTTAAAGATGAAACTTTACATAACATTCATTCCGCATATTTATGAAAGCATTACAGGGTGCATATAAACAGTGCAAAAGATTTGCACTGTACTGTAGATTTTTAAAAAGTGCATTAAAATAAATTTCATTTCATGATTTATCTCAGGAAGCCTTGAATCAAAACCCTAATTACTATGAAACAGGATAGACATTGATTATAAATAATGTCTTCTTGAACTTAATGGTCATTGAGTTGCTCTTGTTGTTTGTTGCTTAAATAAATGTCTACATGTCATTATGATGAATAATCCGACCCAAAATTTGTAATAATTTATGGATCTTTTTATCTATTATATACTAATGAATGTTTTGCATGCCATTTCCATGCTCTATTTTGTGTAATGGAGAGGCATAAACATATGGCTTGTTGGTCGATCCCTTACATGAATTAAAACATGTTTTAACACCATGAAAAGGACAGAACCATCGAAAAGGCATTACTTTAATGAATTACAATCAACGTAGCTTATCTTATAGCAATCCAATATGTTCAAAGGTAACAAGGTCCAAGATTCTCTTCCTGCAATTCCAACAATTTCCTTTTGAAACCCTTGAAAAACAAGAAGGCTAAATGTGTTTTTCCACTATGCGTTCAACCTGCAAAACCCTGATCTGAAACATTCATTGATAGGATTATTATGCATACAGCTTGGCATGGGTCTTGTCTGTTGGACAATGCTTTTTTTGCTTTTGTCCTTTTTTTTTGCTAGACCAACTTCTATAATTACTTCCCTAAGTAAAACATGACTTGTTCATTGTAGTGGATACTTCGGAAATCTCCCCGTATTGCCAATTTTAGTCTCTGCAAGAGGTAATAATGTTAAATATATTGCAACTAGCTCCAAAAATGACTATCTTATCAACATTATAACTTTTTTCCACAATACTTTCATGTCACCCATATGCAATTATCTATAATTCATTGACTTACAGCTTGTCTCTTTGACTTGAAACATCGTTTCCTTCGTGTGCATCATAATCTGTGTTTGCAGACAAGTAAATTGAATATTACTACTCTCTCTTGTAAGATACTGCAGTGTAATATGTATACAGCAATATGATACATGGGTATAACAACTGTTTCTATTACGTCACAATTAATAGCGCAGGAATATTAGTTTCAGCACTCATTCTGCAATTGCATGGGATTAAGATCGGCGAGTAATAAACTTCCTCCCATTTATCTTCACATTTATAATGTTTGTATTAATCTTGGAATAATTTTTGCTATCAATTATGCTTTCGCTGGTTTAGGATTTAATCAGTTACTCGTTTGATAAAAATTATATTTGATGGAAGATTGTTTAGTATCCACGATATATCTAACACAAGAGTTGAACTTGTATAGATTAGAGCACAAAGTATAGTATTCAGGCCCCGCAACTGATTATCATGATGTATGCAAAACGTAGACAACAGGCGATGCAATTTTATAACCTTGAATACCAGTAAGAGATGAAGACTGATCAATAAGATTAGGCCACGCTGTAATCAGAAAACTCAATAATTACATTATAAGGATCAATTGAATGAATAAGAAACACAACAATTAATCGCTTTGATAAAACAAGATATGCTAATAAATTTTTCTTCATTCCATGCTAAAATCACGCCAAGTGTCCTAAATATAAATCCAGTACCGATGGATAACCATGAACATACAGTTAAATCTATGTACTTATCATGAAAACAATTTGGTCAAATTTGACACTGTCAGAATAAGATCCTGGGATGACATTACTCATTACAGTAACAGTCATTTTAACAGCAAAGTTTGTTGGAGTTACGTTTTTATTATTAAACATAAACCTTAAAATACATGAAGGTTATTTCCAATTAAGTGATTTTAAACAAAAAATAATGGATGATGTAAATTGATGCTTCTCGTCCTTATTCTCTCACTTATTGTTATTGAATGAATAATGTTCATGATAACTTGCCTCTCTGTGGAATTAAGCAATATCCATGATCTGTTAACTTAAATCGGTTAACCTTCAGAGCATACAGCAGTAAAATAATTATTTGGCTGTGGAGTGTCATATAATGAAGGATGACTCACAAAGTGTGGGTCTGATAACGAAATTACATCCAGTTTGAGTGTTTATCTTTACAATTTGTGGGATAAATTGATTTCGTTTTGAGGCTAAATAGACTTTTAGCCACGACGAGGCTTCTTCAGTAAACAAACATTAATTGTCACAAGTCATTATTTTGTTAGCATAAAGAACAATTAATTGAACAACTAATATGAATTTATATCACAACAGACCAGATGAATATATTATAAATGTGTTCTGCATCGAAATTGAATTCCCAACAATGTTTTAGTGAACCTGTAAATTTTCTTTATGACTTAAGCCTCTGATGTGTAAAGTATATCTTAGTTTGCATTAGCTTCACACTTAGCATACGTGTTCTTGTTTGATAACCCACGTGGAAGATATGCATTTTCTATTAAACATTAACATTAATATATGGCAGTTTCTCTTTCACCTAGTGAATGGAGGACATGGATTTTGATGCACTGATTACGTTTTAGCTTGCATACCGTTTTCAGGAATGATAAGTTTAGTTCTGATTTAAAAAACCTCAGTATGATTTGGTTTAAATATAATCATCCAATTTCGTTTGGTGTTAGATTGCTTTATTTGTTGTCATGTTGAAAGTAAAGGCTGATGATTTGGAATATGTTGCAGATTCTTATCAATTTGGCATGAAGTAGTTTTTATCCTAAGAAATCAATGTTCAAGATATGTATTATTGTTAATCATGAATAGACTGTAAGAATCAGAGATTATGTTTTTAGTGTATTACTTCTTATTTTTCTATTGTTCATTTCCGATTTATCCTTTATAGTGCATAGATTGATAAATTTGTCTGAATCATTTCCGTGTCATTGATCATGTGTCATTGATCATGTGTCGTGAGAATAACCAGATGCAACTGTTCTAAAAACAATCCTCTTTGATCTCTCATCCGAGAACTTATTAAGTTCCTAAAATCCTTTGAATTCCTCTTTGAACCCTTAAAGTTTATCAGTGGTTTTATGACAATAACCAACGAAAGGGATTCTTTTCTGCCTTTAACTTTTGTATACATCTGTTATAAAGACTTTTTACTTAAAACTTTGTATTAATACCATATCAATGCCACTGCAGAATATGAAATTTAATTTATAATTAAATACACAATCCTTAATAAAAGATGTTCGAGTCACATGAAGCCAAAACGTATTTGGTCATATAACTTTGTTCATCATCGCATCTCTTTTAACCATTTAATGATTTTGTGTTGTAATACACTAGTTCGTTGTTGACTAGTTGTCGATCATCTTACAGCATTGTTTTACACAGCAAACTTGGTGATCAGGAAAACATATCTTGTTCATATGAGGCGCAGAAAGAAACAATGCATAACGGTTGAGAAGAAGACTTAATCCAGTCTCTTCTTAACATTGCAATTCAAATGTGGTCCAAAGTAGCCGACATTAACTACTGAAACAATACTTCTGTTCAAAAGTTTTTTTCTAAATCAGACAAGTTCCTTCTCTTATGCATTCATCTCCTAAGTTTGTTTTAAAACTTGATTAGATGGACATGATCTATTACAATCTTGTGGTATATGACTCCTTGCACAAATTGATTTATATATCAGCATATTCGCATGTAATGTTGTTATTATTCATCTTTAATATTAAATGAAAATATGCATATTTGTTTTTATCAAAAGAAGTTTTAAAGGTTGAAATAGACAAAACTTATTATTTATTTTATTGATATTTAAATGTGACAAATTCGAAGAATCCTTTTAATTTTCAAAATCATTGTAATAGCACTTTTCTGCTCAATTTTATTTAAACTGTAGATCATGGAACCAATAAAATTGTATGGATCAAAACTTCAAGTTGGAAAATTAGCATTCAAGCTCCATCCTGTGACTCATTCATCATTATTTTACACCTCCAGGGCAAAACCATAAGAATTCAAATGAGAACATGTGTGACTGACTATTGGAATGTGGAATCAACAATGTGGCTATCTTTAAGAAGCTATTTCAAAGGGCTCAGACTTTTGACCTTTGTTTACGCATCCTAATGTTTTGGGAATTAGTCTTCGTTCATTCTATTAGAATATTCTGATTATAACTTTTCATTATTTTAGTCAAATAAAATTCAAAGAATGCTGAACAAATGACATTGTACGACATAATTGAACTGCGATGTAAACTGACAAACATAAAATGATGATAACTTGTCTAATTTTGGAACATATATAATAATATCGTGAATCAATGACATGAATAAAAACTGAATTAAGTGCTTTATTGACAAAAAAGGTTCTTTTCAATAAACTAATGCAGGTCATGAACATAAATCATTAATATATGATATAACGTCTTGTATAAACTCTTTTCAGAGATAAAACGTCTTTAAAAGCAGTATTTTCTTTCCCTAAGAGTGAGAATAAGCACCAAGGCAAGGTTTTAATACATACATGTATATGGGTAAATTATTGGAGGATTTATATTCAACTTGATGTAATATAATTGCAATTCATTAGACATTATATGCAAGCAAATGAATGATTGTTTCTGGCAATCGGTTTAGCTCAGAGAACGTCAAATCAATTTGCATCACAAGACTGCTTTACCAAACATGAATTTGAAAAATATGAACTGTTATAGAGAGGAACAATATCTATCAATGTCAGAAATTTCGCCATCATTCACAGAATACTGCTTGACATGCTATATCTAGCTTTGTAGTAACTGTTGTGGTTGTGGGCAATAAAGGCAATGGATAAATGATTGCAAATATAAAATACAAACCCATTGGCAAAAGAAGGTTATAACTTTCGACAGTAGTTTTGACTTTCTCAAATTTACGTCATTGACGTTAAGAGCTTATATTGATATTATGTTGCCATCCCGAATACTATACTTTATTCTCAAAATTATATTTAAATGTCCAATTTTACCAAAACATTATTATTAGATTCATTTATCAAATGTCATAATGTTAATCGTTTGAATTAATCTTACAATTTCATTACTTGGACAAATTATGTGCTACAATAATACTTTCTAGTACAAATAACCTAAAAAGGTAAACGTCCATCCACAATAAACGGTTACTGTACAAATATGCTGTCCATTCATGCCAATCAGTTTGACTCATGGGAAATTTATGATTTTATTAAATTGAATAATATTCTTGGTCTTAAAATGAATAATGTATCATTGAAATTCATAACCTTTAATGCTGACAAGGCAAATATTCAAATTGTGATTAACTTAATTCATCATTTCAGGATTGATTTATTTTCAAATGATATATTGATCTGTAGTTAAAGCAAAAAAATACTGAAGCTAAAACGAATTAAACTACAATAAAACGAGGATTTATTTCAGCCATTGGAAATACGCCAATCTATTATTTTGATTACTGTCATCTGAAAAATGATATTGAATTTACTGTAACAAATTTAAGAAGATCCACATTATATTAGACATAATTAAAAAAAAAATTGCCTTTTTGTAATAGAGCAGACTGAATGAACATTTTATGTCAAATTAAAAACGTCAAATTATTTAAAGTATCATTTGTATTCTATTTCAGTACATGACACTTAAGTACTCAATTTCATAATAATGGCTGATCTTTGACACAATATAACTATTTGGGTCAACGCATTAAAGGAATATTCCAATGAAAAATTAAAAAGAGCCTTTTAAAAAAATGTTTATGGATAAATCCTTCAACTTTGGCTAATAATTTTAGCTAAATCACCAAATCTGCAATAAAAATTCAAAGTTGGGAAAAATCAAGTTTACCGGCATCGATGGGGGCGCCATATTGCTATCTCGAACGGTAAACGAGAGCGAGAAACACCGGGAATATGACGTCAGCGACACACCACGAAATTAGGAGACGCCGTAAGATTCAATGGTGGGCGGTGACGGCCCGTCTAACATGAGACTGTAACAACCGTCACGACTTCAGTAGAGACGTGCTGAATCCAGAATATTCTACTTCTATGATGCCAAAAGCAATAAATAAATATTTCTGACCAGCAGACTGCTTCACAACTTCAGTACAGATTCAAAAGATCTCCCATGTGCGGACGTCACAAGGTTTGAACACAGACACTCACTGACATTTTTTAGAATTTTTATAAGCTTGAGACATCCTCATTACGTTGAAATAAAGTGTTAAATGACTTTGCTGAAATAAGTGCATTTGTAAAAAAAACAGAAACGTAACTTAGAATAATTTTTTATCAATTATATCACTAAAAAAAAGACCTTCTAATGTGATCTTGTCGAAGCGAATCCTAAAAAGCGAATCCGCGATGATGGTGATATGGTTTCGTAATCAAAAGGAAATTGTTTATATCAATCAAAACACGATTGATTAATTTGAAAGATGGCGTTTTCTATGTTGACATGGAATTCACGTTTTTATCATATAAATCTTGGCTTGTTTGAGGACGAAAATATGTTTCTATTTATTTAGTTGTCGCCCGTACGAAACCAATTTTGATTACGAATCACTTAGGCGCACGGCATATGATTAATGTTACGATTCTTGTTATGTTCACGTACCATGTTGATTATTTTCCAAAGGTATTTCAGCTAAACAATACGTAAAGAAATTAAAATGGAATTATGAGATACCATTAGTATTCTAAAACGATCAGTAAGGAATGGTGTTTTTAATAATATTAAAGATCTATCAACTCATCAGCAAGGAATAAAAAATAATATTATACTCACAAAATTTCTTTATATCAGTGTTTTTTCTCTTTTAGTTGCTTTTAGTTGATGAAGCTGAAAATTCCATATTTGTTAAATAATATAATTTATCTATTTAACTATTTTTTTTATTTAACAGAAGGATGTGATTTTAATTACAACAATGCACACATTATCACAACGTATGTCTCTTAAACTCTTCATTTTTTAACAAAATACTATATTTACGTAATTTATGCATGCTTTACATTTAAAAGTTCCTTTTAAATATTTTAAAAACAATTATTCTAACACGTTTATTGAATTTTTTTCCCCTTTTCAAACTGACTATATAGAGGCTTTTTAAAAATCCAGAGATTGAATGTGAAAGAGTACCAGATTTTGAAAAATCCTATCGTAGTAATTCTTGAGAAAATAAAATGTTATTAATATCATTTTCGGAAAGATATATATTAAAAATGCTATGCAAAAGTCTTAGTGATTGATAATATGTATATAACAGGTAAATCATTGACATGCACGTTTGATGTATCAAATTTCAATCAACGTTTTCTACTTTAAAAGTGTTAATTTTAGATAAAAGAAGGAGTATTTATACTGTACGGCAACATATTTCAGGTAAACATTAAACTTGTACCATGTTTTAATCAGAAAAAAATGCAAAGAACACATCAAGATATTATACTCTTGCTCGATTTTAAAACATTTATTTATTTATTTATTTTCTGTGTTCTTTTAGATAATTCATATATCGCTAATAATTCTAGACAAAACCGTATATTAGTCGTAGTTGCTTGTTGAATAATCTGTTCGACGACTGGGTCGTTCTGTAGGCACAACAATGTTTTACGTTAACAAAGTGCGCAGCGCACACATTCAGCAATACTAGTCAAATCATGGAAACTCCACTGCACAAAGATGTACAGAGTTTATAATGTAAGCTCCTTGCATCGATTTCTTGTGGTGTGGCGATGACGTCACATTTTCAAATAAAATGGCGACCACCGTCATTGCTCAAAGACGAAGGTTTAAAATTGTGTAAATACTTATCTCGTTGACAGAAAAATTTAATAATTTGTGAGAATGTCTTTTATAACTCAAACTTTTGCTAGAATTAAGTTGAAATCGTACTGGAATATTCCTTTAAGTTGTAAAATTAGTATTATTCAACCGCCACCATGTGAATCATTCATCATCATATTACACCTCCAGGGCAAAACCTTAGGAATTCAAATTACTGCCAGAGTGGCCTGTAGGATGGAACCGCTGGCATAAAAAGTTTAATTTTATCTCGAGAACAGTGTCAAATTCTTCATCTCTGGCGAAATCAACAAGCTATTCAATAATACAAAACGTACCTTTTAGGATTTATGAATAACCTTTGAATTAAAACTACTTTGTAACGTTTTCAATTTTGATGCACTGTTATATATTTTTAGTAATGAACTTATAACTTATAAATTGACTTATACATGAGTAAAGGTAAGAGACTGAATTAATGACTCTAGATATTGTCTTGATGTCATTCATGTTTATAGTTTGATAAATCATCACTGATATTAAACTTTGTTACCATATACAAGCATAAGTTATATATCAAGGTTAAATATGGTTAAATCCTGCCTTCGACCCAAGCTATATGTATGCTGCTATTAACGTTAGCAAGGTACATACTGCATTGAAATGCACTATTGTATCAATGAACTCCAAAAGTGGTGATATTTAAGTTTTAAGTTAATAACAAAATCCGAATTGTGATTTTGCTTTGAACTGACAACCATTAAGTATAAGATTACTCTTGTTTGAAAAAATCACAACCATTTCATAGCAACTGTTTATACACAACTACCAAACTTTTGACCATCTGTTCCAACAAGTTCAAAAATTACGTTTGATTGATTGCCGCGCGTCATTGTCCGGTTTTCAAACATACTTGCGACTAGTTTCACTATTCAATGTCTATTGCTTTCTAAAATGATACTTTCTTGTAAACCTTCCTGTTGTCATCATATGAAATGATTAGCTTCAAAATGTTACTTTCCTGTAAGAGTCGACACTCTTCGATCAGATGCACGAGACTATGGTTAAAGATTGGCATATTTGACCCTCACAGCTCACGGAGTGACTCTTTAACCTTTTAACTACAGGAGTGAAATCAGTAAACACAAAAGTGTGATCCTTGAACATTTGATAGAGCAAATAGTCATGTCAGATCAATATTGATTAGACCCAAAACTAATTAGGGATTTGGATAGTTCAATGACAAGGCATACTTGACAGTTTAACATTAGGGTAAGGCAGGTGTATGTTCAACACTATTTTGTGTATTATTTTCTACACTGTTCTTGTGTGGTACGATTCTGCACCTGATTAGGATGTTTTTTTTAATGAGATCTCAATTGCATGACATCTTCACAATGACGATTACAACATTGGACTACACGCATCCTTTATAGACCACAAACATTTTTATCATTCACACATTCTCAGTTTTTCATAATCATGCAACACTTCCAGGACAAAGAAAAATGATACTTTTAATTCTTTAGGATAATAGGTTTAATATTTTCGTGTTCATGAAGTTCGTTGGGCAAATAAACAAAATTAATTTTTTTTCGATTTTCCAGGTGCCTGATAATGATGAGTAAACTTGTAAAAAAAAATTGGAAGAAAATGCTGTTTCTATTTCATTGCTTGAAAACGTTTATTGAAGGTCATCCATGCGTTGTGGTTCATAAAATCTGAAATCATAAAAACTGTATAACCTCATATTACTTTATCTTAACTTGAAATAGAATACTTTATGGCTTTGACCAGAATGGCAAATAATTTGACAACTTTTATTTTTTTAACAGAAAGTGAGTAAGTAGGCAAACTTACTCCTCCGTTGCAGACGTGGTATTACTGATCATATATTCTAGTCTTTGATCGATTAAGAATGGTTATCGCATCAGACAGTGTTGGACATAGCAGTAATTGGTCAATTTCCGCAGCTTTCAACGTGACTGAACATGATAAGATTGACTGAACAAGAGACGTTGATGACTTGTCCATGTACATCAATCAATAGGAGAGAATCTCTATGTGAAGTCAAGGCACGTTTTCTTGGAACATTCTTTCCAAATAGCAGTCTAGCGAACTGTACTTGTTTCTGAATATGTGAGTGTTACCAATACTTTTAGTTTAGGAATAAATATCGAATGATACTTTCAATGTGTAAAGCAAAGAGCATCGATTTCAGCTTTTCTCTTGGGAACAATTTGGTTTAAAAATCTACAATAGTCGACAAAAGTTTTTCATTGAGGCTGCAATGATTGACATGAATTCATAATAATCGCCCTAGATACTATATACAACAGTTCTTGTACACTTTATTACCCAACTTGTTATAGACCACTCAAGACGCAGTGCTTGAGAGCTAACTTTAGCTACAGAAGAGAACATATACTTTCATATTGTAATTGACCTTTGTTTATCCAGCTACTACCCTAACCTATGGGTTTCGTTGTTTGCTTGCTAGAGACACTTATTTTAGTAACCAAATAATGATCATTTGTTGAGAAATTGGAAACAATCTGGTGCCAAAACTGAAGACTTGCCAAATGAAAACTAATGTATAACTAAAAAGTGTTTTCTGCCAGAATCTTATCAATGTTGCTTTAGGCATGTATTGACTTCCCTCTTCATTTATCCAGCTGTTTCTCTCAAATCGTTTGTATTTCGTATTTTTTCTTTTCAACGTTATATGAGACAACAAAACTATGATTCTTTGAAATGAGGTTTAAAATATTTTTGAGAATATCAGCTCATAAATAGCCTTAATTTTTAAGACCATTATCACTGAGTAGTTATTCCAAGGTTAGGACACATACATGTGAGCAAAAATATTACCTGCATCTGTCAATTAATCCCTCAAATTCGTCACTTATTAGATATTCCAAGGTTAGGACACAATCATGTGAACAATAATATTACCCGTATCTGTCAATTAATCCCTCAAATTCGTCACTTATTAGATATTCCAAGGTTAGGACACAATAATGTGAACAATAATATTACCCGTATCTGTCAATTAATCCCTCAAATTCGTCACTTATTAGATATTCCAAGGTTAGGACACAATAATGTGAACAATAATATTACCCGTATCTGTCAATTAATCCCTCAAATTCGTCACTAATTAGATATTCCAAGGTTAGGACACAATAATGTGAACAATAATATTACCCGTATCTGTCAATTAATCCCTCAAATTCGTCACTTATTAGATATTCCAAGGTTAGGACACAATAATGTGAACAATAATATTACCCGTATCTGTCAATTAATCCCTCAAATTCGTCACTAATTAGATATTCCAAGGTTAGGACACAATAATGTGAACAATAATATTACCCGTATCTGTCAATTAATCCCTCAAATTCGTCACTTATTAGATATTCCAAGGTTAGGACACAATAATGTGAACAATAATATTACCCGTATCTGTCAATTAATCCCTCAAATTCGTCACTAATTAGATATTCCAAGGTTAGGACACAATAATGTGAACAATAATATTACCCGTAACTGTCAATTAAGCCCTCAAATTCGTCACTAATTAGATATTCCAAGGTTAGGACACAATAATGTGAACAATAATATTACCCGTATCTGTCAATTAATCCCTCAAATTCGTCACTAATTAGATATTCCAAGGTTAGGACACAATCATGTGAGCAATAATATTACCCGTATCTGTCAATTAATCCCTTAAATTTGTCACTAATTAGATATTCCAAGGTAAGGACACAATCATGTGAGCAATAATATTATCCGTATCTGTCAATTAATCCCTTAAAGTTATCACTTATTAGATATTCCAAGGTTAGGACACAATCATGTGAGCAATAATATTACCCGTAACTGTCAATGAATCCCTCAAATTCGTCACTAATTAGATATTCCAAGGTTAGGACACAATCATGTGAGCACAAATGTTCTCTGTTAAGTAATCCCTCAATCAAATATTCAGGAAACCTACGGTCCATAACTGAACAATGCCATGTATCTGTTGACCATAAATTAAATTGCTGATTAAATCCAATAACCCAGCTAGTTTGTTCATAATTGATGAAGGCCATCAACAAAGGGTCTGAGAATACATAAGAAACACTATTTACAATTTAAAGAGGAATTATGAGTAGAGATAATTTCACATTATATACATGTATGAAAGAAAACATAAAAAGATGGAAAGGAGCTTTGGTAATGACACCGAAAGTAAGTAAAAAAACGATACATTGTCATTGAAAACTCTCCTTCTTTTATATATATATTAAAACACCTGTTTTCAATTGTCATAATAATATTTTTTAATGATTCGTATCAAATTGTTTTTTAAGTTCACTCATGTCTGAAGATATCAAAAATAACAAATTATTTCCCCCGTAGACCTGATGGTAAATAAACCAAAGATAAACAAATACCATATTACATTCATATTTGAACTTAGTTTGAGAAGTAATATAACAAACCACCTTTTTCAATCTGCTGTATCGTCTGTGACATAAAGCCAGTAAAATTGTAGTGGACGGATGGAATTATGTTGTTTAGATTTTTTACAGATTAACTGCAGTCACTTATTCAAATGTCTCTGCAACTATCTTCTTAATCTTAAATCTTATTTCAGAGGTAGCTTTTAAAGTATCACTATGTTAAAAGAAATGAACTGAAATCGACATTTTTACCAACATAATAAAAGAAAATAATTTAAAATCACTTCGATCTCAGCATTGCAAGCTTCATGCATCAGCTTGTACATCAGCTCTTCAGACAGTAGTGTTAACACCAAATATTTGTATACCATGTCAAGAACTGCTTCTCTGTCATATAGTGAGTGTTACTGTCAATCTCAGAAAGGACTGAAACAGTCAGTACTCAACAAAGTCCTTAATCTCTTCTGCTTGGTTATTGATTTGTACAATATCACAAACTTTCTGCTTAATGAATCCTGATCTGGAACACAGTAATCTTGTTAGCAAAATCACAAAATACAATTAACATTCCTTTGAGGTCAACTGACTGTACCTCCAGAGATGAACAGAATCTTGGTGATCATTGAGTACTCAACCAAGTTGCTCATCCCTTCTGTTTGGTTATTGATTTCTCAAGGAACTTGACAGATCACAAAGTTTCTGTTTAACGAACCCTGATCGGACATTCTCCAGCCTTGTTAGCAGAATCACACAATACAATTAACCTTGCTTTGGGGTCGAATGACATCACCTAGGGAGGTGAAATGCATATTTGTAATCGATAGTTTTGTTCATTGCAATTATATGTGAATGAAATTGAGAAACCTGAAAAGAGATGACGATAAAGATGGCAACAGATTGCTTACCAAAATGTTTGAAATGATACAAGAAAACATATTTCCTAATTTTACTAAATACTATATTAATTTTCATTTACAAGTCGATTTCGATTAAAAGCGATCAGCTTGTTTTTCATTGGTTGATTTCCGCACATGCTCGACACAGACCTAGTGGGTAAATGGCTAGATGTAACGTAGGCCTTTTGGAACGTATACATTACAGCTGGTTTTAACTAGTTTGCCTCAGCATTTGACACATATTTTTATGATGCACACGTTTATAAAGATCCATAAATGTTTAATGCAGGGCACTAGGGAATCAAGCAAATTCGTGAGTATAATCTTACTTGATAGTGAGTCCTAAGTTTGGCAATTTTTTCTAAGGTTTGAATACAAAAACATGAAAATAAATCCAAACTTTGAAACAATATCTTTACCAAACAAATATTGGCACCATCAGCAGACAATGTACAATTATCATGTACCAAAGATGAAAACAGGAAGCATCTTCAAACGTCAAGAACATGATGTGAGAATGACCAGGGAACTGTCATATTCACCGCAATCACAGCACCATAACAATCAATCTGTCAGAGGCATACTCCTAAATTGATCTCTCTGACAGGAAGACACTGAATGCTCAAGTCACCAATCCGGAAGAACAATTTATAGATTGATCAATTGTCGCATCTTATTGAAGGCTGCATGACATAGATTGTAAGTGGCATGTGCTTCTAACAGCCTCTGTTCAATATCATTCCCGCTGCACAAAAAATGTTTTATAGACAACCCCTTGATTTCAACGTGTACCTAGTGCTACCTACCCCCAATCTCTTTTTTTCACCGACTGCTACGCATATATGTACGTGATATGCAATAGACTAAAACTTTGTGCCAACATATACTAAGATCTTTTACCTTTTGATCACCACTTACGGAACCTATACTTTGTAGATATTTCAGCAAACCGAACGATTGCCAATTTTCACGCTCTAATCATCCACAAATATTCGGCACAAATGGCTGCCAGAAGGAGGGCTGTGACCGAATCAAGTGTTGTGATTGGTTGGAATCATCTAAGCTGTCCTGAAATCGTCATTTTTGCTACTGATGCTATTTGTTAATTTAAATGGATCATGGTGCATTAATTTCGAAAGGTGAAACTGTCGGAAACCACGGATTTGGTCTATTTCGAACAGAGGTTGGATCAACATATTTTATGCTCACGAAAGATCTTTTTTAATTTGAAGAAAAATGTCTCATTCTAGGAGCGCAGCTATTTATTTAAATGCGGGTCCATTCAGTTGCTGTGCCTTGAAAGATATCAGGATATGGTTGGAGTAAAGCACAAAACATACGCTGATGTATCAGGATGAAATATTCTCTGAAACGAGGAAATGCTTATACCACTGTCGATATAAATGATATATAACAACACATACATGAAAAGTTTCAAGTTTATTTCTAGTGAGTTAGTTATTAGTTTATGCCACTTGGACTTTGATTTCTATTATTTATACAATATAAACATATTTTAGAACTCCACTTTATGAACAAATTACACACCGAAATTAAAGTTTATAAACATTTCGAGAACTCACAGAGTTAGGAAGGTTCTGGAGAGTTATAGGTTATTCTGCATACATTTTTAATGAAAACTACACACTATACACACTGGATTCAGTCCAGGTCAAAGTTGTTTCTTTATGTAATCAGTATGAAAGAATCCTCAAGTATCTCCTGTGTTATCATGTTAATCGGTCGTCCCTCAAACTAGGAATATTTTTTGTAACAGTTTTATTCGATTAGTAGGAATGGTTGTAACCGACTGAAGCTGCCTTATGCCGTCCAGTGGAGGAACTAACCCTTTAGCGATTCTTAATTTACAGTTCATGGAAATTAAAAACAACAACATGCAGATGGTCAGACGTTGACATGGTCAGATTTTTTTGGAAAGTCAAGTACTACGTTCGATTATAATGGTTGATTATTGAAAGGTATAGTAGTATTGAACACATCAAGTTGTAAAATGATTATTTAAGCCGCCTTTATGTGAGTCATCCATCATTATATTACACCTTAAGGGCAAAACCTTAGGAATTCAAATAAGAGCATTCGTGACTGTCTTCTTCACTTCACATCACATTCTGAACTGAACAATTTGGCTTTCAACCACATAATAGCTATCTAAGCTGTCAGCCTCAGCTATTGGTCCTTACACCATTCTATATGACATTAAATATATAAAGATGTGATTGCATCTGCACCACGATTAGTAGTATTGATTTTGAGTTTTTAATGTTTTTCAGACAATAAAAACTCTTGAATAAGATTCGACAATAGCAATATCATAACTGCTCAACATGTCCTATATTTAGTTGTTTAAGTAATTCAACTTTAGTTAATTTTTAAGTAATAGAGATATAATTAAAACGAAATAGAATGCTCTTTTGTCAAAACATATTTTTTCTCAAATGCGTTCTATCAATATATAAAATGTAAATGGCAATTTACAATTAACAATTAAGGAGAACTTAACCAATCTTAAATGAATATCTGATAGAAGGTATACGTAAAAAAGCTTTATTTGTTTTGCGAAAAGAGAACAAATACTAAGACACAATAGTAATAAATGTTTATCTAATTGAGGTTCATTTCCCTCGTTGATGTCTAGTTACTCGTTTTTTGTAACATCCACGTGTTTGAAAACTGAAATATTGTTCACAACACGTTAAAACCCAACTCAATCGCTCACTGTATCGTCTATACCATTTATTATACACAGCAAAAGTATATAGATAATTGCAGATGGGTAAAGTCGTTCTCGTCTTGATGAATTCGGCTCAGAATAAAGAAAATCGATTTGCATCACAAGAATGTTTAGGAAAACATGACGAGGGAGCCATAATGAAAGATTATGGAAATCTAAGTATCAGAGGAATATCACTTGTCAATGTCAGAAAGGAATTATGCCGCTTGACATATCACATCTAGCCCTGAAGTATTTGTTGTATTGATGGGCAATACATGTATATGAGATTGCCAATAATATCAGCTTAAAAGCAGACAGCCACAATACTTTGTATACAAATATCAAAACAGCTTATTTCATAGTTTTGTATATAGTGTGTAATTTGTCCTTCTCTCCCCACAGAAGCAGATCAAGCCAGGAACTGTTGATCGAGCCTCTGTTCTTATTAGAGATAATACGTGGTTTCCGGCAGTTTCCCCCTGGCGGAAAAAAATTGCACTACAATAAATACATTTGATTTTTTTGTTGCAAACGACAACTCTTTGTCATGATTCAGTGACCAAAATAATAAATTTAGAACAGCGACGCTGATTGCACAATTAAATATGATTGCCTCCAACCAGGCTTGGATGTGTCTTGTGTAAGAAAGGTGTCTTTTGAGTAAAAGAAATTTTATGAATTGATCTTCCTTTATGGGGAGAAAAGGATACTTAGTGCTTGGTCTTTGTATTCAAGTGGCAAAAAAGATTTTATAGAATTCAATTTTTTTAACAGATATGTGTTTTTTGTTTTTTGTATTTGAGGAAGTTTAATATTTGGTAACATTGATATTAGGTTTTATCATACAATGGATAGTGTTCTTGGCATGATAAAGCCAACGGATATTTTCGATATCCGTTGGGGTCATATACGGATAGAGATGCAAATTTCAAAGGTCAAGGTCGGAACTTCTTTTGAAAATTCCGATGACGTCACAAGCGTTAATATTTTAAACGCTTTTAGTAACGGAAAGAGACATAGGAATCAAAATGATACAACTCATAGACATTAATTTAAGAAATAACAAAATTGTATTGTTTTTTACTCATTTGTATGACTTAGCAGTGCAAACTCACTGCCATCGTGACCTGAATGAACCGATCAGACAATTTTACTCACAGGTACCAAAGGCAGTTCACGTCATTTGTTAAAAACATCCATTTATCAATCTTCAGTGTTCTTGACTTAAGGCTTACGTAGTTTGAATGCGAGACTGCACAGCCTGTCTTCTAGTTTCGCTCTCCGCTAATTTTCGTCGTTTTGAACAACGCCATTGCAACTCAGCCGAAGGGAAGCAACTCTTGCCCCTACGTGAGATAGACTCGCCCTCTTTTTCCCGTCATGTGATAGAACGTTTGTTCAAATCCGTGTAAAACACATTGAAATGTTTTTCACTTGGAAATTAGCGGATTTTTTTTATGTTTTTAAAACTTTTGAGTTGTGACTAAATAACTGAAACGGTACTTAAATACATTTATAAGGAGGAATATTATTTTGTCAAATCACTCTCGTAGTCATTACACCGTTCATGTGCATATATCAATGCGCTCATCTTTTAAAACAATGTCAACTATAAAACTTGTATTATCAAGCATTTTTCGAATACAAATTTAGAATGACATTGTATGATAAAGAAGTTATCATGCTCAAGTGTTTTGGGATCGTAAATATCCTGCATTAGGAATAAACACTATGTATATTGCTCGCCAAGGCTCGCAAAATACAATGTTTATTTCTAATGCAGGATATTTATGATCCCAAAACACACTCTCATGATAACCTCTATATACCAATTGGAACTTTAATTTTATCAATTGTAGATTATATCATTTGATTCTTTCTAATACTTTAACCTAAAAATTTGCGTATATTTTTCCTCCGATAAATTTTTAAACGCGAATACAACTTAATTGACTATATGTTCTGCCTCCTTTGGTTTCTCTTTTGTCTTTCGAAATTATGAAAAGTAGAAATAGTGAATGGTGTGATGAATAAAGGAAATTGATACGTTCTGTCAAAATTAAAACACACACAGTCTCTCTTGTGACAAGATCCAGTGATGACAAATCCTAATGGATGGCTACTTAGCCTTGAAGTTAACTGATTCAGTCACAATGATGCCATAGTCACATGCGGGATTCGTATTTGTTTGTAATGTGTTACACAAAATCTATTTAGATAACAGACACAATCATCTGAGCAAAATAACTACCTCCATCTTTCAATTAATCCCTACCTTGATTTTAGTTACGTATCTCTCGAGTTGAGAACTACCCAATGTCATGTTTGCATGGACGTTCAGTAAAGGTCGCTGATTAACGACTGAATATTAACATGTTAGAACCCAGCCAATGTGGTCGTGATTAATATCGATATGGGTTTGTGAAAGAACATATCTGATATTATTACCCATACGGTTGAAAATAAGTGGTGACATATTTTCAATATGAGCACTAGTGCACATGTCACTTTTACCTAGCAACGATTGTTGTAGCTCGAGTTTCCGTTTTTTTTCGCCTGTGACGTCATAACATCTTATTAGTGAAGAGGATGAATATCTTCGGGTTAACTAAAAATGAAAAATAAACAGGAAATCCCAATAAATAAAATAAAACATTTACAACCGGAAAGCAGTTTCTGTTATCATTTAATTGGAAACTACAAATGCTGAAGTACCTAGACACGGGAATTTGAATCGTAAAGTTGCGTAATATTGTGTTATTTGAAAAGGAAAGAGTATTTTAATTTGAAATCTTATCAGTTCCTTTTCTTTACATTCTAATGACTTTAATCTTAGACATGGCTTTACTGCATCATTGAGTACTGAACAAAATTCCTCATCCTCTTCTTTATATTGATTTTTGGACGAATTTTGACAGATCACAAAGTTTCCGCCTAATGAATCCTGATTGGGAACACAGCAATCTAGTTAGCAGAATCACAAAATACAATTGACTTTACTTCCAGGTCATCCGACATCACTGAGGGAAATGGACTGGCTTTTGTGATCGATAGCTGGCAATGCATAGCGTTTTATACAAGAATTGGAAACTTTGTTAGAAGTTCCTTCAAGCCATGTCTAACAAGTACAGACCAAAACACCTCTAATGAAGGTGGATTATTTACGAAATAACTTGTGCAATGATTAGCATATGAGTGAAATGAAATGAGTAGTCAAGATAATCAGGATGATAATAATAGTCATTGCATCAAAGCATATGGTATATGGCATACTCTGTAAAATACCATTATTTCCCAACAATACATGAATAATGACATAATCTGCGTTTGAGGGAGAGAATGTAAACCTATTTCCTTACTATGATAAATAAAAGGAAAAGAGATTATTTGAATGTTGTCATTTTAGCTTCACTGCATCAACGTTGATGTTCATGAGTTAATATTGCGTAGAGGTTATGTCTATCAGCACGAATGTACTAAAAGCGAAAAGAAAGATGATGATGTTCACGATAAAAGACTCCACTTTCATAAAAAAATTGTCAGTCTAACAGAAAACTGATATCTTGCTTTATTATTTTTTCTTATTTGAAAAATATTCACATGGATTCATGTTGTTATATTATTTCAAAAAATTATTACATCCATCCCCGTTTGTAAACAAACAAGAAGTTTATAGATTATCAACTTCTTTATTGTTGAAAGTAGCGACATTTTGTTGTAGATCCTTGTACCGTTTTCAAGCAAATGGGAATTGGCAGTACAGCATTTTTCTACATATGGACATGATGATGAGATAACAATAACAGTAACCGTGATTTATTTACAGTTTATTGCACTTGCACTTCTTATTTTTGCAATGTATTTCGAAATACCATGTACATGTAAGTCCATGAAAATGAGATTAATGATAAAAGTTGTATATAATGTATATACTGTAGTACAGTATATATCATAAAAAGTATATACATGTAGTATTTATAAACATAAGTTCAACTAATGGCAGTTTTGATGTAGGTTTTAGAGATACTAGATTGATTTTGTTTATCTTAATCTGAAAACTTTTGTGATGATAAGGTGTAAACAGTTAATAAAAAACGTGATTTATCTTACAATATGTTTACAACATGCGGTGGAAGTTGAATAGAACCCTTTTTAGGATCTCAAAAGTTTCATTTGGAACTTTCTGGCATTGTACGCAAATTGGTTACAGTTATTAAAATCAGATTTCTATTGAAGAGAATAAAACAAGGTTAAAATATAGAAGAAAAAAGTTGATCCTCCATTAAATATCATATTCTTCTTAATGTATATGTTACAGAAGATCTACATAAGTTTAATAGATCAGGGCATTCTTGAAGGGATATATGTTGAACTATTTACATATTTATTAAAGTATTGTATATTCAAGAAAACATTTGTGTACCATTGTGCTGGAACTTGGTGAATACAACTCATTATCTATGTAATAACATTTTACCAGGCCTATAAAAACACAATCAATAGATTGGAATCATCCATAAATTGAAACAAGGAATTTCACTTTTATTTAGGTTACATCTTCGCCAAGTATTTCTTGGACATGTTTGAGACAATAAATGTTCCAAAAACAAACAACTACAAAAGCAAACCGCTCATCCAGGATAATGGTTCATTTCACACATTAATGTCACTTCAAGTAAATCAATATTGACTTTAGGAAATTTATGTGGTTACTAAGCTTAGTTTTATTCTGGGCCTTTAAATGAATAATGTTTCTCTGAAATTTAAAACCTTTTAATATTGACAAGGCAAATATTCAAATTGTGATTTGTTAAATTCATACTTTTATAATAGGTTTATTTCCATGTGATGGATTGCTCTGAGGCAAATGCAAAGAAACACTGAAACTAAAGCGAATTGAATTGCAATAAGATGAGGATTTATCTCAGGCAATTTGAATTAGCCAATTTATCATTTTGATTTTGTTATCTTCAAAATTTTATTGAATCTGCTGTAGCTTTATATGACATTCATTCCGAATATTTATGAAAGCATGACAGGGTGCATAGAAACAGTGCAAAAGAATTGCACTGCACAGTAGATTTAAAAAGTGCATACAAATAAATTTCATTTCATGATTTATCTCAGAAAGCCTTGAATCAAAACCCTAATTACCATGAAACAGGATGGACATTGATTATAAATAATATCCTCTTAACGGAATGGTAACATGTCATTGAGTTGCTCCTGTTGTTTGTTGCTTAAATCAATGTCTGCATATTATTATGATGAATAAACGGCCTAAGAATTGCAAGAATTTTAATAATTTATGGACCTTTTTATCTATTTTATACTAATGATTGTTTTGTTGAACTTTTGTATCACGACCGCATGCCATTTTCATGTAAACTACTCTATATTGTGTAATTGAGAGGCATAAACATATGGCTTGTTGGTCGATCCTTTACATGAATTAAACATGTTTTAACACCATGAAAAGGACAGAACCATCGAAACGGCAATACTTTAATGAATCACAATCAACGTACCTTATCTTATAGCAATCCAATATGTTCAAAGGTAACAAGGTCCAAGATTCTCTTCCTGCAATTCCAACAATTTCCTTTTGAAACCCTTGAAAAACAAGAAGGCTAAATGTGTTCTCAACTATGTGTTCAACCTGCAAAACCCTGATCTGAAACATTCATTGATAGGATTATTATGCATACAGCTTGGCATGGGTCTTGTCTGTTGGACAATGCTTTTTTTGCTTTTGTCCTTTTTTTTATTAGACCCACTTCTATAACAAGTGAAGAAGCGAGCAAAGCTCACATACCCCCGCTCCCCACTTTGTTCAAAGAATTTCAAATAGTAAAACTGATTAATATTGGTTAAAGTATGATAGTTGAGTATACAGTAAGTCATTGTGTAAGTCTTCTTTCAACTGAAACCCAAATACCGAATTCATTAATAGGTTTTACAATTAAAAGGGTACATCTAGAGATAATGGTTGATCTTTGTTTCAAAATTTGAGGTAGTTATCATGGATATTCTACGAGATGCACTGAGGACAAAATTATTTTTGTTGAGTCACTTTGTAAGTTATGTTTTCCAAAGAAACCACAGAGAAGAAAATCCATATATATCGTTTAACTCTCACAAGGCATATCCAACAATCACGATTGACATATGTAGCAAATTTGGTGAAGCTGAGATGTATATTTCATGAAATATGTTCAGGACAAAGTAATTTATCATAGAATCACTGTTTTAGTCATGTGTCCAAAAATTTAAAAAAATGTGATGGTCTAATCCTCAAATGGCACATCTAGTGATCATGGTTGATAAGTGTAAGAAGTTTGGTGAAGCTAGCATGAATAGTTTGGGAGATATGCTCCGGACAAAAGACCTGGTCGAAGAGTCACTGTTTTAGTCATGTTTCCATGGAAACCGCAAAAAATAAAAATAATTTGTTGGTCTAACCCTTAAAAGGCATACCTAGGGATCATGATTGATAAGTGTATGAAGTTTGATGAAGCTAGCATGAATAGTTTGGGAGATATGCTCCGGACAAAAGACTTGGTCGAAGAGTCACTGTTTCAGTCATGTTTCCATGGAAACCGCAAAAAATAAATATAATTTGTTGGTCTAACCCTTAAAAGGCACAACTAGGGATAATGGTTGATAAGTGTATGAAGTTTTATGAAGCTAGCATGCATAGTTTTGGAGATCTGCTCCGCACAAAACGACTTCCTCAAAGAGTCACTGTTTTAGTCACGTTTCTATGGAAACCGCAAAAATGAAAATTCAGAAATAGTTCTAACCCTCAAAAGGCACAACTAGGGATCATGGTTGACATGTGTATGAAGTTTGATGAGGCTAGCATGCATAGCTTTGGGGATCTGCTCCGTAAAAAGTTTTGGGACGGGGGTATAATTACTTCCCTAAGTAAAACATGACTTGTAGTGGATACTTCGGAAATCTCCCCGTATTGCCAATTTTAGTCTCTGCAAGAGGTAATAATGTTAAATATATTGCAACTAGCTCCAAAAATTACTATCTTATGAACATTAAAGTTTTGTCCACAATACGTTCATGTCACCCATATGCAATTATCTATATTTTATTGAATTACAGCTTGTCTCTTTGACTTGAAACATCGTTTCCTTCGATCAGATGATTGTTCTAAGGAGTGCATCTTAATCTGTGTATGTAGACAAGTAGGTTGAATATTACTACTCTCTTGTAAGATACTGCAGTGTAATATTTATACAGCGATTTGACACAAGTGTAACACCATTGTTTCTATTGCGTCACAAAAGCACAGGAATATTAGTTTCAGCACTCATTCTGCAATTGCATGGGATTAAGATAGGCGAGTAATAAACTTCCTCCCAATTTATATTTATTGTATTAATCTTGGAATAAGTTTTGCTATAAATTATGCTTTCGCTGGTTTAGGCCTTAATCAGTTACTCGTTTGATAAAAATGATATTAGATGGAAGATTGTTAAGTATCCACGATATATCTAAGACACGATCCAAGACATCCTACCCGAGCTCTACGCTCACATATGAAGCTGCTCTTCACAGTTCCAAAAGTCAAGACTACAACTTTTGTGAACAGAACTTTTTCTTTTGCTGCAGCATCAAAATGGAACTCTCTCCAGGAAAGTCTGAAAGTCTGTAAATCGAGAACAACATTCTTAATGAAACTCAAAACCCATCTATTCCAGCAGTGTTACCATTGACTGTGCACAGAGCATACAAACTAGTGTGATGGCTGCGCTATATAAGTGCAATTATTATTATTATTAAGACACGAGTTGAACTTGTATAGATTAGAGCACAAAGTAATCAGGCCCCATGTACATGATATATGCAAAACGTAGACAACAGGCGATGCTATTTGATAACCTTATACACCAATAGGAGATGAAGAGTGATCAATCCGTGACATTAGCCAAGGAGTCAATAAGATTAGGCCACGCTGTAATCAGAAAACTCCTTAATTACATTATAAGGATCAATTGAATGAATTAGAAACACAACGATTAATCACTTTGATAAAACAAGACATACTAATAAATTATGACGATTTTTACTAAATGATTGGTTTAATGGGATGTTTGCATTTGAAAGCGTCCTTTTTTCATACCATGCTAAAATCAGGCCAAATGTCCTGAATACAGCACCGAAGGATAACCATGAACATACAGTTAAATCTATGTACTTATCTTGAAAAGAATTTGGTCAAATTTGACACAGTCAGAATAAGATCCTGTGATGACATTCACCATAAGAGTAACATTCATTTTAACAGCAAAGTTTGTTTGAATTACGTTTTCGTTATTAAACATAAACCTTAAAATACATGAAGGTTATTTCCAAGTTAGTGATTTTAAACAAAAATAATCGATGATGTAAATTGATGCTTCTCGTCCTTATTCTCTCACTTATTGTTATTGAATGAATAATGTTCATGATAACTTGCCTCTCTGTGGAATTTAGCAATATCCATGATCTGTTAACTTAAATCCACTAACCTTCTGAGCATACAACAGTAAAATAATCATTTGGCTGTGGAGTGTCATATAATGAAGAATGACTCACAAAGTGTGGGTCTGATAACGTAATTACATCCAGTTTTGGTGTTTATCTTTACAATTTGGGAGATGAATTGATTTCGTTTTGAGGCTTGATAAATTTTTAGCCACGACGAGGCTTCTTCAGTAAACAAACATTAATTGTCACAAGTCATTATTTTGTTAGTATAAAGAACAAATAATTCAACAACTAATACGAATTTAAATCATAAGAGACCAGCTGAATATATCATAAATGGGTTCTGCATCTGAATTGAATTCAAATCTGAAAATGTTTTAGTGTACATGTACAATTTCTTTATGATTTAAGCCTGTGATGTGTTTATCTTAGCTTGAATGAGCTTCACACTTGTTCTTGTTTGATAACCCAACATTAATATATGGCAAGTTCTCTTTCACCTAGTGAATGGAGGACATGGAGTTTGATGCACTGATTACGTTTTAGCTTGCATACTGTTTTCAGGAATGATAAGTTTTAGTTCTGATTTAAAAAACGGCATAATTGGTTTTATATATAATCATCAAATTTTGTTTGGGTTTAGATTGTTTAATTTGTTGTCATGTTAAAAGTAAAAGCTGGTGATTTGGAATATGTTGCAGATTCTTATAAATTTGGCATGAAGTAGTTTTTATCCTAAGAAATCAATGTTCAAGATTATTGTGTTATTGTTAATCATGAAAAGACGGTAAGAATCAGAGATTAAGTTTTAGTGTATTACTTCTCATTTTTCTATTGCTCATGTCCGATTTATCCTTTATAGTGCACAGATTGATAACGTGGTCTAAATTATTTCCGTGTCATTGATCAAGAATAACAAGATGCAACTGTTCTCAATATATCCTCTTTGATCTCTCATCTGAGAATTTATTAGGTTCTTTGAATTCCTCTTTGAAACAACCCTTAGAGGTTATCAGTGGTTTAATGACAATAACCCACGAAAGGGATTCTTTTCTGCCTTTACCTTTTGTAAACATCTGTTATAAGACTTTTTACCTATTACTTTTTATTAATACCATATCAATACCACTGCAGAATATGAAATTTAATTTATAATTCAATACACAATTGATAATAAAAGATGTTCGAATCACATGAAGCAAAAACGTATTTGGTCATATAACTTTGTTCATCATCTCATCTTTTTAAGCATTTTTATGATTTTGTATTGTAATACCTTTCGAATAATTGACTAGTTGTCGATCATCTTACAACATTGTTTTATACGACAACTTAAATAGCAAACGTGATGATCATGAAAACATATCATGTTCATATGAGGCGCAGAAAGAAACAATGAATAATGGTTTGAGAAGCAGACCTTATCCAGTCTCTTCATAACGTTGCACTTCAAATTTGGTCCAATGTAGCCTTCATTAACTACTGAAACAATACGTCTGTTCAATCGTTTTTTTCTAAATCTGACAAGGTCCTTCTCTTATGCATTTATCTCCTAGGTTAGTTTGAAATCTTGGTTAGATGGATATGATCAATCATGTGGTATATGACTCCTTGCACAAATTGATTTATATATCAGCATATTCGTATGTAATGTTGTTATTATTCATCTTTAATATTAAATGAAAATATGCATATCTGTTTTTATCAAAAGAAGTTTAAAAGGTTGAAATAGACAAAACTTATTATTTATTTTATTGAAATTTAAATGTGACAAATTCGAAGAATCCTTTTAATTTTCAAAATCATTGTAATAGCACTTTTCTGCTCAATTTTATTTAAACTGTAGATCATGGAACCAATATAATTGTATGGATCAAAACTTCAAGTTGGAAAATTAGCATTCAAGCTCCATCCTGTGACTCATTCATCATTATTTTACACCTCCAGGGCAAAACCGTAAGAATTCAAATGAGAACATGTGTGACTGACTATTGGAATGTGGAACCAACAATGTGGCTATCATCAAGAAGCTATTTCAAAGGGCTCAGACTTTTGTCCTTTGTTTACGCATCCTAATGTTTTGGGAATTAGTCTACATTCATTCTATTAGAATATTCTGATTATAAGTTTTCATTATTTTAGTCAAATAAAATTCAAAGAATGCTGAACAAATGACATTGTACGACATAATTGAACTGCGATGTAAACTGACAAACATAAAATGATGATAACTTGTCTAATTTTGGATCATATATAATAATATCGTGAATCAATGACATGAATAAAAACTGAATTAAGTGCTTTATTGACAAAAAGGTTCTTTTCAATAAACTAATGCAGGTCATGAACATAAATAATTTATATATGATATAACGTCTTGTATAAACCCTTTTCAGAGATAAAACGTCTTTTTCTTTCCCTAAGAGTGAGAATAAGAACCAAGGCAAGGTTTTAATACATACATGTATATGGGTAAATTATTGGAGGATTTATATTCAACTTGATGTAATATAATTGCAATTCATTAGACATTATATGCAAGCAAATGAATGATTGTTTCTGGCAATCGGTTTAGCTCAGAGAACGTCAAATCAATTTGCATCACAAGACTGCTTTACCAAACATGAATTTGAAAAATATGAACTGTTATAGAGAGGAACAATATCTATCAATGTCAGAAATTTCGCCATCATTCACAGAATACTGCTTGACATGCTATATCTAGCTTTGTAGTAACTGTTGTGGTTGTGGGCAATAAAGGCAAGGGATAAATGATTGCAAATATAAAATACAAACCCATTGGCAAAAGAAGGTTATAACTTTCGACAGTAGTTTTGACTTTCTCAAATTTACGTCATTGACGTTAAGAGCTTATATTGATATTATGTTGCCATCCCGAATACTATACTTTATTCTCAAAATTATATTTAAATGTCCAATTTTATCAAAACATTATTATTTGATTCATTTATCAAATGTCATAATGTTAATCGTTTGAATTAATCTTACAATTTCATTACTTGGACAAATTATGTGCTACAATAATACTTTCTAGTACAAATAACCTAAAAAGGTAGATGTCCATCCAAGATAAACAATTACTGTACAAATATGCTGTCCATTCATGCCAATCAGTTTGACTCATGGGAAATTTATGATTTTATTAAATTGAATAATATTCTTGGTCTTAAAATGAATAATGTATCATTGAAATTCATAACCTTTAATGCTGACAAGGCAAATATTCAAATTGTGATTAACTTAATTCATCATTTCAGGATTGATTTATTTTCAAATGATATATTGATCTGTAGCAAAAGCAAAAAAATACTTAAGCTAAAACGAATTAAACTACAATAAACGAGGATTTATATCAGCCATTGGAAATACGCCAATCTATCATTTTGATTACTGTCATCTGAAAAATGATATTGAATTTACTGTAACAAATTTAAGAAGATCCACATTATATTAGACATAATTTAAAAAAAAATTGCCTTTTTGTAATAGAGCAGACTGAATGAACATTTTATGTCAAATTAAAAACGTCAAATTATTTAAAGTATCATTTGTATTCTATTTCAGTACATGACACTTAAGTACTCAATTTCATAATAATGGCTGATCTTTGACACAATATAACTATTTGGGTCAACGCATTAAAGGAATATTCCAATGAAAAATGAAAAAGAGCCTTTTAAAACAATGTTTATGGATAAATCCTTCAACTTTGGCTAATAATTTTTAGCTAAATCACCAAATCTGCAATAAAAATTCAAAGTTGGGAAAAATCAAGTTTACCGGAATCGATGGGGCGCCATATTGCTATCTCAAACAGTAAACGAGAGCGAGAAACACCGGGAATATGACGTCAGCGACACACCACGAAATTAGGAGACGCCGTTAGATTCAATGGTGGGCGGTGACGGCCCGTCTAACTTGAGACTGTAACAACCGTCACGACTTCAGTAGAGACGGGCTGAATCCAGAATATTCTACTTCTATGATGCCCAAAGCAATAAATAAATATTTCTGACCAGCAGACTGCTTCAAAACTTCAGTACAGATTCAAAAGATCTCCCATGTGCGGACGTCACAAGGTTTGAACACAGACACTCACTGACATTTTTTAGGATTTTTATAAGCTTGAGACATCCTCATTAGGTTGAAATAAAGTGTTAAATGACTTTGCTGAAATAAGTGCATTTGTAAAAAAAATAGAAACGTAACTTAGAATAATTTTTTATCAATTATATCACTAAAAAAAAAAGACCTTCTAATGTGATCTTGTCGAAGCGAATCCTAAAAAGTGAATCCGCGATGATGGTGATATGGTTTCGTAATCAAAAGGAAATTGTTTATATCAATCAAAACACGATTGATTAATTTGAAAGATGGCGTTTTCTATGTTGACATTGAATTCACGTTTTTATCATATAAATCTTGGCTTTTTTGAGGACGAAAATATGTTTCTATTTATTAAGTTGTCGCCCGTACGAAACCAATTTTGATGACGAATCACTTAGGCGCACAGCATATGATTAATGTTACGATTCTTGTTATGTTCACGTAACATGTTGATTATTTTCCAAAGGTATTTCAGCTTAACAATACGTAAAGAAATTAAAATGGAATTATGAGATACCATTAGTATTCTAAAATGATCAGTAAGGAATGGTGTTTTTAATAATATTAAAGATCTATCAACTCATCAGCAAGGAATAAAAAATAATATTATACTCACAAAATTTCTTTATATCAGTGTTTTTTCTCTTTTAGTTGCTTTTAGTTGATGAAGCTGAAAATTCCATTTTTGTTAAATAATATAATTTATCTATTTAACTATTTTTTTTATTTAACAGAAGGATGTGATTTTAATTACAACAATGCACACATTATCACAACGTATGTCTCTTAAACTCTTCATTTTTTAACAAAATACTATATTTACGTAATTTATGCATGCTTTACATTTAAAAGTTCCTTTTATATATTTTAAAAACAATTATTCTAACACGTTTATTGAATTTTTTCCCCCTTTTCAAACTGACTATATAGAGGCTTTTTAAAAATCCAGAGATTGAATGTGAAAGAGTACCAGATTTTGAAAAATCCTATCGTAGTAATTCTTGAGAAAATAAAATGTTATTAATATCATTTTCGGAAAGATATATAATAAAAATGCTATGCAAAAGTCTTAGTGATTGATAATATGTATATAACAGGTAAATCATTGACATGCACGTTTGATGTATCAAATTTCAATCAACGTTTTCTACTTTAAAAGTGTTAATTTTAGATAAAAGAAGGAGTATTTATACTGTACGGCAACATATTTCAGGTAAACATTAAACTTGTACCATGTTTTAATAATAAAAATGCAAAGAACACATCAAGATATTATACTCTTGCTCGTTTTTAAAACATTTATTTATTTATTTATTTTCTGTGTTCTTTTAGATAATTCATATATCGTTAATAATTCTAGACAAAACCGTATATTAGTCGTAGTTGCTTGTTAAATAATCTGTTCGACGACTGGGTCGTTCTGTAGGCACAACAATGTTTTACGTTAACAAAGTGCGCAGCGTACACATTCAGCAATACTAGTCAAATCATGGAAACTCCACTGCACAAAGATGTACAGAGTTTATAATGTAAGCTCCTTGCATCGATTTCTTGTGGTGTGGCGATGACGTCACATTTTCAAATAAAATGGCGACCACCGTCATCGCTCAAAGATGAAGGTTTAAAATTCTGTAAATACTTATCTCGTTGACAGAAAAATTTAATAATTTGTGAGAATGTCTTTTATAACTCAAACTTTTGCTAGAATCAAGTTGAAATCGTACTGGAATATTCCTTTAAGTTGTAAAATTAGTATTATTCAACCGCCACCATGTGAATCATTCCTCATCATATTACACCTCCAGGGCAAAACCTTAGGAATTCAAATTACTGCCAGAGTGGCCTGTAGGATGGAACCGCTGGCATAAAAAGTTTAATTTTATCCCGAGAACAGTGTCAAATTCTTCATCTCTGGCGAAATCAACAAGCTGTTCAATAATACAAAACGTACCTTTTAGGATTTATGAATAACCTTTGAATTAAAACTACTTTGTAACGTTTTCAATTTTGATGCACTGTTATATATTTTTAGTAATGAACTTATAACTTATAAATTGACTTATACATGAGTAAAGGTAAGAGACTGAATTATTGACTCTAGATATTGTCTTGATGTCATTCATGTTTATAGTTTGATAAATCATCACTGATATTAAACTTTGTTACCATATACAAGCATAAGTTATATATCAAGGTTAAATATGGTGAAATCCTGCCTTCGACCCAAACTATATGTATGCTGCTATTAACGTTAGCAAGGTACATACTGCATTGAAATGCACTATTGTATCAATGAACTCCAAAAGCGGTGATATTTAAGTTTTCAGTTAATATCAAAATCCGAATTGTAATTTTGCTTTGAACTGACAACCATTAAGTATAAGATTACTCTTGTTTGAAAAAATCACAACCATTTCATAGCAACTGTTTATACACAACTACCAAACTTTTGACCATCTGTTCCAACAAGTTCAAAAATTACGTTTGATTGATTGCCGCGCATCATTGTCCGGTTTTCAAACATATTTGCGACTAGTTTCACTATTCAATGTCTATTGCTTCTAAAATGATACTTTCTTGTAAACCTTCCTGTTGTCATCATATCAAATGGATTAGCTTCAAAATGTTACTTTCCTGTAAGAGTCGACACTCTTCGATCAGATGCACGAGACTATGGTTAAAGTTTGGCATATTTGACCCTCACAGCTCACAGAGTGACTCTTTAAAGGGGCAGTAGCACGTTTTTAGGGGAAATATGAGGTGATGTCAAGAAAATGAAAATTAATGATTCCTATGGAAAGACAATGTATTTAAACTAAATGGAGCAGTAATAATTCAAATATTTAACGTAAAGTTAAGCCATGCGATTCCTTTTTCTTACAGAAAATGAATTAAAGGTGTTCACACAAAAATGGCGGCCTATGTATTTCATGTGAATCTTCATACTTTGTCCTCCGACTATGGATGATTGACTTGTGTAATGACATTTTTGACACTGTCAAAATTATACATTTAACATTAACTTACAATTGTCACTGAAAATTTAAAAATATAAAATTATCAAAAAACGTGCTACTGCCCCTTTAACCTTTTTACTAAAGGAGTGAAATCAGTAAACACAAAAGTGTGATCCTTGAACACTTGATAGAGCAAATAGTCATGTCAGATCAATATTGATTAGACCCAAAACTAATTAGGGATTTGGATAGTTCAATGACAAGGCATACTTGACAGTTTAACATTAGGGTAAGGCAGGTGTATGTTCAACACTATTTTGTGTATTATTTTCTACACTGTTCTTGTGTGGTACGATTCTGCACCTGATTAGGATGTTTTTTTTAATGAGATCTTAATTGCATGACATCTTCACAATGACGATTACAACATGGGACTACAAGCATCCTTTATAGACCACAAACATTTTTATCATTCACACATTATCAGTTTTTCATAATCATGCAACACTTCCAGGACAAAGAAATAATGATACTTTTAATTCTTTAGGATAATAGGTTTTCTATTTTCGTGTTCATGAAGTTCGTTGGGCAAATAAACAAAATTAAAAAAATTGTCGATCTTCCAGGTGCCTGATAATGATGAGTAAACTTGTAAACAAAAATTGGAAGAAAATGCTGTTTCTATTTCATCGCTTGAAAACGTTTATTGAAGGTCATCCATGCGTTGTGGTTCATAAAATCTGAAATCATAAAAACTGTATAACCTCATATTACTTTATCTTATCTTGAAATAGAATACTTTATGGCTTTGACCAGAATGGCAAATAATTTGACAACTTTTATTTTTTTAACAGAAAGTGAGTAAGTAGGCAAACTTACTCCTCCGTTGCAGATGTGGTATTACTGATCATATATTCTAGTCTTTGATCGATTAAGAATGGTTACCGCATCAGACAGTGTTGGACATAGCAGTAATTGGTCAATTTCCACAGCTTTCAACGTGACTGAACATGATAAGACTGACTGAACAAGAGACGTTGATGACTTGTACATGTACATCAATCAATAGGAGAGAATCTCTATGTGAAGTCAAGGCACGTTTTCTTGGAACATTCTTTCCAAATAGCAGTCTAACGAACTGTACTTGTTTCTGAATATGTGAGTGTTACCAATACTTTCAGTTTAGGAATAAATATCGAATGATACTATCAATGTGTAAAGCAAAGAGCATCGATTTCAGCTTTTCTCTTGGGAACAATTTGGTTAAAAAATCTACAATAGTCGACAAAAGTTTTTCATTGAGGCTGAATTGATTGACATGAATTCATAATAATCGCCCTAGATACTATATACAACAGTTCTTGTACACTTTATTACCCAATTTGTTATAGACCACTCAAGACGCAGTGCTTGAGAGCTAACTTTAGCTACAGAAGAGAACATATACTTTCATATTGTATTTGACCTTTGTTTATCCAGCTACTACCCTAACCTAAGGGTTTCGTTGTTTGCTTGCTAGAGACACTTATTTTAGTAACCAAATAATGATCATTTGTTGAGAAATTGGAAACACTCTGGTGCCAAAACTGAAGACTTGCCAAATGAAAACTATTATTTAACTAAAAAGTGTTTACTGCCAGAATCTTATCAATGTTGCTTTATGCATGTATTGACTTCCCTCTTCATTTATCAAGCTGTTTCTCTCAAACCGTTTGTATTTCGTATTTTTTCTTTACAACATTATATGAGACAACAAAACTATGATTCTTTGAAATGAGGTTAAAAATATTTTTGAGAATATCAGCTCATAAATAGCCTTAATTTTTAAGACCATTATCACTGATTAGTTATTCCAAGGTTAGGACACATACATGTGAGCAAAATATTACCCATATCTGTCAATTAATCGCTCAAATTCGTCACTTATTAGATATTCAAAGGTTAGGACACAATCATGTGAACAATAATATTACCTGTATCTGTCAATTAATCGCTCAAATTCGTCGCTTATTAGATATTCAAAGGTTAGAACACAATCATGTGAGCAAAAATATTACCTGTATCTGTCAATTAATCGCTCAAATTCGTCGCTAATTAGATATTCCAAGGTTAGGACACAATCATGTGAGCACACATGTTATCTGTTAAGTCATCCCTCAATCAAATATTCAGGAAACCTACGGTCCATAACTGAACAATACCATGTATCTGTTGACCATAAATTTAATTGCTGATTAAATCCAATAACCCAGCTAGTATGTTCATAACTGATGAAGGCCATCAACAACGGGTCTGAGTATACATAAGAAACACTATTTACAATTTAAAGAGGAATTATGAGTAGAGATTATTTCACATTATATACATGTATGAAAGAAAACATAAAAAGATGGTAAGGAGCTTTGGTAATGACACCGAAAGTAAGTATAAAAACGATACATTGTCATTGAAACTCTCCTTCTTTTATATATATTAAAACACCTGTATTCAATTGTCTTAATAATATTTTTTAATGATTCGTATCAAATTGTTTTCTCACTCATGTCTGAAGATATCAAAAATAAAAAATTATTTCCCCCGTAAACCTGATGGTAAATAAACCAAAGATAAACAAATACCATATTACATTCATATTTGAACTTAGTTTGAGAAGTAATATAACAAACCACCTTTTTCAGTCTGCTGTATCGTCTGTGGCATAAAGCCAGTAAAATTGTCGTGGACGGATGCAATTGAAGTGTTGTTTAGATTTTTTACAGATTAACTTCAGTCACTTATTCAAATGTCTCTGCAACTATCTTCTTAATCTTAAATCTTATTTCAGAGGTAGCTTTTAAAGTATCACTATGTTAAAAGAAATGAACTGAAATCGACATTTTTACCAACATAATAAAAGAAAATAATTTAAAATCACTTTGATCTCAGCATTGCAAGCTTCATGCATCAGCTTGTACATCAGCTCTTCAGACAGTAGTGTTAACACCAAATATTTGTATACCATGTCAAGAACTGCTTCTCTGTCAGATAGTGAGTGTTACTGTCAATCTCAGAAAGGACTGCAACAGTCAGTACTCAACAAAGTCCTTAATCTCTTCTGCTTGGTTATTGATTTGTACAATATGACAAACTTTCTGCTTAATGAATCCTGATCGGTAACACAGTACTCTTGTTAGCAAAATCACAAAATACATTTAACATTCCTTTGAGGTCAACTGACTGTACCTCCAGAGATGAACAGAATCTTGGTGATCATTGAGTACTCAACCAAGTTGCTCATCCCTTCTGCTTGGTTATTGATTTGTACAATATCACATACTTTCTGCTTAATGAATCCTGATCGGGAACACAGTAATCTTGTTAGCAAAATCACAAAATACAATTAACATTCCTTTGAGGTCAACTGACTGTACCTCCAGAATCTTGGTGATCATTGAGTACTCAACCAAGTTGCTCATCCCTTCTGTTTGGTTATTGATTTCTCAAGGAACTTGACATATCACAAAGTTTCTGCTTAACGAACCTTGATCGGGCATTCTCCAGCCTTGTTAGCAGAATCACACAATACAATTAACCTTGCTTTGGGGTCGACTGACATCAGCTAGGGAGGTGAATTGAATATTTGTAATCGATAGTTTTGTTCATTGCAATTATATGTGAATGAAATCGAGAAACCTGAAAAGAGATGACGATAAAGATGGCAACAGATTGCTAACCAAAATGTTTGAAATGATACAAGAAAACATATTTCCTAATTTTATCATTCTAAATACTATATTAATTTTCATTTACAAGTCGATTTCGATTAAAAGCGATCAGCTAGTTTTTCATTGGTTGATTTCCGCACATGTTCGACACAGACCTAGTGGGTAAATGGCTAGATGTAACGTAGGCCTTTTGGAACGTATACATTACAGCTGGTTTTAACTAGTTTGCCTCAGCATTTGACACATATTTTTATGATGCACACGTTTATAAAGATCCATAAATGTTTAATGCAGGGCACTAGGGAATCAAGCAAATTCGTGAGTATAATCTTACTTGATAGTGAGTCCTAAGTTTGGCAATTTTTTCTCAGGTTTGAATACAAAAACATGAAAATAAATCCAAACTTTGAAACAATATCTTTACCAAACAAATATTGGCACCATCAGCAGACAATGTACAATTATCATGTACCAAAGATGAAAACAGGAAGCATCTTCAAACGTCAAGAACATGATGTGAGAATGACCAGGGAACTGTCATATTCACCGCAATCACAGCACCATAACAATCAATCTGTCAGAGGCATACTCCTAAATTGATCTCTCTGACAGGAAGACACTGAATGCTCAAGTCACCAATCCAGAAGAACAATTTATAGATTGATCAATTGTCGCATCTTATTGAAGGCTGCATGACATAGATTGTAAGTGGCATGTGCTTCTAACAGCCTCTGTTCAATATCGTTCCCGCTGCAAAAAAAATGTTTTATAGACAACCCCTTGATTTCAACGTGTACCTAGTACTACCTACCCCCAATCTCTTTTTTTCACCGGCTGCTACGCATACATGTACGTGATATGCAATAGATTAAAACTTTGTGCCAACATATACTAAGATGTTTTACCTTTTGATCACCACTTGCGGAACCTATACTTTGTAGATATTTCAGGAAACCGAACCATAGCCAATTTTCAAGCTCAAACTATCCAATTCGACAAATGGCTGCCAGAAGGAGGGCTGTGACCGAATCAAATGCTGTGATTGGTTTGAATCATCTAAGCTGTCCTGAAATCGTCATTTTTGCTACTGAATCATTGGAAATGCATTGTGATATTAACAACTCTAACCATGGGAGAAGTGATGCCATTTGCTAATTTAAATGGATCATGCTGCATTAATTTCGACAGGTGAAACTGCCGGAAACCAAGGATTTGGTCTATTTCAAACAGAGGTTTGATCAACATATTTTAAACTCACGAAAGATCTTTTTTAGTTTGAAGAAACATTTCTCATATTGGGAGCGCAGCTATTTTTGAATGAGGGTCAATTCAGTGGTTGTGCATTGAAAGATATCAGGATATGGTTTGAGTAAAGCAGAAAAAATACGATGATGTATCAGGATGATATAATCTCTGAAACCAGGAAATGCTTATACCACTGTCGATATAAATGATATATAACAACACATAAATGAAAAGTTTCAAGTTTATTTCTAGTGAGTTAGTTATTAGTTAATGCCATTTGGACTATAAGTTCTATTCTTTATACAATATAAACATATTTTAGAACTCCACTTTATGGACAAATTACACACCGAAATTAAAGTTTATTAACATTATGAGAACCCACAGAGTCAAGAAGGTTTTGGAAGGTTTTAGGTTAATGCGCTTACATTTTCAATGAAAACTACACACTATACACACTGGATTCAGTCCAGTTCAAAGTTTTTTCTTTATTTGATCAGTATGAAAGAGTCCCCGAGTATCTCCTGCGTTATCATGTTAATCGGTCATCCCTCAAACTAGGAATATTTTTTGTAACAGTTATATTTGATTAGTAGGAATGGTTGTTACCGACTGAAGCTGCCTAATGCCGTCCAGTGGAGGAACTAACCCTATAGCGATTCTGAATTTACATTTAATTGAAATTCAAAAACAACAACAAACAGAATGGTCAGATTTCTTTGGAAAGTCATTTGTATACGCTCATCTACTATGTTCGATTAAAATGGTTGGTAATTGAAATGTAAAGTAGTATTGATCAACAAGTTGTAAAATGGTTATTTAAGCCGCCTTTATGTGAGTCATCCATCATTATATTACACCTTAAGGGCAAAACCTTAGGAATTCAAATAAGAGCATTCGTGACTGTCTTCTTCACTTCATATCACATTCTGAACTGAACAGTTTGGCTATCAACCACATAATAGCTATTTCAGCTGTCATCCATAGCTATTGGCTCATCCTATATGACATTAAATATATAAAGATATGATTATATTCGCATCATGTCTAGTAGTATTAATTTTGAGTTTGTTTTTGTTTGACAATCTAAACTCTTGAATAAGATTCGACAATACCAATAGCATAACTGCCCATCTTATTCTATATTCGATGTTTAGTTAATTTTACTTTAATTAACCTTTAAGCAATAGAGATATAATTGAAATAAATTAGAATGCTCTTTTGTCAAAACGTATTTTTTCTCAAATGCGTTTTATCAATATGTATTATTTGAATGGCCCAACAATTAAGGAGAACTAAGACCAATCTTGAATGAATATCTGATAGAAGGTAAACGTAAAAAAGCTTTATTTGTTTTGCGAAAAGAGAACAAATACTAAGACGCAATGTTGATATCTAGTTACTCTTTTTTGATAACATCCACGTGTTACTTAAATAGTGTTCACAACAACACGCAAAACCAAACTCAATCACTCACTGTATCGTCTATGCCATTTATTATACATAATGCAAAAGTATATAAATAATTGCAGATGCATAAAGTCGTTCTCATTTTGAGGCATTCAGCTCAGAATAATCCAAATCGATTTGTATCACAAGAATGTTTTGGCAAACATGACGTGGGAGCCATAATGAAATATTATGGAAATCTAAGAATCAGAGGAATATCACTTGTCAATGTCAGAAAGGAATTATTCTGCTTGGCATATCACATCTAGCCCTGTAGTATTTTTTGCATTGATGGACAATACATGTATATGAGAATGCCAATCCACGGCTTAAAGAGGCGCTAGCACGTTTTTGTAAATTTTATGTTAACTGATAAGTGTACGTAAATGTTAAATGTATTGTTTTGATAGTGCCAAATATCTCATTACACAAACCAATCATCCATAGTCAGAAATGATAAAGATTCACATAAAGTCCATTTACGGCCATTTTTGTGTGAATACCCTCAATTCGTTATGTGTAAGGAAAAGGAATCGAATGGGTGAACTTTACATCATATATTTGATGTATTACTGCTTCATTTGATTTTAATACAATCGGAACTATTTATTTTAATTTTCCTGACATTACCTCTTATTCCCCCTGAAACGTGTTACTGCCCCTTTAAAAACTGACAGGCACAATACTTTGCATACAAATGTGCATTTAAATGATGTCTATACATAACATACATGTACATGTATCAAAACAGCAACATTTATAGTTTTGTATTTAGCATGTAATTTGCCATTCTACCCCCAACGAAGAATATCAAATCATGACACGTTGATCGAGCCTCTGTTCTAATTTCCCCAGTGCGGAAAACATATTGCACCATACTATTTTTTAATTTTTTGGTCGCAAATGACAATGCTTCTCGCATTGAGAGGGTGATCCATATCACAATGCCTTTTCCATAGTTTAGTAGCCAATATGATGATTTTAGAACAGCGTCGCTGATTGCACAACTAACTTTGATTGCCTCCAGCCAGACATATCCCATTCTATCTCTCAAACTCCGCGTATTAAGACAAGGCTGGATCAACATTTTATGAATTGATCTAACTTTATAGGGAGAAAAGGATACTTTGTTCTTTGTCTGTGTATTAAAGTGACAACAAATATATACAGAAATGCCAATATGTACATGTATGTGTTTTTTGGTTTTAGTATTTAAGATAATTTAATATTACGTAACCTTGATATTAAGTTATACCTTTTGAAACTTCAAATTCTATCAATTGTGGAGTATTCCATAAGATGCATTGTAGTATAGTAACCTAACTAATTGGCGTATAGTTTTCCTGCAACAAATCTTTAAAAGCAACAAGGTAAATAGTGATGAATTACAGAAAGAAGACCTGGGCATGGCAGGGCAAAATGAGTGCCATTTACTTTTTTTTGACAATATGTTCTGCCTTCGTTGGTTTTACTCTTGTCTTTCCAATTTAAAAAAGTAGAAATCGTGAATGATCCGATGAATGAAGAAAATTGATACATTCTGTCAAAATTAAAACATACTTTTGTGACTAGACTAGATCCATTGTTAACTTAAAGAAATCCGAAATGCCATTCAACTACTAAGTCTTGAAGTGAAATGCCAAGCGTGACTGAACTGATAAATCAAGAGACCCAATGGGAAAATGTATAGATATGTATACAACCCATGGAGATTTTCTATGACATCCCATTTTACAGCATTTGTATGAACAACTGATCCAGTCATAATGATGCAATTGTCACATGCGAGTTAATTGTTTTTTTTATGTGATAAGAGACAACATTAAAGAATTATCTTTCAATTAATCCCTACCTTGATTTTGGTTAAGTATCTCTCGAGTCCATGTTTGCATGGACCTTTAGTAAAAATAGCTAATTAACGAATTAACAACTGACTATAAACATGGTAGAAACCCAGCAAATGTAGTCATGGCCATTGTTAAGTAATAACAGAGGATGTTGGTTTGTCATAAGAACACATCCCATATTATTTACTTGTGAACAGGATGAATATCCTCGGGTTAACTAAAAATGAAAATAAAAAATAAATCCCAATTAATGAAATAAAACATTAACAACCGGAAAGCAGTTTCTGTTATCAGTAAATTGGAAACTGCAAAAGCAAAAGTACCTAGACACGGGAATTTGAATAGCATAATTGCGTAATATTGTGTTATTTGAAAGGGGAAGAGTATTTTAATTTGAAATCTTATCATTTCCTTTTCTTTACATTCTAATGACTTTAATCGTAGACATGGCTTTGGTGCATCATTGAGTACTGAACAAAATTCCACATCCGTTTTCATTATATTGATTTTTGGACGACACAGTTTCCGCCTAATGAATCCTGATTGGGAACACAGCAATCTAGTTAGCAGAATCACAAGATACAATTGACATTACTTCCAGGTCATCCGACATCACTGAGGAGTATGGACTGAATTCTGTGATCGATAGCTGGCAATGCATATCACTTTATAAAAAAATTGGAAACTTTGTTAGACGTTCATTCCAATCATTCATAATTCAATTGCTATATTAACAAGTACAGACTAAAACACCTAGTCTCTAATGAAGGTGGATTAATTACGAAATAACTTGTGCAATGATAAGCATATGAGTAGTCAAGATAATCAGGATGATAATAATAGTCATTGCATCAAAGCATATGGTATATGGCATACCCTGTAAAATACCATTCTTTCCCAACAATACATGAATAATGACATGATCTGCGTTTGAGGGAGAGAATGTAAACCTATTTTCTTAATATGATAAAAATAAGAAAAATAGATTATTTGAATGTTGTCATATTAGCTTCACTGCATCAATGTGATGTTCATGAGTTAATATTACGTAGACGATATGTCTATCAGCAAGAATGTACTAAAAATGGAAAGAAAGATAATGGTGATCATGATAAAGGCTTCACTTTCATGAAAACGGTGTCCTTCTAACAGAAACTGATATCTTGCTTTATTATTTTTTCTTATTTGAAAAATATTCACATGGATTAATGTCGTTATATTATTAAAAAACAATATTACATCCATACCTGTTTGTAAACAAACAAGGAGTTTATAGATTATCAACTTCTTTATTGTTGAAAGTAGCGACATTTCGGTGTAGATCCTTATACCGTTTTCAAACAAATGGGAAATTGGGAGTACAGCATTTTATACATATGGACATGATGAAATAACAATAACAGTAACCGTGATACATTTTCAATTTATTGCACTTGAATATCCCGAGCTTCTTATTTTTGCACTGTATTTCGAAATACCATGTACATGTAAGTCCATGAAAATGAGATTAATGATAAAAGTTGTATATAATGTATATGCTGTAGTACAGTATATATCATAAAAAGTATATACATGTAGTATTTATAAACATAAGTTCAACTAATGGCAGTTTTGATGTAGGTTTTAGAGATACTAGATTGAGTTTATTGCATCCCTATCTAAAAACTTTTGTGATGATAAGGTGTAAACAGTTAATAAGAAACGTGATTTATCTTACAATATGTTTACAAAATGCGGTGGAAGTTGAATAGAACCCTTTTTAGGATCTCAAAAGTTTCATTTGGAACTTTTTGGCATTGTACATTTAGATTCGTATTATGCACGCAAATTGGTTACATTTATCAAAATCAGATTTCTATTAAAGGGAATAAAACAATAGAAGAAAGAAGTTGATCCTCCATTAAATATCATCTTCTTCTTAATGTATATGTTACAGAAGATCTACATAAGTTTAACAGATCATGGCATTCTTGAAGGGATATATGATGAACTATTTACATATTTATTAAAGTATTGTATATTCAAGAAAACATTTGTGTACCATTGTGCTGGAACTTGGTAAATACAACTCACTATCTATGTACAGACATGAATAACATTTTTACCAGGCCTATAAAAACACAATCAATAGTTTGGAATAATCCATAAAAAGAAACAAGGAAACTCAATTTTATTTAGGTTACATTTTCAACAAGTATTACTTGGACATGTTTGAGATAATAAATGTTCCAAAACTAAACAACTACCAAAGCAAACCGCCCATCCAGGAAAATGGTTCCTTTCACACATTAATGTCACTTCTAGTCAATCAATATTGACTTTAGGAAATTTATGTGGTTACTAAGCTTAGTTTTATTCTGGGCCTTTGAATGAATAATGTTTCTCTGAAATTTGAAACCTTTAAATATTGACAAGGTAAATATTCAGATTGTGATTAGTTAAATTCATACTTTTATAATAGGTTTATTTCCGTGTGATGTATTGCTCTGAGGCAAATGCAAAGAAATACTGAAACTAAATCGAATGGAACTGCAATAAGATGAGGATTTAGTTCGGATAAGCCAATTTATCATTTTGATTTTTGTTATCTCCAAAATTATTTTGAATCTGCTTTCAAACTTAAAGATGAAACTTTACATAACATTCATTCCGCATATTTATGAAAGCATGACATGGTGCATAGAAACAATTGCACTGCACAGTATATTTTTAAAAAGTGCATAAAAATAAATTTCATTTCATGATTTATCTCAGGAAGCCTTGAATCAAAATCCCAATTACCATGAAACAGGATAGACATTGAGTATAAATAATGTCTTCTTGAACTAAATGGTAACATGTCATTGAGTTGCTCCTGTTGTTTGTTGCTTAAATCAATGTCTGCATGTTATTATGATGAATAAACGGCCTTAAGAATTGCAAGAATTTTAATAATTTATGGATCTTTTTATCTATTATATACTAATGATTGTTTTGTTGAACTTTTGTATCACGACTGCATGCCATTTTCATGTAAACTACTCTATATTGTGTAATGGAGAGGCATAAGCATATGGCTTGTTGGTCGATCCCTTACATGAATTAAAACATGTTTTAACACCATGAAAAGGACAGAACCATCGAAAAGGCAATACTTTAATGAATTACAATCAACATAGCTTATCTTATAGCAATCTAATATGTTCAAAGGTAACAAGGTCCAAGATTCTCTTCCTGCAATTCCAACAATTTCCTTTTGAAACCCTTGAAAAACAAGAAGGCTAAATGTGTTCTCAACTATGTGTTCAACCTGCAAAACCCTGATCTGAAACATTCATTGATAGGATTATTATGCATACAGCTTGGCATGGGTCTTGTCTGTTGGACAATGCTTTTTTTGCTTTTGTCCTTTTTTTTGCTAGACCAACTTCTATAATTACTTCCCTAAGTAAAACATGACTTGTTCATTGTAGTGGATACTTCAGAAATCTCCCCGTATTGCCAATTTTAGTCTCTGCAAGAGGTAATAATGTTAAATATATTGCAACTAGCTCCAAAAATGACTATCTTATGAACATTAAAGTTTTGTCCACAATACTTTCATGTCACCCATATGCAATTATCTATATGTCATTGATTTACAGCTTGTCTCTTTGACTTGAAACATCGTTTCCTTCGATCAGATGATTGTTCTAAGAAGTGCATCTTAATCTGTGTATGTAGACAAGTAAATTGAATATTACTACTCTCTCTTGTAAGATACTGCAGTGTAAATTTATACAGTAATATGATACTAGGGTACAACCACTGTTTCTATTACGTCACAATAGCGCAGGAATATTAGTTTCAGCCCTCATTCTGCAATTGCATCAGATTAAGATAGGCGAGTAATAAACTTCCTCCCAATTTATATTTATTGTATTAATCTTGGAATAAGTTTTGCTATAAATTATGCTTTCGCTAGTTTAGGACTTAATCAGTTTCTCGTTTGATAAAAATGATATTAGATAGACGATTGTTAAGAATCCACGATATATCTAAGTCAAGACTACAACTTTTGGAAACAGAACATTTTCTTTTGCTGCAGCATCAAAATGGAACTCTCTCCCAGAAACCTTGAAAGTCTGTAAATCGAGAACAACATTCTTAAAGAAACTCAAAACCCATCTATTCCAACAGTGTTACCATTGAATGCACACAGAGCATACAAACTAGTGTGATGGCTGTGCTATATAAGTGCAATTATTTTTATTATTAAGACAAGAGTTGAAATTGTATAGATTAGAGCAGCAAGTAATCATGATGTATACAAAACGTAGATAACAGGCGATGCAATTGATAACCTTGAACACCAATAAGAGATGAAGACTGATCAATCCAAGATATTAGCGAAGGAGTCAATAAGGTTATGTAATCAGAAAACGCCGTAATTACATTATAAGGATCAATTGAATGAATTAGAAACACAACGATGCTTTGATAAAATAAGACATACAAATAAGTTTAGGACGATTTTTACTAAATGGTTGGTTTATGGGATGTTTGCATTTGAAAGCTTACTTTTTCTTCATACCATGCTTAAATCACGCCAAAAATCCTGAATATAAATCCAGCACCGAAGGATAATCATGAATATACAGTTAAATCTATATACTTATCATGAAAAGAATTTGGTAAAAATTTGACAGTCAGAATAAGCTCCTGGATGACATTACTCATTACAGTAACAGTCATTTTAACAGCAAAGTTTGTTTGAATTACATTTTCGTTATTAAACATAAAGCTTCAAATACATGAAGGTTATTTTAAACAAATCGATGATTTTCATTGATGCTTCACTTGCCTTATTTACCAATTTAGCGTTATTGAATCAATAATGTTAATGATAACTTACCTCTCTGTGGAATTTAGCAATATCCATGATCTGTTAACTTAAATCGGTTAACCTTCTGAGCATACAGCAGTACAATTATTATTTGGCTGTTGAGTGTCATATAATGAAGGATGACTCACAAAGTGTGGGGCTGATAACGTAATTACAGTCAGTTCCTTTGTTTATCTTTACAATTTGTGAGATGAATTGATTTCGTTTTGAGGCTTGATAGACTTTTAGCCACGATGAGGCTTCTTCAGTAAACAAACAATAATCGCATTATTTTGTTATTATAAAAAACAAATAATTCAACAACTAATACGAATTTAAATCACAAGAGACCAGCTGAATATATTATAAATGGGTTCTGCATCTGAATTGAATTCCATTCTGAAAATGTTTTAGTGAACATGTAACATTTCTTTATGAGTTGAGCCTCTGATGTGTTAAGTATATCTTAGCTTGCACGAGCTTCACACTTGCATACACGTGGAAGATATGCATTTCCTATCACACATTAACATTAATTTAAGGCAATTAATCGTTCTCCTAGTGAATGGATGACATGGATTTTGATGCACTGATTACGTTTTAGCTTGCATACCGTTTTCTAGGAATGATAAGTTTAAGTTCTTCTTTAAAAAAAAAACTAGTATGATTTGAATGTAAATGTAATCATCCAATTTAGTTTGGTGTAAGATTGTTTTATTTGTTGTCATGTTGAAAGTAAAAGCTGATGATTTGGAATATTTTGCGGATTTTTATCAATTTAGCATGCAGTAGTTTTTATCCTAAGAAATCAATGTTCAAGACATATATTATTGTTAATCATGAAACGAGAATCACAGATTATGTGTTTAGTGCATTGCTTCCACATTCTCTATTGCTCATGTCCGATTCATCCTTTGTAGTGCATAGATTGATAAATTGGTCTGAATCATTTCCGTGTCATTGATCAAGAATAACAAGATGCAACTGTTCTCAATGTATCCTTTTTGATCTCTCTTCTGAGAACTTATTAGGTTTCTTAAATCCTTTGAATTCTTTTTGAAACAGCCCTTAGTCGTTTTATGGCAATAACCAACGAAAGGGATTCTTTTCAGCCTTTACCTTTTGTAGACGTTCTAAATGTGTTATCAGAGTATTTTTCTTATATATTATTGGTTTTATTTCAGCAGACAATAAACTTTAAACAATTTGCTACTAATAACGTTTAGTTATACCATATCAATTCCAGTGCAGAATACGAAATTCAACTTCAATGAACAATTTAATACAATAACAAGTAATAGACATTCTAGTCACATGAAGCAAAAACTCATTTGGTCACAAACTATTGTTCGTCGCCTCATATCCTTAAACCATTTTGTTGTAAAGAGGCGTATAGGAGGCGCAGAAACATTGAATTAATGGTTTGGGAAGTTCACCCAATTCATTTTCTCTTAAACGTGGCAATTCAGATTACTCGGTCAAATGTTACCGCCATTAACCATTTAATAATATCTTGTGGTTTTTGCAGCAATACCTTCCGGTTATTTGTCAATCATCTCACAACATTATCCAACAATATAAAAATGAAATAGCAAACTTTATGATCATGAAAATATATTTTCTTCGTATGAGGCGCAGAAAGAAACAATGAATTATTGGTTTGGAAGCGGGCCCAATTGAATCTCTCCTAAACATGGCTATTAAAATTATTTGGGCGAATGTGACCATCATTTGATACTGAAACAATCTGTCTGTTCACAAGTATTTTCTAAATCAGAAAAAGGTCCTTCTCTTATGAGTTCATCTTCTAGGTTTGTATTAAAACTTGATTAGATGGACATGACCTTTTACAATTTTGTGATATGTGACACTTTGCACACATTGATTTTTATCAGTTTATTCGCATCTAAAGTTGTCATTATTAATCCTTAATACTAAATGAAAATCTGCATATCTTTTTTTATAAAAAAAGCTTTTAAGGGTGAAAATAGCAGACATATTTTTATTTCATTGAATGTCCAATTAAAATAATCCTTTTTATTCTTAAAGTTAGTGTATAGCACTTAACTGTTCAATTTAACATGTAGATCATGGACCCAATATAATTGTATGGATCACAACTTCAAGTTCAAGAAAAATGAGCATTCTAATTTCATCCTGTGACTCATTCATCATCATTTTACACCTCCAGGGAAAAACCGTAACAAATCAAATGAGAACATGTGTGACTGACTTCCTAATTTAACATTGGAATGTGGATCAACAATGTGGCTACCATCTAAAAGCTCTTAAAAAGGCTCAGACTTTTGACCTTGTGTATGCATCCTAATGTATTGGGAATTGGGCTTCGTCCATTCTAATGAAATATACTGATTATAAGTTTTCGTGATTTCAGTCAAAATACAATTCAAGGAATGCTGGACAAAGGACTTTGAATGACATGTGATGTAAACTGACAAACATATACTGTGAATAGTTGTCTAATTTTGGAACATATCTTAACATCTCTTGAAGTAATGACATGAATAAAAACTGTCACTTATGTGACTAACAAAAGTTCTTTTCAATAATTCAAGAAAAGAACATTAATCAGTTATATACAATATTACGTCTTATAAAATATTTGTAAAGGGTAAAACGGCTTTGCACAAATTAAATTCCCAAGAGTGAGAATAAACACTAAGGCAAAGTGTATATGCATAGATGGGGGAATTATCGGTAGATTTTTATTCCTCCTTTATGTAATATAATTGCCATTCATAATACATTATATGCATGAACATGATTGATTGCTTGTGGCAATCAGTTTAGCTCAGAGAAAGTCAAATTAATTTGCATCACAAGACCACTTTAGCAAACCTGAATTTGGAGAGATAATATACTGTTAAAGTGATTAGGTATCAGGGGAACACTTCCTATCAATGTCAGAAACTTCGTCATCGGTGACAGGAGGAATATTAATAATGCTACTTAGCATGTTTTATCTAACTTAGTAGTAACTGTTGTTGTTGTGGACATTTAAAGGTGACTGTGCACATAATATACAAACCCAGTGGCAAAAGAAGGTTTTATCTTTCGGCAGTAAACACCGCAATAAAATTTCGTTATTCCAAATTTTTTGTAATACATATGTTCACGAAATCCGACAAGGAATGCAAACAGCTGGAAACATATGACTTTGAGGTCAAAATTTTATTTCAATAAGACTGACATACGCATTATAACACTGCCAATTTCAGAGTTACTTAATGGACGTTAAAAGATTTAGATTGATATTACGTCGTGATTTCATTTTCAAAATGTTATTTCAAAGTTGTCTTATCATATGATTCATTAATTAAATTTAATAATGTTAAACATTTTAATAAACCTTACAGTTTCACTATGCATTATTTGGACAAATTATGTGAGACTATAATACCTTCTATTACAAATTACTAAAAAATTAAAAACGTCCATCCAGGATCGATGGTTACTATTCAAATATGCTGTCTATTCATGCCAATTTATATTGCCTCATGGGAAATCTATGATTTTGTGAAACTGAATTTAATTCTTGGTCTTAAAATGAATAATATGTCATTGAAATTCATAACCTTTTATACTGACAAGGCAAATATTAAAATTGTGATTATCTAAATTCATCATTTCATGATTGATTTATATTCAAGTGATAAATTGATCTGTAGAAAATGCAAAAGATTACTGAAGCTAAATCGAATTAGGATGAAATGAGGATTTAACTCAGGCATTGGAAATACGTCAATCTATCATTTTGAATTTTGTCATTTGAAAAATGATATCAAATTTTCTGTCAAACTACAAAGAAGATTCATATGATATTAGACATAATTGTTTCTAATATGTGATTTTAATTTTTCAATAGAGCAGACTGAATGTACATTTGTTTATGGTGCCAAGAATCATTTGTATTCTAACATTCAGTACATGACACTTAAGTACTCAATTTCATAATAATGGCTGATCTTTGACACAATATAACTATTTGGGTCAACGCATTAAGTTGTAAAATTAGTTTTATTCAACCGCCACCATGTGAATCATTCCTCATCATATTACACCTCCAGGGCAAAACCTTAGGAATTCAAATTACTGCCAGAGTGGCCTGTAGGATGGAACCGCTGGCATAAAAAGTTTAATTTTATCCCGAGAACAGTGTCAAATTCCTCATCTCTGGCGAAATCAACAAGCCGTTCAATAACACAAAACGTACCTTTTAGGATTTATGAATAACCTTTGAATTAAAACTACTTTGTAACGTTTTCAATTTTGATGCACTGTTATATATTTTGATTTATTAGTAATTAACTTATAACTTATAAATTGACTTATACATGAGTAAAGGTAAGAGACTGAATTAATGACTCTAGATATTGTCTTGATGTCATTCGTGTTTATAGTTTGATAAATCAACACTGATATTAAACTTTGTTACCATATACAAGCATAAGTTATATATCAAGGTTAAATATGGTAAAATCCTGCCTTCGACCCAAGCTATATGTATGCTGCTATTAACGTTAGCAAGGTACATACTGCATTGAAATGCACTATTGTATCAATGAACTCCAAAAGCGTGATATTTAAGTTTTAAGTTAATAACAAAATCCGAATTGTGATTTTGCTTTGAACTGACAACCATTTGATATAAGATTACTCTTGTTTGAAAATATCACAACCATTTCATAGCAACTGTTTATACACAACTACCAAACTTTTGACCATCTGTTCCAACAAGTTCCAAAATTACGTTTGATTGATTGCCGTGCGTCATTGTCCGGTTTTCAAACATACTTGCGACTAGTTTCACTTTTCAATGTCTATTGCTTCTAAAATGATACTTTCTTGTAAACCTTCCTGTTGTCATCATATGAAATGATTAGCTTCAAAATGTTACTTTCCTGTAAGAGTCGACACTCTTCGATCAGATGCACGAGACTATGGTTAAAGTTTGGCATATTTGACCCTCACAGCTCACGGAGTGACTCTTTAACCTTTTAACTACAGGAGTGAAATCAGTAAACACAAAAGTGTGATCCTTGAACACTTGATAGAGCAAATAGTCATGTCAGATCAATATTGATTAGACCCAAAACTAATTAGGGATTTGGATAGTTCAATGACAAGGCATACTTGACAGTTTAACATTAGGGTAAGGCAGGTGTATGTTCAACACTATTTTGTGTATTATTTTCTACACTGTTCTTGTGTGGTACGATTCTGCACCTGATAAGGATGTTTTTTTTAATGAGATCTTAATTGCATGACATCTTCACAATGACGATTACAACATGGGACTACACGCATCCTTTATAGACCACAAACATTTTTATCATTCACACATTCTCAGTTTTTCATAATCATGCAACACTTCCAGGACAAAGAAATAATGATACTTTTAATTCTTTAGGATAATAGGTTTACTATTTTCGTGTTCATGAAGTTCGTTGGGCAAATAAACAAAATTAATTATTTTTTTTGATCTTCCAGGTGCCTGATAATGATAAGTAAACTTGTAAAAAAAATTGGAAGAAAATGCTGTTTCTATTTCATTGCTTGAAAACGTTTATTGAAGGTCATCCATGCGTTGTGGTTCATAAAATCTGAAATCATAAAAACTGTATAACCTCATATTACTTTATCTTAACTTGAAATAGAATACTTTATGGCTTTGACCAGAATGGCAAATAATTTGACAACTTTTATTTTTTTAACAGAAAGTGAGTAAGTAGGCAAACTTGCTCCTCCGTTGCAGACGTGGTATTACTGATCATATATTCTAGTCTTTGATCGATTAAGAATGGTTATCGCATCAGACAGTGTTTGACATAGCAGTAATTGGTCAATTTCCGCAGCTTTCAACGTGACTGAACATGATAAGACTGACTGAACAAGAGACGTTGATGACTTGTACATGTACATCAATCAATAGGAGAGATCCCTCTATGTGAAGTCAAGGCACGTTTTCTTGGAACATTCTTTCCAAATAGCAGTTTAACGAACTGTACTTGTTTCTGAATATGTGAGTGTAACCAATACTTTTAGTTTAGGAATAAATATCGAATGATACTATCAATGTGTAAAGCAAAGAGCATCAATTTCAGCTTTTCTCTTGGGAACAATTTGGTTAAAAAATCTACAATAGTCGACAGAAGTTTTTCATTGAGGCTGCAATGATTGACATGAATTCATAATGATCGCCCTAGATACTATATACAACAGTTCTTGTACACTTTATTACCAAAGTTGTTATAGACCACTCAAGACACAGTGCTTGAGAGCTAACTTTAGCTACAGAAGAGAACATATACTTTCATATTTGTTTATCCAGCTACTACCCTAACCTATGGGTTTCGTTGTTTGCTTGCTAGAGACACTTATTTTAGTAACCAAATAATGATCATTTGTTGAGAAATTGGAAACACTCTGGTGCCAAAACTGAAGACTTGCCAAATGAAAACTAATATATAACTAAAAAGTGTTTTCTGCCAGAATCTTATCAATGTTGGTTTAGGCATGTATTGACTTCCCTCTTCATTTATCCAGCTGTTTCTCTCAAATCGTTTGTATTTCGTATTTTTTCTTTACAACATTATTTGAGAGAACAAAACAATCATTCTTTGAAATGAGGTTTAAAATATTTTTGAGAATATCAGTTCATAAATAGCCTTAAGTTTTAAGACCATTATCACTGATTAGTTATTCCAAGGTAAGGACACATACATCTGAGCAAAAATATTACCCGAATCTGTCAATTAATCCCTCAAATTCGTCACTTATTAGATATTCCAAGGTAAGGACACAATCATGTGAACAATAATATTACCCGTAACTGTCAATTAATACATTAAATTCGTCACTAATTAGATATTCCAAGGTTAGGACACAATCATGTGAGCACACATGTTATCTGTTAAGTAATCCCTCAATCAAATATTCAGGAAACCTACGGTCCATAACTGAACAATGCCATGTATCTGTTGACCATAAATTTAATTGCTGATTAAATCCAATAACCCAGCTAGTTTGTTCATAATTGATGAAGGCCATCAACAAAGGGTCTGAGAATACATAAGAAACACTATTTACAATTTAAAGAGGAATTATGAGTAGAGATAATTTCACATTATATACATGTATGAAAGAAAACATAAAAAGATGGAAAGGAGCTTTGGTAATGACACCGAAAGTAAGTAAAAAAACGATACATTGTCATTGAAAACTCTCCTTCTTTTATATATATATTAAAACACCTGTTTTCAATTGTCATAATAATATTTTTTAATGATTCGTATCAAATTGTTTTTTAAGTTCACTCATGTCTGAACATATCAAAAAGAACAAATTATTTCCCCCGTCAACCTGATGGTAAATAAACCAAAGATAAACAAATACCATATTACATTCATATTTGAACTTAGTTTGAGAAGTAATATAACAAACCACCTTTTTCAGTCTGCTGTATCTTATGTGACATAAAGCCAGTAAAATTGTCGTGGACGTTGCAATTGAAGTGTTGTTTAAATTTTTTACAGATTAGATTCAGTCACTTATTCAAATGTCTCTGCAACTATCTTCTTAATCTTAAATATTATTTCAGAGGTAGCTTTTAAAGTATCACTATGTTAAAAGAAATGAACTGAAATCGACATTTTTACCAACATAATAAAAGAAAATAATTTAAAATCACTTTGATCTCAGCATTGCAAGCTTCATGCATCAGCTAGTACATCAGCTCTTCAGACAGAACATATTAACACCAAATATTTGTATGCCATGTCCAGAACTGCTTCTCTGTCAGATAGTGAGTGGTACTGTTAATCTCAGGAATGACTTAACAGCAACAATCAGTACCCCACAAAGTCATTAATCTCTTCTGCTTGGTTATTGATTTCTACAATATCACAAACTTTCTGCTTAATGAATCCTGACCAGGAACACTGTAATCTTGTTAGCAGAATCACAAACTACAATTAACATTCCTTTGAGGTCAACTGACTGTACCTCCAGAGATGAACAGAATCTTGGTGATCATTGAGTACTCAACCAAGTTGCTCATCCCTTCTGTTTGGTTATTGATTTCTCAACGAACTTGACAGATCACAAAGTTTCTGCTTAACGAACCCTGATTGGGCATTCTCCAGCCTTGTTAGCAGAATCACACAATACAATTAACCTTGCTTTGGGGTCGACTGACATCACCTAGGGAGGTGAAATGAATATTTGTAATCGATAGTTTTGTTCATTGCAATTATATGAGAATGAAATCGAGAAACCTGAAAAGAGATGACGATAAAGATGGCAACAGATTGCTTACCAAAATGTTTGAAATGATACAAGAAAACATATTTCCTAATTTTATCATTCTAAATACTATATTAATTTTCATTTACAAGTCGATTTCGATTAAAAGAGATCAGCTAGTTTTTCATTGGTTGATTTCCGCACATGCTCGACACGGACCTAGTGGGTAAGTGGCTACATGTAACGTAGGACCTATTGATATTGAACGTATACATTACAGCTGGCTTTAACAAGATTGCCTCAGCATTTGACACATGTTTTTATGATGCACACGTTTACAAAGATTCATAAATGTTTAATGCAGGGCACTCGGAAATCGAGCAAATTCTTGAGTATAATATGACTTGATAGTAAGTCCTAAGTTTTGTAAATTTTCACCACGTTTGAATACAAAAATATGAAAATAAATCAACATTTTTATAAGATATGTTGCTCAAAAAAAATAGTGGCAACATCAGCAGACAATGTACACTTTTTATTTACCAAAGATGAAAACAGGAAGCATCTTCAAACGTCAAGAACAGGATATGAGAATGACCAGCAAACTATCATATTCACCGCCAACACATACCATAACAATCAATCTGTCAGAGGCATACTCCTAAATTGATCTCTCTGACAAGACGACAATGAATGCTCAAGTCACCGAGCCGGAAGAACATTTTATAGATCGATCAATTGTCACATCTTATTCTAACAGCCTCTCCTCTCTCAGTAAAAGAATATCAAGACGTGAAATGTTGATCTAGCCTCTGCTTGAATGAGCCGGGCTTGTGGCTAGAATGGGAGATGCTTGATTGGATCACAGGTCCCCGTGTCATTTAGAAGATAAATAGTTACGTAAAATTTCTGGGATTCAATGTTATTCGACACCTGCAAATCAAACATGACAACAACACCAGTAGAAATTGAATAAAGCACTAATATAAGGAGAATCAGAATAATTTAATGTTGAGGCGGACCGAATAATATCTCCTTTCAAGGTCATTTTCCTCAGCCAATTTGCGGGTGTTCATTGCCATTCACTTGGAGATCATTAAAACCAACCAAACCAAGTATTTATCGAAGTCATGTTACAAGTTCAATTGTTCCCGCTGCAAAAAAAAGAAGAAAAAAGAAGGTTTTCTAGACAACCCCTCAATTTCAACACCTTCATAATTACATAGTATAAAGAAGGCATGACACTTGTACAATCTCATTCAAATCAACGTAGCGACGCAGGTGTGAAAGTTTCGATCTGATTTGAATGAGATTGCAGATCAAGAAACGTAGCGACGTAGCAGTGAAAGTTTCGATCTGATTTGAATGAGATCGGAAACTTGTACCTAGTATTACCTACTTCCATCACCTTTTTCGCCGACTCTTACACGTAAGTGATATACAATTGATGTTGTGCCAACATATACTTTGATGTTTTACCTTTCGATCTAGGAATCGACCAATACTTTGTATATATTTCAGAAATCGAACGAAAGACGATTTTTACGCTCAAAGTATTCATCTCAGCACAATTGGTTGCCAGAAGGAGGGGTGTGACCGAATCCGGAATCATCAAAGTTAAGCTTTCTTACACAGGGGCCTAAGATTGGATACAATTTAATTGTGCAATCAATGAGGCGGTCCTTAAATCACCATTTTTGCTACTGAATCATTGCAAAGGCATTGTGATATTAATAACTCTAACCATGCGAAGTGATATCATTTGCTAATTCAAATGGATCATGATGCATTTATTACGCTAGGTGCCGTAAACCATGGATTTGGTCTATTTCGAAAAGAGGTTGGATCAACATTTTATGAGCTAATGAAACCCTTTTTTTAGTTTGAAGCAAAGCTTCTCTATCTCTGTGTTTTTTTTCATTCTGGGAGCGCAGCTATTGTTGAATGCGGGTCATTTCAGTGGTTTTTGCCTTGAACGTTATCAGGACATGTTTGGAGTAACGCGGAATGTATCAGGGTGATGTATTCTCTGAAAGGAGAAAATGCCAATGCCACTGTCGATTAAGAGGATCTATAACAACACATAAAAGAAAAGTTTCAAGTACATTTTTTATTTAATGACGCTTTGGCAAAACAAGTTAATGTTATTTTATTCATACAATATAAACATATTTTAGAACTCCACCATATGAACAAATATCACACCGAAATTAAAGTTTATTATTATTTCGAGAACTCACAGAGTCTGGAAGGTTTTGGAGAGTTTAAGGTTAATGTGCTTACATTCTTAATAAAAACTACACACTATTCCGTCCAGTTCAAAGTTTTTTCTTTATTTAATCAGTTTGAAAGAATTCTCGAGTAACTACTCATTTTATCATGTTAATCGGTCATCGCTCAAAGTAGAAATATATTTAATGTAACAGTTATATTCGATAAGTAGGAATGCATGTTACTGCCTGAAGCTGCCTAATGCCGGCCGGTGGAGGAACTAATCCTATAGCAATTCTGAATATACATTTCATGGAAATTAAAAAAACACCAACATGCAGATATTGTCAGTTTTCTTTGGAAAGTTATATTGATCAACACATCAAGTTGTAAAATGATTATTTAAACCGCCTTTATGTGAGTCATCCATCATTATGTTACACCTTAAGAGCAAAACCATTTGAATTCAAATAAGACATTCGTGACTGTCTTCTTCACTTCATATCACATTCTGAACTGAACAATTTGGCTATCAACCACATAATAGCTATCTTAGCTGTCATCCATAGCTATTGGTCCTTTTACCATTCTATATGACATTAAATGCATAAAGATGTGATTGTATCTGCACCATGTCTAGTAGTTTTTCATGTTTTTCAGACAATCTAAACTCTTGAATAAGATTCGGCAATACCAATAGCATAACTGCCCATCTTATTCTATATTCGATGTTTAAGTAATGTTACCTCATCTAACATTAAAGTAATAAAGATATAATTAAAATGAAGTTAAATGATCTTTTGACAGAACATGTTTTTTCTCAAATGCGTTTTATGTAAAATTTGTATGATCCAACAGTTAAGGAAACATGACCAGTCGTGAATTAATCTGTGATAGAAAGTGAACATAAAAGGTTGTATTTGTTTTGTGAGAGAGAATAAATACTTAAACACCGTGAAAATATATGTCTATCTAATTAAGTTTCAAATTCCTCTTTGATTTATCATAGATGCCATGCATTATACATAATGTAAACATATATGAATTAAGCAGATGGGTAACAGCGCTTTTCGTTTTGAGGCATTCAGCTCAGAATAAACCATAATCGATTTGCATCACAAGAATGTTTAGGAAAACATGACGTGAGAGCCATAATGAAAGATTATGGAAATCTAAGTATCAGAGGTATATCACTTGTCAATGTCAGAAAGGAATTATGCCGCTTGACATATCACATCTAGCCCTGATGTATTTGTTGTATTGATGGGCAATACATGTATATGAGATTGCCAATAATATCAGCATAAAAACGGACAGCCACAATACTTTGTATACAAATGTGCATTTCTATGATGCCGCCTGTAAATGACCATTCTCTCTCCACAGAGGCAGATCAAGTCATGTTGATTAAGCCTCTGTTCTATTAGGCCGAAATCCATGGGTTCCGGCAGTTTCCCCCTGCCGGAAAAAAACTTTCATCACAATACATTTGAATTTCTTTATCAAATGACAAGGCTTCTAACATGGAAAGGGTGGTTCATATCACAATGCCTTTGCCTTGTTTCAGTAGCCAAAATGATGGTGTAAGGACATGATTGCACAACTTATTTTGATGGCCTCCAATCAGGCATCTCCCACTCTTTCCCACAAACTCGGCGAAATAGAACAGAGGCTAAATCAACATGACTTGATCTGCCTCTGTGGGGAGAGAATGTTAAATGACATACAATAATCAAAACAGCTTATTTCATAGTTTGGTATATAGTGTGTAACTTGTCTTTCTCTCCCCACAGAAGCAGATCAAGCCAGGAACTGTTGATCGAGCATCTGTTCTTATTAGAGATAATACGTGGTTTCCGGTAGTTTCCCCCTGGCAGAAAAACATTGCACTACAATAAATTATATTTTTTTGTCGCAAACGACAACACTTTGCCATGATTCAGTGACCAAAATAATAAATTTAGAATAGCGACGCTGATTGCACAACTAACTATGATTGCCTCCAACCAGGCGTGGATGTGTCTTGTGTAAGAAAGGTGTCTTTTGTGTAAAATAAATTTTATGAATTGATCTTCCTTTATGGGGAGAAAAGGATACTTTGTGCTTGGTCTGTGTATTAAAGTGACAACACAGATTTTATAGAAATGCATTTTTTTAAAACAATTATGTGTTTTTTCGTTTTGGTATTTAAGGAAGTTTAATATTTGGTAACATTGATATTAGGTTATACCATTTGGAACTTTAATTTTATCAATTGTGGATTATATCATTTGATGCTTTGTAATACTTTAACCTAACAAATTTGCGTATAGTTTTCCTCCAATAAATCTTTGAAAGCGAATACAATACAATTGACAATATGTTCTGCCTCCGTTGGTTTCACATTGTCTTTCGAAATTATGAAAAGTAGAAATAGTGAATGATGTGATGAATAAAGGAAATTGATACATTCTGTCAAAATAAAAAAAACACACAGTCTCTCTTGTGACAAAATCCCATGTTGACAAAGCCTAATGGATAACTGCTAAGCCTTGAAGTTAACTGATGCAGTCAAAATGATGCCATAGTCACATGCCGGATTCGTATTTGTTTGTTTCGTATGTGTTACACAAAATCAATTTAGATAACAGACAAACATCTGAGCAAAATAACTACCTCCATCATTCAATTAATCCCTACCTTGATTTTAGTTACGTATCTCTCGAGTTCAGAACTGCCCAATGTCATGTTTGCATGGACTTTCAGTAAAGGTCGCCAATTAACGACTGACTATTTACATGTTAGAAACCCAGCCAATGTGCTCATGATTAATAACGATATTATATGGGTTTGTGAAAGAACACATCTCATATTACTTACTAGTGAAGAGGATGAATATCTTCGGGTTAACTAAAAATGAAACATAAAAAGGAAATCCAAATAAATAAAATAAAACATTAACAACCCGAAAGCAGTTTCTGTTGTCAGTAAATTGGAAACTACAAATGCTAAAGTACCTAGACACGGGAATTTGAATCGCAAAGTTGCGTAATATCGTGTTATTTGAAAAGGAAAGAGTATTTTCATTTAAAATCTTATCAGTTCCTATTCTTTACATTCTAATGACTTTAATCTTGGATATGGCTTTAGTGCATCATTGAGTACTGAACCAAATTCCTCATCCTCTTCTTTATATTGATTTTTGAACAAATTTTGGCAGATCACAAAGTTTCCGCCTAATGAATCCTGATTGGGAACACAGCAATCTAGTTAGCAGAATCACAAAATACAATTGACATTACTTCCAGGTCATCCGACATCACTGAGAATATGGAGTTCTGTGATCGATAGTTGGCAATGCATAAACTTTTATACAAAAATTGGATACTTTGTTAGACGTTCCTTCAAATCATGTATAATGCAATTGCTATATTAACAAGAAGAGACTAAAAACAACTGGTTTCTTATGAAGTTCGATTATTTTCGAAATAACGTGTGATATGATTTGCATATTAGTGAAATTAAAGAGAGGTTAAGATGGTCAAGATGATAATATTACAGTCATTGCATCAAATCGTAAGGTAAAATAATCTGATTTTGTAAAAAAAATGTCTTTACCCACAATAATGACTTGATGTAAGTCTGCAGGGAGAGAATGTAAACATATATGCTTACTATGATATACGTTGTGAGAAGAGTTTATCTGAATGTTACCATTTTAGCTTAACTGCTTCAACGTTGATGTTCATGACTTGATATTACATGGAAGTCATGTTTATCTGCAAGAATGTCCTAAAGGCGGAAAGAAATGAGGAAAAAATGAGGTTCACGATACGTTAAGAGACTCCGCCTTCATGAAAATCATGTCCATCCAACAAAATACTGATATCTTGCTTTATAAATGTATTTCATAGTGTCCCCATGGTTATAACCTGTCTTGTACGTTAAAATTGTATAGCTGGCGTAGCTTGCTCAGTCATTTATACAATAAATGAATTTCAAACAGATTTTGACAAACACATCATGAAATGACTGTGAAGTTTTATCAAGTTTTAGTTTTCGTTAGAGACCAAAAGCTCATAAGATTGCCGCTGTTCACAAACAAAATAGCAGTTTAAAAAAAAAAATTAACAGCATTAATAATCTGTTTTAGTCAAAATGAAACTGAATACCAATTATCTAGTCAACAATTATAGATATGCCATTTTGCAATGTCAGCAGTATTAAATTTTTTTTCCATCTAAATGAGCAACTCAGCAGTATTGATTTTAGTAAATAACAACTCTGAATGTTCATTTGTGCTAATTATAAAATTAGAAAAAAATTCAGTTTCACTAAAAGTCATATAAACGCTAGATTCATCATTATAGTTCATCATTGAAACGGTAAAATTGTTTGGATCAACACGTCAAGTTGTAAAATAAGCATTTAAGCTCCACCATGTGACTCATTTTATAATTATGTTTCACCCCAAGGGCGAATGCTGAGGAATTCAAATGAGAGCGCATGCCTGACTACCTTGTGCATTCCATATCAAAATTTGGAATCAACAATTTGGCTATCACCCATAAAAAGCTATTTCAAAATGCCAGGCTGTGCCAACAGTCCCTTTTACCATCGTATATTCTATTTAAAGGATTCGACTATTTCTGCACCATTTTTAGCAGTATTATTATGTTAGTTTTTACATTTTGCAGTAAAATAATCATAGGGTTTTTATAACTAGAAAGTTATCAATTACAATGTTGTTACCGTAATATGTTGAGTTAGGGAACATCCAGAAGACAAGGAATGTATGGATTATCAACTTCTTTATCATTGAAAGTAGCGAATTTCAGTGTAGATCCTTATACTGTTTTCAAACAAATGGGGTTCGGTGTAGATCCTTAAACTGTTTTCAAGCAAATGGGAAAATGCAATTTATACATATGGAAATGATGATGAGATAACAGAAACCACGATATATTCACAGTTTATTGCAGTTTAATATCCCGAGCTACTTATTCATGGAATTTAGTTCGAAATACCATGTAAATCCATGGAAAATGAGATTAATGATAAAAGTTGTACATAGTATATACAGTACAGTATACGGTATTAACAAAATATATAGTATATAAATATAACTTGAACTAATGGCTGTTTTGATGTAGGTTTTAGATATACAAGATTGATTTTATTGCATCCCTATCTAAAAACTTTTGTGATGATAAGGTGTTAACAGTTAATAAAAAACGTGATTTATCTTACAATATGTTTACAACATGCGGTGGAAGTTGAATAGAACCCTTTTTAGGATCTCAAAAGTTTCATTTGGAACTTTCTGGCATTGTACATTTAGATTCGTATTATGCACGCAAATTGGTTACAGTTATTAAAATCAGATTTCTATTGAAGAGAATAAAACAAGGTTAAAATATAGAAGAAAAAAGTTGATCCTCCATTAAATATCATATTCTTCTTAATGTATATGTTACAGAAGATCTACATAAGTTTAATAGATCAGGGCATTCTTGAAGGGATATATGATGAACTATTTACATATTTATTAAAGTATTGTATATTCAAGAAAACATTTGTGTACCATTGTGCTGGAAATTGGTGAATACAACTCATTATCTATGTAATAACATTTTACCAGGCCTATAAAAACACAATCAATAGATTGGAATCATCCATAAATTGAAACAAGGAAATTCACTTTTATTTAGGTTACATCTTCGCCAAGTATTACTTGGACATGTTTGAGACAATAAATGTTCCAAAAACAAACAACTACAAAAGCAAACCGCTCATCCAGGATAATGGTTCATTTCACACATTAATGTCACTTCAAGTAAATCAATATTGACTTTAGGAAATGTATGTGGTTACTAAGCTTAGTTTAAATGAATAATGTTTCTCTGAAATTTAAAACCTTTTAATATTGACAAGGCAAATATTCAAATTGTGATTTGTTAAATTCATACTTTTATAATAGGTTTATTTCCATGTGATGTATTGCTCTGAGGCAAATGCAAAGAAACACTGAAACTAAAGCGAATTGAATTGCAATAAGATGAGGATTTATCTCAGGCAATTTGAATTAGCCAATTTATCATTTTGATTTTGTTATCTGCAAAATTATATTGAATCTGCTTTCAAACTTAAAGATGAAACTTTACATAACATTCATTCCGAATATTTATGAAAGCATGACAGGGTGCATAGAAACAGTGCAAAAGAATTGCACTGCACAGTAGATTTAAAAAGTGCATACAAATAAATTTCATTTCATGATTTATCTCAGAAAGCCTTGAATCAAAACCCTAATTACCATGAAACAGGATGGACATTGATTATAAATAATATCCTCTTAACGGAATGGTAACATGTCATTGAGTTGCTCCTGTTGTTTGTTGCTTAAATCAATGTCTGCATATTATTATGATGAATAAACGGCCTAAGAATTGCAAGAATTTTAATAATTTATGGACCTTTTTATCTATTTTATACTAATGATTGTTTTGTTGAACTTTTGTATCACGACCGCATGCCATTTTCATGTAAACTACTTTATATTGTGTAATGGAGAGGCATAAACATATGGCTTGTTGGTCGATCCTTTACATGAATTAAACATGTTTTAACACCATGAAAAGGACAGAACCATCGAAACGGCAATACTTTAATGAATCACAATCAACGTACCTTATCTTATAGCAATCCAATATGTTCAAAGGTAACAAGGTCCAAGATTCTCTTCCTGCAATTCCAACAATTTCCTTTTGAAACCCTTGAAAAACAAGAAGGCTAAATGTGTTCTCAACTATGTGTTCAACCTACAAAACCCTGATCTGAAACATTCATTGATAGGATTATTATGCTACAGCTTGGCATGGGTCTTGTCTGTTGGACAATTCTTTTTTTGCTTTTGTCCTTTTTTTTGCTAGACCCACTTCTATAACAAGTGAAGAAGCGAGCAAAGCTCACATACCCCCGCTCCCCACTTTGTTCAAAGAATTTCAAATAGTAAAACTGATTAATATTGGTTAAAGTATGATAGTTGAGTATACAGTAAGTCATTGTGTAAGTCTTCTTTCAACTGAAACCCAAATACCGAATTCATTAATAGGTTTTACAATTAAAAGGGTACATCTAGAGATATTGGTTGATCTTTGTTTCAAAATTTGTAGTTATCATGGATATTCTACGAGATGCACTGAGGACAAAATTATTTTTGTTGAGTCACTTTGTACGTTATGTTTTCCAAAGAAACCACAGAGAAGAAAATCCATATATATCGTTTAACTCTCACAAGGCATATCCAACAATCACGATTGACATATGTAGCAAATTTGGTGAAGCTGAGATGTATATTTCATGAAATATGTTCAGGACAAAGTAATTTATCATAGAATCACTGTTTTAGTCATGTGTCCAAAAATTAAAAAAATGTGATGGTCTTATCCTCAAATGGCACATCTAGTGATCATGGTTGATAAGTGTATGAAGTTTGGTGAAGCTAGCATGAATAGTTTTGGAGATATGCTCCGGAGAAAAGACCTGGTCGAAGAGTCACTGTTTTAGTCATGTTTCCATGGAAACCGCAAAAAATAAAAATAATTTGTTGGTCTAACCCTTAAAAGGCATAACTAGGGATCATGATTGATAAGTGTATGAAGTTTGATGAAGCTAGCATGAATAGTTTGGGAGATATGCTCCGGACAAAAGACTTGGTCGAAGAGTCACTGTTTCAGTCATGTTTCCATGGAAACCGCAAAAAATAAATATAATTTGTTGGTCTAACCCTTAAAAGGCACGACTAGGGATAATGGTTGATAAATGTATAAAGTTTGATGAAGCTAGCATGCATAGTTTTGGAGATCTGCTCCGCACAAAACGACTTCCTCAAAGAGTCACTTTTTCGTCACGTTTCCATGGAAACCGCAAAAATGAAAATTCAGAAATAGTTCTAACCCTCAAAAGGCACAACTAGGGATCATGGTTGACATGTGTATGAAGTTTGATGAGGCTAGCATGCATAGTTTTGGAGATCTGCTCCGTAAAAAGTTTTGGGACGGGGGTATAATTACTTCCCTAAGTAAAACATGACTTGTTCATTGTAGTGGATACTTCGGAAATCTCCCCGTATTGCCAATTTTAGTCTCTGCAAGAGGTAATAATGTTAAACATATTGCAACTAGCTCAAAAAATAACTATCTTATGAACATTAAACTTTTGTCCACAATACTTTTATGTCACCCATATGCAATTATCTATATTTCATTGACTTACAGCTTGTCTCTTTGACTTGAAACATCGTTTCCTTCGATCAGATGATTGTTCTAAGGAGTGCATCTTAATCTGTGTATGTAGACAAGTAAATTGAATATGACTACTCTCTTGTAAGATACTGCAGTGTAATATTTATACAGCAATATGATACTAGGGTATAACCACTGTTTCTATTACGTCACAATAGCGCAGGAATATTAGTTTCAGCACTCATTTTGCAATTGCATGGGATTAAGATAGGCGAGTAATAAACTTTCTCCCAATTTATATTTATTGTATTAATCTTGGAATAATTTTTGCTATAAATTATGCTTTCGCTGGTTTAGGACTTAATCAGTTACTCGTTTGATAAAAATGATATTACATGGAAGATTGTTAAGTATCCAGGATATATCTAAGACATGATCTAAGACATCCTAAGCGAGCTCTACGCTCTGATATGAAGCTGCTCTTCACAGTTCCAAACATCAAGACTACAACTTTTGGAAACAGAACATTTTCGTTTGCTGCAGCATCAAAATGGAACGCTCTCCCAGAAACTCTGAAAGGCTGTAAATCGAGAATAACTCAAAACCCATTTATTCCAGCAGTGTTTACCATTGACTACGCACAGAGCATACAGACTAGTGTGATGGCTGCGCTATATACGTTCAAATATCATTATTATTATTAAGACAAGAGTTAAACTTGTATATATTCGACCACAGAGTAATCAGGCCCCATGTACATGATGTATGCAAAAAGTAGATAACAGACGATGCAATTTGATAACCTTGAACACCAATAAGAGATGAAGAGTGATCAATTCAAGACATTAGCCAGGGAGTCTATAAGATTAGGCCACACTGTAATCAGAAAACTCCGTAATTACATTATAAGGATCAATTGAATGAATAAGAAACACAACAATTAATGGCTTTGATAAAACAAGATATGCTAATAAATTTTTCTTCATACCATGCTAAAATCACGCCAAGTGTCCTTAATATAAATCCAGCACCGAAGGATAACCATGAACATACAGTTAAAATCTATATACTTATCATTAACAGAATTTGGTCAAATTTGACACAGTCAGAATAAGATCCTGTGATGACATTCACCATAACAGTAACATTCATTTTAACAGCAAAGTTTGTTTGAATAACGTTTTCGTTATTAAACATAAACTTTAAAATACATGAAGGTTATTTCCCCTTTAGTGATTTTAAACAAACATAATCGATAATGTTAATTGATGCTTCTCTTCCTTATTCACTCACTTATTGTTATTGAATGAATAATGTTGACGATATCTTGCCTCTCTGTGGAATTTAGCAATATCCATGATCTGTTAACTTAAATCGGTTAACCTTCTGAGCATACAGCAGTAAAATAATTATTTGGCTGTGGAGTGTCATATAATGATGGATGACTCACAAAGTGCGGGTCTGATAACGTAATTACATCCAGTTTGAGTGTTTATCTTTACAATTTGGGAGATGAATTGATTTCCTTTTGAGGCTTGATAGACTTTTAACCACGACGAGGCTTCTTCAGTAAACAAACATTAATTGTCACAAGTCATTATTTTGTTAGAATAAAGAACAAATAATTCAACAACTAATACGAATTTAAATCACAAGAGACCAGCTGAATATATTATAAATGGGTTCTGCATCTGAATTGAATTCAAATCTGAAAATGTTTTAGTGAACATGTAAAATTTCTTTATGATTTAAGCCTGTGATGTGTTAAGTTTATCTTAGCTTGAATGAGCTTCACACTTGTTCTTGTTTGATAACCCAACATTAATATATGGCAAGTTCTCTTTCCCCTAGTGAATGGAGGACATAGAGTTTGATGCACTGATTACGTTTTAGCTTGCATACTGTTTTCAGGAATGATAAGTTTAAGTTCTGATTTAAAAAACGGCATAATTGGTTTTATATATAATCATCCAATTTTGTTTGGTTTTAGATTAGTTAATTTGTTGTCATGTTGAAAGTAAAAACTGGTGATTTGGAATATGTTGCAGATTCTTATCAATTTGGCATGAAGTAGTTTTTATTCTAAGAAATCAATGTTCAAGATTATTGTGTTATTGTTAATCATGAAAAGACGGTAAGAATCAGAGATTAAGTTTTAGTGTATTACTTCTCATTTTTCTATTGCTCATGTCCGAGTTATCCTTTATAGTGCATAGATTGATAACTTTGTCTAAATTATTTCCGTGTCATTGATCAAGAATAACAAGATGCAACTGTTCTCAATATATCCTCTTTGATCTCTCATCTGAGAACTTATTAGGTTCTTTGAATTCCTCTTTGAAACAACCCTTAGAGTTTATCAGTGGTTTAATGACAATAACCCACGAAAGGGATTCTTTTCTGCCTTTACCTTTTGTATACATCTGTTATAAGACTTTTTACCTATTACTTTTTATTAATACCATATCAATACCACTGCAGAATATGAAATTTAATTTATAATTCAATACACAATCGATAATAAAAGATGTTCGAATCACATGAAGCAAAAACGTATTTGGTCATATAACTTTGTTCATCATCTCATCTTTTTTAAGCATTTTTAGGATTTTGTGTTGTAATACCTTTCGAATAATTGACTAGTTGTCGATCATCTTACAACATTGTTTTATACGACAACTTAAATAGCAAACGTGATGATCATGAAAACATATCATGTTCATATGAGGCGCAGAAAGAAACAATGAATAATGGTTTGAGAAGCAGACCTTATCCAGTCTCTTCTTAATGTTGCAATTCAAATTTGGACCAATGTAGCCATCATTAACTACTGAAGCAATACGTCTGGTTTTTTTTCTAAATCAGACAAGCTCCTTCTCTTATGTATTCATCTTCTAGGTTTGTTTTAAAACTTGATTAGATGGACATGATCTATTACAATTTTGTGATATATGACTCCTTGCACAAATTGATTTATATCAGGATATTCGCATGTAATGTTGTCATTATTCATCTTTAATATTAAATGAAAATATGCATATCTCGTTTTATAAAAAAAGCTTTTAAGGGTAAAAATAGCAGACATATTTTATTTCATTGAATGTAAAATTATAATAATCCTTCTTATTCTTAAAGTTATTGTATAGCACTTAACTGCTCAATTTTATTTAACCTGTAGATCATGGACCCAATATAATTGTATGAATTGTTGAAAAATGAGCATTCTAATTTCATCCTGTGACTCATTCATCATCATTTTACACCTCCAGGGCAAAACCGTAACAAATTAAATGAGAACATGTGTGACTGACTTCCTAATTTAACATTGGAATGTGAATCAACAATGTGGCTACCATCCAAAAGCTATTTCAGAAGGATCAGTCTTTTGACCTTGTGTATGCATCCTAATGTATTGGGAATTGGGCTTCGTCGATTCTATTGAAATATACTGATTATAAGTTTTCGTGATTTTCAGTCAAAATAAAATTCAAGGAATGCTGGACAAAGGACATTGTATGACATGTGATGAAAACTGACAAACATTAACTATGAATAGTTGTCTAATTTTGGAACATATCTTAACATCTCTTGAAGTAATGACATGAATAAAAACTGTCACTTTTGCGTCTATCAAAGGATCTTTTCAATAATGCAAGAAATGAACATAAATCAGTTATATACGATATTATGTCTTACAAAATCTTTGTAAAGGGAAAAACGTCTTTGCACAAAATAAATTCCCAAGAGTGAGAATAAACACTTAGACAAGGTGTAAATGCATAGATGGGTTAATTATCGGTAGATTTTTATTCCTCCTTTATGTAATATGATTGCCATTCATAATACATTATATGCAAGAACATGATTGATTGCTTCTGGCAATCAGTTTAGCTCAGACAAAGTCAAATTAATTTGCATCACAAGACTACTTTAGCAAACAAGAATTTGGAGCCATAATTTGTGTTATACATATTTTCACGAAATCCGATAAGGAATGCAAAAAGCTGGAAACATATGACTTTGGGGTCAAAATTTTATTGCAATAGGACTGACATACGCATTATAACATTGCCAATTTCAGAGTTACTTAATGGACGTTAAAAGATTTAGATTGATATTACGTCGTGATTTCATTTTCAAAATGTTATTTCAAAGTTGTCTTATCTTATCAAAACATTATCATATGATTCATTGGTTAAATTTAATAATGTTAAACATTTTAATAAACCTTACAGTTTCACTATGCATTATTTGGACAAATTATGTGAGACTATAATACCTCCTATTACAAATTACTAAAAAATGAAAACGTCCATCCGGGATCGATGGTTACTATTCAAATATGCTGTCTATTCATGCCAATTTATATTGCCTCATGGGAAATCTATGATTTTGTGAAACTGAATTTAATTCTTGGTCTTAAAATGAATAATATGTCATTGAAATTCATAACCTTTTATACTGACAAGGCAAATATTAAAATTGTGATTATCTAAATTCATCATTTCATGATTGATTTATATTCAAGTGATAAATTGATCTGTAGAAAATGCAAAAGATTACTGAAGCTAAATCGAATTAGGATGAAATGAGGATTTAACTCAGGCATTGGAAATACGTCAATCTATCATTTTGAAGTTTGTCATTTGAAAAATTATATCAAATTTTCTGTCAAACTTCAAAGAAGATTCAAATGATATTAGACATAATTGTTTCTAATATGTGATTTTAATTTTTCAATAGAGCAGACTGAATGTACATTTGTTTATGATGCCAAGAATCATTTGTATTCTAACATTCCGACATGACACTCAACTACTCAAATTTATTATAATGGCCGATCTTTGACACGATATAACTGTTTAGATCAGTGCATCAAGTTGCAAAATGAATTCAACGGCCATAATGTGAGTCATTCATCATTATGTTACACCTCCGGGCAAAACCTTAGGAATTCAAATTACTGCCAGAGTGGCCTGTAGGATGGAACCGCTGGCATAAAAAGTTTAATTTTATCTCGAGAACAGTGTCAAATTCTTCATCTCTGGCGAAATCAACAAGCTGTTCAATAATACAAAACGTACCTTTTAGGATTTATGAATAACCTTTGAATTAAAACTACTTTGTAACGTTTTAAATTTTGATGCACTGTTATATATTTTGATTTATTAGTAATGAACTTTTAACTTATAAATTGACTTATACATGAGTAAAGGTAAGAGACTGAATTAATGACACTAGATATTGTCTTGATGTCATTCATGTTTATAGTTTGATAAATCATCACTGATATTAAACTTTGTTACCATATACAAGCATAAGTTATATATCAAGGTTAAATATGGTAAAATCCTGCCTTCGACCCAAGCTACATGTATGCTGCTATTAACGTTAGCAAGGTACATACTGCATTGAAATGTGCTATTGTATCAATGAACTCAAAAAGCGTTGATATTTCAGATCAAAGTTAATAAGAAAATCACGATTTTGATTCTGATTGACAATTGAACTGACAACCATTACATTATTCTAGTTGAAAAAATCAAAACCATTCGATAGCAACTGTTTATACACAACTACCAAACTATTGACTAACTGTCATTCTAAATGTTTAGATAAGTCCAAAATTACGTTTGACTATTTTCACTATTCAACGTCTATTGCTTCTAAAATGATACTTTCTTGCAAACCTTCCTGTTGTCATCATATGAAATTGATTAGCTTCAAAATGTTACTTTCCTGTAAGGTCGATATTCTTCGATCAGGTGCATGAGACTTTGGTTAAAGTTTGGCATATTTGACCCTCACAGCTCACGGAGTGACTCTTTAACCTTTTAAACTACGGGATTGAAATCAGTAAAAACAAAAGTGTGATCCTTGAACACTTGAACAATAGTGCAACTTGTCACGTCAGGTCAATATTGATTAGACCCAAAACTAATTAAGGATTTGGATAGTTTAATGACAAGGCATACTTGACAGTTTAACATTAGGGTTAGGCATGTGTATGTTTCAACAATACTGTGTGTATTCTTTTCTACACTGTTCTTGTGTGGTATGATTCTGCACCTGATGTTTTTTTTTATAAAAATGAGGTTTTAATTGCATGACATCTTCACAATGACGATAATAACATGGGACTATACGAATCCTTTATAGACCACCAACATTTCTATCATTCACACATTATCAGATTTTCATAATCATGCAAAACTTCCAGGACAAAGAAATGATGATACTTTTAATTCATTAGGATAATAGGTTTACTATTTTCGTGTTTATGAAGTTCGTTGAGCAAATAAACAAAATATAAAAAATTGTCGATCTTCCAGGTGCCTGATAATGATGAGTAAACTTGTAAAAATAAATTGGAAGGAAATGCTGTTTTTATTTGATCTCTTGAAAACGTTTATTGAAAGGTCATTCATGCGTTGTGGTTCATAAAGTCTGAATTTTAAACTGTATAACCTCATATTACTTTATCTTAAAGTTGAAATGAACTATAATAATACTGGGTTTGACAATAATTAACTTTTATTCAACAAATAGTAAGTAAGTAGGCAACCTTCTTATTAATCCTCCGTTGCAGCCGTGGTATTACTGATCATATACTCTAGTCTTTGATCGATTGTGAATGGTTATCGCATCAGACAGTGTTGGACATAGCAGTAATTGGTCAATTTCCGCAGCTTTCAAGGTGACTGAACATGATAAGATTGACTGAACAAGAGATGTTGATGACTTGAACATGTACATCAATCAATAGGAAAGATCCCTCTATGTGAAGTTAAGACACGTTTTCTTGGAACATTCTTTCCAAATAGCAGTCTAACGAACTGTACTTGTTTCTGAATATGTGAGAGTTACCACTGCTTTCAGTTGAGAAGTGAAGAATCTTATGATACTGCACATGTTCAAAGCAAAAAGCATAGTTTTTCAGCTTTTATCTTGCGAACAATTTGGTTAAAATTGGTTATTTTACATGCATATTCAAAATAAATATGCATAATAAATCATTATCTGTATAAATAACATGTAGTTTAACCCTTTTAACCGTATTTGTATATTATGTACATTATGTTATGTAATCATAGCACTAGAAAAAGAGATTGTATTAAGAAGTAATGCATGTTAATGAAAGTAATATATTTACTTTCTCTTTATGTCCTACCAGGCACAACATGGCTTATAAGATAATTCTATGATTAATTACACCTTTCTGAACAGTCGTTACAAACTATTACTTCACTGTTCTGTATTCAATAAAATAACATCAAATATAATTCTATAAGTAATTTATTAAAATACTCTATTTTAAACACCAGCAACATGAAAAGTTGATCTAATAATTATAATCGTTGTGATGGATCTTTGAGCAATGTTGACCATTTAAAATGCAAACCTGTAGAGTCGTAGTTTGCTTGGTTTGATAGGTATGTATTTTCATATTTCAACGATATTTTCTTGTTATCAAAATGGTAATGGGTATTGATGAAGTGAAGATGGGTTATCATCGAATTTCGAGTGCTACTGCGCTGAAATTGAATTTAGCATTGCACCAAAACTTACTGATTCCAAAGAGAGAAAACAGAAATTGATTGAGGCAACAGAAAGACAGCAGGTTTTCGAACGAATAGCTTATACTCCACGACCTGTCCAGGAGCATGAAAACTCTTGCTGGCAAAGCCATCATGGTCACTAAGGCACCCAACCGTCATACCACGATAAGATATTGAGACAAATGATGACTGTCAATATAACCGATGATCAAACCATAACAATTGGTGTCAACACGTTATGCAGCGATGAGATAATAAGTAGAGTATGCACTTGTATTTGTCACGCAGTTTCGCACCATATTGTGTTACCAACATGTTGCCAAGGCTGTAAGAACAACGTCCTTTTGCGCTTATGAGGTAGTTATTTGTTTACAAAACAAACATTACAAGGCAAAATAGCCATGAAAATACGAAACACTTTAAACTTAATCATGAGTAGAAATGCAGACATTAAGTCTATTGAAATGTGAGAATTTCAGTTTTACCTGCCAAAAGTTAACTTTGAGATCAAAGTCTTATCTTTATAAAGCTGGCTTTAAGCATAATACATTGCATAAGACGTTTTGATTGGTAGTTTGACCCCATGAGATGAGCTTGCTGTTTCATTCTAACTAAAGCTCTATGTCTATTGAAAGGTGAGAGTTTCAGTTTTAATTGCCAAAGGTTAATTTTGAGAACAAAGTTTTATCTTGAAGACGATTTTAAACAAAGGAAGGTTTGATTATATTAGTATTGTGCCTAAAGAGAAAAAGCTAGGTGGTATTCCAACTGAAGCTTGTTCTTGTACGTCTAGCAGATGTCATCCAGGGATATATGGGGATTGACCTCATTGTTAAACCCAGACAATTACCTAGTATTCGATCCTGGTTGTCTGGCATCGAAAAGTCCAATTAACATTACCTCGATAAATAATGACCGTCACATTCATGAACGTCAATCTCATGATAGCAAAGGGATAGAAATTGATTTTTATTCAAACAAAAATTCTTACTCTATACTCGAAAACATGAATTGAAATAGTAAACCTTACATTCGTTAGAATTTCGTTCTCATATCTGCATTATGTTTTGTACTTAATTTAGCTAAACCTGAAAACAATATTTCCAACATGGTTTCTTTAATGATATCAATTTGTGAAACCATTAAAGAAAGCAACTACATGTATGTTTGTTATATAACATATATTAAACAATGATTGTTTTTTAAATGCTTCAATTCAGGGTCTTATCAATTATATATATATATGAGGCAAGGTGACTCTCTTCTTATGGCTTTGGCTTGAGGGATATATCATTCGGAGATCTTTGACTGACTCTCATCAGGAGATCTCTAGTTCGAATCCAACTTTCTGTGACGTCTCAATCACTTTACATATTCATTTCATCTACAAACCTCTTGATGAAACACGGAATGTATTAAGGGAAGGATAAACATAAATTTATAGACGATTTCATACACAGGCTTAATGAAAACCACAGCTTTCAATTCTTTAAATTGTCATATTAAAGGTAGGTTAAGAAATCAAGGTAGAACTACAAAATGATATAAAGAAATGGCGTCTTCTGTTGGTATGCATCGTTTGTCACGGTTATGCACACCTTATTATGTGATGTCACAGCATGGCAACGTCACGAAGACCCAAAGATAATCATAGTGCGAAGCCCGTCGGAGATTCGAATCATTTCCAAACTACAAATGTTAGGATCGAATGTGTTGAAGCTAGACATTTAAGTAACATTCCACCGAAATATTATAGGTTGATCCAGAGTAAATCAAAAGTAGGTAGCACTATATGCTCATCCCAGAGTCCTTGACAGGCATGTAATTTGACATAAGCAACAGTAATAAAATGTGAGAAGTTGTTAATAAATTGAACAATTGAACTTATGAAATGAAGACTTATTTAGAATTACTTAATGAATGCTTTTCAGCATTTGATGATACTGATAAATATTCAAACTATAAACTAAAGTATAAACCTCGGTAATTCACATCCAACAATAAATGTAAATGTTTGGAAGACGAACTTTTATTTCCAACAACTTAAGTGTTTGCTCTTATCCGAAAAAGATATCTGAAAATTATGATAAACACTCACTATATTGTTTGATAAATGGCACACCAAAAGACAGAATGATCACATGCAACAAGATTGGAATGTAAATAGCAGAAACTTGATTAACTAACAAAGCATAGGGTGTGAAGTAGGAAGTCTCTATGGGATGTAGTTTTACTGATTTTGTTATTTTCTAGAACTCTGATTGAATGATAGAAACATAGATACCACAACACACAGACAAACAACCGAACAAAATGGGTTTAACAGGGTGTGGTTTTAGAAAGCCTTTCCCAGGAAATCAGTAAACATTTCCGATTGTCGGTTTCGTCAAGGTCTGTAAATCTAAGATGATTAACGTTTCACATTCCAATTAAACTATTACATGATACATATGCAACAAATGTCTAATTGAAAAATTACTAAGGGTAATTTTTCGTTTTGATTGATTCCCTCAAATTCACAAATTACAATGAAAAAGTGGTTTTGATTTATAATCCATATCATTGTATTGTGGTTTTCATTTGTGTCTGTTTTTTAATGTTTATAAAAAAAGTTTTGTTTACCCTTTACCATTAACATTTAATCAATTTTGTTAATTACTAAGCTAATACGATACAACCTTTTACCGCAAATGTAATTGTCCTGAACACCGAGTTACAGAATTACCAAGACCCTGCGATTTAAATAGATGTTGAGATGTTGTTCTTCCATTAGAATGCATATTTATCTAAGAATCATTTATTTTCGAAACGTGCTTCGTAGGAGAACGATATTTGGAGAGGTGTCAAATGCCAGCTGACTAAATACTGCATCTCTTTAATGCAATCAATGTATAATATTTGTTTTGGCTATCGTTTGTCATTGCTATCGGTTCATACAAAACTTGTTAATAATCAGTTTGAAGTAAAGATCATAGAAGTCGTATAAGGTACATATTATCAGAAGTGTTTACATTAACGAAATTGGTGTTACATTTGAAACTTTACATTGGCCTGTCTAACGTACATGTATCTGATGCCACTTATCAAAAAGTTTCAAATTGATAATAAACCCAGCAAAGTATTTCTCTCATCATTAATGCACTAAATATCCTAAAAATAATAACATAATGACATTCTCAGTGTTATCTTGCATATTTGGATAGTGCATGCTTACGATTAAATTCAAAGTATATTACTAATATCCAACACATTCTTCCCCATATAGCACGTATATGATAAGTTCTTGTTTTCAATGAAAATCTTATGTCAAATATATTTGTGGAAGGAACTTTCACAACTCCATTTTAGTTAAAGTTGTAGTTATATACCCTATCAAGCATTATCAACTCGTAACTGTCATTCTGACTGCTATAGGTAATTTCACAAACAAACGTTGGACTGATTGACGGGTGTCATTTTCCGGTTTTCGATCGTTATCACAACTTCAAATCTTCCTTATATTACTATACAACGTCGACTGGCTCTAAATTGATACCAACTTACAATCGATACCTTAAAGTCAAATCATACCATTTATAGAGTTTGGCATATGATTTCCAACAACTGGCAAATTAAATCATGATTGTATAACCATAGAAATGTCTACCCTATGCTAAAATGTGAAATAAATAAGCAATTGATTGTATGTCGATAAAAACGTGTTCGGAATTTAATGTTTTGAATCAAGTCTTCAAAACAGTGTCCTTGAAGCCTGCCCTTATAGAACAGATAAAGGTCATTGTTCAAAATCTTCAGTCAAACATCGCTTGATCTCATACACACGATATCTCCTGTTGAACCCAGTTTTGGATGATAAATGTCTATCACTGCTTAATTAGCAGCAAAACATAACCAGGAGTGACAAACTATGATTTCTGATGACCTTCTAGTATCAAATTACTTTCCAATCAGATTGACAGCGTTCCTCATTTAAAAATGCCAATAACGTCAAATTTGTCTCCCTTTTCAGCAATTGAAGTATGCATGTCCTTACCAAGCTATACTAATTCATGTGAGAGTGACCATTTTGTTAACAGGTGACAGGTTCTTCAGATATTTAGTGTTCAATCAAAAAGGTTTGTAATGGATTTCTTCGCGGGAGATGTCCTAATGGGGAAAGGAAATGATTATTTCTCAGGTTACATCTTCTAAAGATCAGGTGCTGCAGGCTTTATTCGCTTCTATTCCTGACGAATGGTAGGTTTTGATATCAGATAAGTTGCAGATGTGCTTCACATTTATATGTGTTTGTTTTCGTTGATGACTTTTTCCATTTTTTTCAAATCAGCACTTACCAGATTTAAAATATGACAATGGTACAAAAATAATAAATTACAAAAGCTTTCTTATACCGCGCATACATCCACGACAAAGCATGCTCAAAGCGCCTTGAGTATTATTACCCTGGAGAGATAGTATGTTCGGTACGGCCGATTAACAAGCGCTCCTCGCGATCGTATAGGTCCGTACTTCCCCATTGTACAGGTACCCATTTGAACAGCTGGGTGAGTTCAATGTGAATGAAGTGCCTTGCCCAAGAGCAACAGAGCATACGGCAAACGTTTTAGCAGTACCCTTTGCTGAAACCCAGTTTATATCTTTTGAGATATTTCTGAAAACATATAATATTTCTCTTGACTTCTTAGAGCAATAAAAGTCAATCGTTTGGATCCAAACATGTTTAAGCATTAATACAATTTACAAAATAGCTGCTATTTAATAAAGTGTTGGAAGTTGTTTTTTCATTACATTGCATATTCATCCAAAATTCTTTAATTTTCAAAACTATATTAAAAAGAGAAGTCTTTTTTTAAAGATATTTGATGGCAGCTAACTAAGTGTTTCATCTGTATTATGCATTCGTGGGGTAATAGTTTTCCTTCCTTTACAATAAAATCAAATGATGTTCTTCGTCTTTGAAGGTGTGGGGACAGAATTGGGAGGATAACAGAACACATGTCAGTAAAAGAGAGGTAGGAATAGGAGTGTATAGAGCTAAATGATGGACAATGGATGATAGAACAGTGTACGAATATGATCTTCACATTTTCATGAGAAGAAAGCATATTTTCAAGTTTGTCAATATGGAAAGAAGTACTGGGATAAGTTTTGGACCATAATATTTTTCTTCCCGTTTTATCTTGTTGTTTAGAAAATGTGCCTGATCGTCGACTTTTCTTTGAATAAAACATCAATTTCTTTTAACTGTGCCCCCGAGACCTGTAGTACCGTATCCCTTTTTCGCCCATTTAGTTGACACACGCAATGTCTCATATTTCTATGTTGGAATATCAAACAACATACCATCGTTGCGAATTTATGTTAAAAACATGTAGGTTATGTTTTGCTATGTAGCACTTTTGGCAGTGTAAGATCTTACGTGCATCCAATCTGCATGTTAAGGTAAAAAACACTATGGTACTGATTTCTCGAGGTAAAATATCCACTTAATTTCTATTACTTTTCCGAACAATATCTTAAATATGTGATCTCTATTGCTTCATAACGAATGAAGATTCTTCGATGCCTACCCATCTGCCCTTTGGCATACAAATTTGTTCATTTACTTGGAATTCATGAATTTATATTATCCTCGAGGAAATTGCATCTTCGCTTTTTTGCTCATGCATTTTATGCTCTGGAATTAGTTTGGCATATTCCTACTTGTGGGTATAACCTTGCCATAAATCAAATATTCTAGTTCTAGGCAGACCCGGTCTCTTCACTTTAGATAGTTCGTAATATGTTGCAGTTTGTTAATCTAGTTGCAAATGACATAAATAATTTTCTGAGTTTCTGATATAATCGTGATTATCAAATAAAGCTCATTTAAGTTCTTTTATATTTGTTCCTTCTGATTTCAGTTCTTGACACCTTTTTTGGTTTCAACTTTCTTTAAATGACTTGAAGATAAAGTTAGGAATGATTTTTCAACAATCAAAATTATCCTTTTCCTTTGAAGTTCCAGCTAAACGGTTGTAACGATTATATTTCACTGTATCTATTTTTTTTCATAACATTTGTCATAATAATCCATACATATTTATGTATTGTTAATTTTTGGGGAAATATTACACTATTTTTAAGGAAGTAAAGCAAATTATGTTACTGCATATAGGGTCACAAGTTACGTAACATAGTCATCACACAACGTTTACCATAAGTAACACATTATTATATAATGGAAACCAATAAATCATGATTAATGATTAAAATTCAATTAATGGTGAAAATAGTAAATAATATTTTGTCCCTTGTGTAACAGTAAAATATACATTGATTTCTTAATCGTATTTGAGATTATAAAAGATAAGCAAATGATGAATTTGAATTGTAGCTCTCTGTGCTTAAAATATCGAAAAAGCTTCCAACAAAATCGCCATTGACCATTGATGATAACGTATCTAAAAAGGATCATATAAAACAGGCGATAGAAAGATGGTAAAATATTATAGGATAAAAGCATTGATGTTGAACAATTTTAGCAGTAATCATTCATAACATACCACTTGGGCCTCGATGTCCGAGGGAACTATTCATTAAATGTCATAATCCTTATCAGGACTCATAGTTTGTTCCCTTGTTTGTGAATCTTAGTGTAAAAATATTATGATTTGGGTTTGGTTTTAATGTCAATTAAATAACTTCAGCTGAAATTACAAATGATAACCTATTATCTATGTATAAAGTAACCATTATGGACATATTTTTACATCATTAATTTGGGCTTCTTTTTCACTTAATGCTTGTCCATGCAGCATGACCTGTCCTTGTATTTCCCGGTACAAATTGAGAAATGTTACAACAACTATTGCTTTCTTATGACCTAAAAGTATCATTTGCGCCGCCTTACACATTTGAATTACAGAAACGCAGTGTTTATAAAAGATACTGGCAAATTACTGTTGGAAATTGTAAAATCTCTCACGCAATTCAACAATCAGGGTATTAACTTACTAATCGAACTTGAAATTGATTTGAAACTTAGAATGAGATTTACAGGTTAGAATTGTTACAACTGTCAGAGACAAGGAATCTTAATGATATCACTTGCAGAATCGCGTGTTGGATACAGATTTGTTTGTAACGCATTCCTGTCATGGGATGTTTGCTGGTGGAAGATGAGGGAATATCTCGATATCCTGGTGTTATCAAGGTGTTTCAGCGAACAGTCTCTCAAATCGGTCAGGTCAAATTACTACAGAACAGTTCATCTTCTGTATATACGTAAAGGATTTCGTGAGTGACTGAATTGGGGTTTAGCGCATTTAAAAAAAAATTCAGTTACTATCATTCCCACCCAAGAGAGAGTAAAAGGATCAGGAAGACAGGATGAGGAAAGGAAGGTATAGTGAGAGCAAAGGCCTGGTCATATACAATGTTATTTTTAATTATATGATCAGCCATGAAATACTGGGTTTAATCAGTGAAACAACTGTCTGGCAACAGTGACGACATATTATATTTTCACTGTGACCAGTGACGATGTATTATATCGTCACTGGTCAGGTGCCGGAACTACTTTCAGCCATGTGAGCAAATGGGGGTAACTTTCCAGTTTTTAAGTCATCTTGATAACAAATTTAAATAAAAGTAATATAATAAATAGAACACTTAATGTAGCTTTCCAAATGCTAGGTTTATTTCATCTCGTGACATGGGTAAAGTTGAAAATCAACTTTACCCATGACACTCGATTAACTAAACATGGTATTTGAAAACTACATTAAATATCTTCTATATATATATTTGCACTATATACATGTATATTTGATTTGTTTGAAAATATGTGAACACATTTGGTATAAGTAAAATAGGAAATAGCCTGGAGAAAGTAAAGTCAGGAAACAACAGCTGTCAACACAAAGATACACTTCAGTTGGCACATGCCTCTCCCATAGTCATTCACAACAATCCTGTGTTTTTCAACATCTTCTCAAGTCTTTTAAGGAGTATTAAACACTCCCTTTGGCACTTATGAAGTAGTATTTGTTTACAGAACAAACATGGGGAGACAGAAATAGAGGTGTAAGTACACAGCACAAAAACTTAAGCTGATTTGAAATGCAGACACATTTTAGACCTATGAAAAGTTCAAAGGGTAAGACTTTTCATGGTTTAACATTGTTCGAATTTAAATATTACCGTTCACTCGTCGTTCTCATGATCCAATTCTCTGTTTTAAATTTTGTCAATATCGTACATGTACTTAAATATGTTAGAATTTATGAACATAGCAAGCAATCATAGAGTCATATAATCATAAGAACCAATGGTAAACATAAGCATACAACTATCTTAAAGGGGCAGTAGCACGTTTTTTGATAATTTTATATTTTAAAATTTTCAGTGATAATTGTAAGTTAATGTTAAATGTATTATTTTGACAGTGTCAAAAATGTCATTACACAAGTCAATCATCCATAGTCGGAGGACAAAGTATGAAGATTCACATAAAATACATAGGCCGCCATTTTTGTGTGAACACCTTTAATTCATTTTCTGTAAGAAAAAGGAATCGCATGGCTCAACTTTATGTTAAATATTTGAATTATTACTGCTCCATTTAGTTTAAATACATTGTCTTTCAATTGGAACCATTTATTTTCATTTTCCTGAGATCACCTCATATTCCCCCTAAAAACGTGCTACTGCCCCTTTAACTGTTTAAGACTTATGAATGGTTCAAAGGGTAAGACTTTTCATGGTTTAAATTGTTCGAATTTGAACATTACCGTCCACTCGTCATCATGTTACAATTCTCTTTTTAAAATTTGCCAATATGGTGCTTTAATCTATAAGAATTTATGAACATAGATATACTTTTCGCAGTCCATCTTAAAGCTATCAATTCAAGTGAGTGAGTGAGTTATTGTTTTACTACCCTGTGGCAATATTTTAGCCACTACTGGGGCATATAATCATAAGAACCAATCGTAAACATAACCGTACAGTTATCCTAGCACTTAGCACCAGTTAGTGCAGGAAGAAAAGGGACTCAGAAATAACAAGCAAAGTCGGTTATATCAGATGGATAGTGGGAAATTTGTTGAACAACGAGTTGAAACATAAGTCTTTCTATTATCACAAGTAACTCACGCTTAGTATCCTAAGCTGATAATTGGTAAAATCCTACACACAATAATTGTTTAAAATAGTTTTTTTCATTGTGATCATTTTCAAATTCTTAATGCTGTTCCGAAGAAACAGATAAGTTTCTGGCACTGTACTCAAGGTACAATATTGACACATATTTTACACAATGACATAGTGGACTGTAGTACATGGAACTTTATTGGCGGCTTCCAAATTCTGGCAATCATTCCAACCATTATTGATAAAAAAAGAAAAAAACATTCTCAACATGTCCACTGTATAGGAATAGATTCGAACGTATTGTTAATTATTGGCTTAGGATTTTGGATTTGGATGCTAGCCGTTATGTAAGAGTATAAAATGTAAAGTTTGAGCTTTCATTACAGAAGCCAGAATATAAAACGTGAGCTACTCTGTTGGGAGACTTGTTATCACATTATGGATTTGGATATTGCTGTTTTTCACAATAAGTGTATAATAAAAAAAATATTTCAGCGAGTTCAAGCAAAGAGTGTACGATATTTGTATTGAGTTATGGAATACTAATTTAAGCTCTCTGAGTGAAGCTCATTTATATTTGTCCATACAACATGTCATATAATTTGAAAAAATATTTAATTAATAAATATGGACTCAGGACAGGATTGCACTTACAAGGTTTCGACTTGGTTTTCACATTCTAGTGATTGAAAAAGGTCGCTGGACAAAGCCAAAGTTAAATTTGAATGATAGAAAATTTCCAGTATGTATTCAGGATGTCGAGGATGAATATCATGTGTAAATAATTTGTCCAAAATATAATTCTTTGATAGAAAGATATCTGGATGAACATATTTGTGATGTTCCAAGTATGTTCAAATTTACTAAACTTCTACAGAGTAATTGCAAAGGTACCATTCTCAATTTATCTAAATGTATTTATCATATGTTTAATAAAAGAAATAGCTTAGACTTCGTAAAGCTAAAACGACTGTCCTTATGTATACCAACATTTTTTAATTGGCTATTGAAACCCCAGGTTAGGCTCTCACCTGGTACAAGTTTAATGTTATTTATTTTCATTTTCAATATATTAGTAATGTATCTAATGCCTAGTTGTGTATCTGTGCTATAATTATCCACCTGTATATTTGTAACTGGTCAGTGACCTATACTTGAATAAGCTTGTTGTAGTAATGTAGCTGAATTTGTGATTGAAAATAAGGACAATGCAAAAACGCTTTGATAGAGAAAATTCCCTTTAGCTGAGATAAATCTAACTGTTTCTATTCAATCTGAAGCTCGGCTTTAGTCACAGAGGGACAAATGAGGGTTGATCTCATTGTACGCCCAGGCAATTACCCCTTATTTAATGAATCTCGATTCTCCTCCAATTGTCTGGCTTTGACGTGTTCTATTTGAAAAGTTCTGTTTGAAAAGCGTCGATAAATGCTGACCCTTAAAGGGGCAGTAGCACGTTTTTTGATAATTTTATATTTTAAAAATTGCACTTATAATTGTAAGTAAATGCCTAATGTATTATATTGACAGTGTCAACAATCACATTACACAAGCCAATCACCCATAGTCAGAGGACAAAGTATGAGGATTTACATAAAATCCATTGGCGGCCATTTTTGTGTGAACAACTTTAATTCATTTTTGTAAGAAAAAGGAATCGCATGGCTGAACCTTATGTTATATATTTGAATTATTACTGTTCCATTTAATCTTTCATTTGGAACCATTTATTTTAATTTTCCTGACATCACCTTATATTCCCCCTTAAAACGTGCTACTGCCCCTTTAATAGTACAATCTATAGAAGATAAAAGTGAAGCAATTTCATTTAGACTGTAACCTTAGTCAGTTCACAATACAAAAACAAAAAATGTTTTACATAACAAAATTGTTTTTAGGGAACTACTGAGCACGATGTAAGATCGATTTTTTGTAACAAATTAATAGGATTTATAGCCGATTGTGAAAACTACTTTATATAACGAAAACCTATTCTTGGAAAAATTGTCTAGATGCAAATTGAAATATATTATTAGACCCTTTGCCCTTTTGAATGATATTTCATTTGAATAAAGGCGACATAATCTACACTGACACGATCAAGCTACACCGAACATACCAATGATCTTGTTTTCATAAACGATTTGGCACAATCTTATCAAGACCCTATCACGTAAAGGACGAATGCCTTCAAATGATTAATTTCCCAAAGACTCAACACAATTTGACACGACTGATTAGAATTGTGACTTGAATTCTAAAAGGCCTCCAAACAATTTATACCATGCTGTGGTCTCAATGTTAATGCCTTTTCTCTGATTACCATCTTAATGTCGCAATTAAAAGACAATTAAAAAGCATGGCACGCTAAATAACTCGATTATTGTAGGATCTGCCTACAAGAGTTGCATTGTCAGTCACACGTTTTAATGCATGCAAGCTGAAACTACAAAATGGAGACCCTTAGTTTTGGACGGTGCAACTTGACGCCCAGTTTAAGTCTCAGACTGTAGTTTATGACTTTTTGACATTACCAAAATCTCCTGATAGGCAAATCTAGATCTGAGGTGACGAACATGCTAACATTACCTATTCTCTGACACTACGTTCTTCTATTTGAAGTTATACCCCACTTCTGGTCTCGTTACTATGGGTTCCTTTGTTCTAACTGTAGGTGTATTGACCGATACACCTCTACTTTTCTAATACAGATACTATTTTGTGTACATCCAAACATGTGAAAAGATCTTCAACATTGGCAAATAAACGGACAATTTAGAATTATAAATACAGGAGAATTATAAACAACAAAGACATGAATCGAACCCGGAACCTTTATGTTGCAGAGCAGCAACTCTGTCTACTGAACAACTGAGGCTTGATACAAACAGAGCCACTTTCTGTTGTGTTATGTATATATTGTTATTTTCCCCTTTATGAGCCTATGTACACGTTAGTATCAATTTTTAATAAACTGAAGTTAGTTTATGGTTTTCAACCGCAATAAGAAGGATATTCTTCATATTCTATTGATCCAGTTAGGTCAAGACGTACATGTATATACGGCAATAGTGAAAATCCAGCATAAGCGGTAATACCTAGGTAATAATGTGGTACCGAGGCTATAACGAGAATGGTATTTTAGAGCAGGTATTAGCGGTAGTGCCAGCGGTATTAATGCTAATGCCTAAGATGGCATAGATAGATATATTTACACAATCATCTGTAGAAAATACAGCGTAAAGAGTTAGGGGAACAGTTTTGAATTAAAAACATTTACAGTTGCCTTCCGACAACGTTTTTTCTTGGATCACTTCTGTCGTGCGTCTATGTCAACGATCGTTAATATTCAGCTTCTAGCTGATGACAAATCACTCTATAGAGTTCTGTTTTAAACATAATTTTATTCATCAAAAAATCCAATTCGATCGTTAAACAAAGAATTACATATATGAAACAAACTAAATAATAAAAGACATGCCATTTGTGCATTTACACATTTGACATAACGCCTGCGATTGCCTTATAAGTTTTCTTACAATGTATGATTAGTGCTATGTACTTATAAATGATGCAGTAACAAACGATAAATTAGAAGATTTAACTACTTATCATAAAAAATGCTGCAAACATATTAAAAATCAAATATTCGAAAAGATATTTGTCCACCCCTGTAATGTATTGTCATCTTTAAGAGGCGGTATTGTTGAGGTTTTTTTTACCTGACCTGACTGTAGTCAATAGAACAATGATTCTGCTATCGTCATTCTGGCTAGCATATTCAGACTTAAATATGGGAATAGTTGTCTTAAACAAGCTTGAAAATGACACTGAAGATAAATTAATTTCAGTAATTAGAGTGATTTATTTTCATAATACATTGTCTGCGTTGGTTCTTTTTTGTCATGATTGTCGAATGGTTCGTTGTATTCACCAATCGGCATTAAGGAAAATCCATGTGGGCCATTAGGCCAACATTACGAAATAAAATCTGTCTGTCTGTCTGTCTGAAAATCAAGCCTACATTTTACAGACAATAGTGCCTGCCAACTTTCGGCAATAGTGCTATTGCCTATTGCCTAGACACAACGTTATCACCTAGGCATTAACACTATTTATAACAATGTTATATTTGGGATTACACTATCTTGAATAGCACAGATTGTTGTACTTTTTCGGACCGAGTCCCATGCGGGATTCGAACCCATACCCTCAGAGTCAGGCAACGTGTAAAATATCACACTGAAATATTTATTCAGTGATATTACATAAGTGTAAAGCCGCTGTGAAAATGACGTCATGTAGTTATGACGTCATAATGTCTGCACCACCGTCATAATTGGAGCCAAGACTCAGGAAGCCTAGTTTCAGCATCCTTTCGACGGGCGGATAATAAACAGAATATTAAATTTCCTTACATGTATTACTTTTTATATTAACTCGCAAATGATATACATACATCAACTTAACTTTTTGAATAAAACTGAATCAAGATAAAAGTAAATAAATATATATTTAAATATATAAAAACAAGCGAAAAAAACCTAGTTAAAATAAAGTCTGATGTTGATCATTTCATATGATAGAAAAGAATGCAGTTAACATCAATAGAACTAGATGATTATATTTCAAATTAACTTCAGAGAACAACTAAAATTGAATAATCACCTTCTTAACGCCCTGAGAGGTGAAGGTCGATTGAGCCGGGTAGACGTGTCAAAGCCGGCTCTCGCTGATTTTTTTCTATGTCGCCTGATTTTAACATTTCTGAAGTTTTTACCACTCCTGAAGTCCAATATTAGTGCTCTAGTATGCCAAAAAAGAAGAATTCAAGAAAAAGGAAGAAGATTACATCAAGTATATCCGATACAAGTGACAACCAACTGAACAACTCGAGCAACATGGCGACCCCCAGTGATCAACGTGTGGACACCGGGAGCATAATACGTGAGTCTATGAACCTCCTTGAGTCACCAAACCAATACTCACAAACCCAAGGTGTATTTCAACAACATCTTCATTCAACACCTGCGGCTCAGCAGGCAGGATTGATTACCCCGCCTCACCCACAGCAAGGTAATTTCTCAACCCCACTCAGTGGAGGGTGTCAACAGGGGGGCCTTTCGGCCATACTTGATAAGCTTAACACCATCGAACACAAACTCTCTAAGCTGGATATTATTGAAAGAGATATTCACGGCATCAAGAGTGATGTGGCTAAACTCGAACTAAAAGTTAATTCATTTGACGAAGTTCGCACAAAAGTTGACGGTTTAGAGGCTGGAGCACAGTTTATCTCAAACTCCTTTGAGGAGTTCAGGTCAAAGATGACGACAATGGAGGAAGATGTTGCTATGATGAAAGGTGAGCTGTCTGTCCTTGATGAGTTAAGAGACGAAAACATGTCCCTAAAAGAATCTGTGATAGATCAGAGATGTAGATCCATGAGGGATAATTTGATCTTTACAAATATTCCGGAAACCACTTCTGATGTTATTAGGGATGGCACTCACAAACACGATCTTGAGGATAGCGAAAGGGTGCTGAGAGATTTCATCGATAAGGAATTGAAGTTTGACAGTGAAAACCTACAATTCAAACGGGTTCACAGAATAGGACGAAGGAGGATCCCCCAACGACCCGGTGAGGAGGTTAGACCCCGTTCAATAATCGCCAAGTTTCTCGTCACCAAAGAACGCGACGCCGTGAAAAGAAGCGCAAAAGAATTAAAAGGTAAACCTTTTAGAATAGTTGAACAGTTTCCCCCTGAAATTAGTGACTACAGACGAGAGGTTCTAATGCCTTTGTTAAACGCCGCCAGGAGAGAAGGAAAACGAGCGCATATTGTGGTCGATAAGCTGTACGTTGATAACCGCCTACAAAATGTGCCCGTACCTCCCCCGTATAGAGCCTCAGAGCGACAAACGCCTGTGTTTGTAAACACAGGAGGCGCCCGGCAGCCCAGGCAATAGCGGGTAACCGGTGGACAGGGGCAAGCGCCCGCGGGGGTTGTTTCAACCTCAGATGGACTTAGCACAGGCTCAGCAGGTGTCGCCCGGTCAACATCGAGTTGTAACATTAACACATCTCACGAACCTGTGACAAACTGTTCAAAAGATACTTTCAGTGCAAATTATTCTTTGTCTAAGGACATTGATGTAGTAACATGTCAAACTTATTTACCTCCGTTAGAAGATGATAATATCAGTGACAAACAAACTGGTCAGGTAACTAATTATGATAACATTATTATAACTGACAATGCTGTTACTCCTGTTTTAGAGCAATCTAGTTCTGCTGATGTAAATACACAATATAATTCATGTCTAGAAGGACCGAGTCCTGATACTTTAGTGTTTGAAAACGAAGAAGTATTTATCACAACTAATACTGACTCATGTAACTTTAAAAGTGAAATGTCAAATGGAAACAGTGTTTATTTTGACCAAAATGTTAATGATGTACGCTTTATCAGCATTAATGTGTGTGGTTTAAGAAACCGACTTGAATATCCAGATTTTATCAATCTAATTCAAAACAGAGATATTATCTGTCTGCAGGAAACAAAAACAGATACTTTAGATGATCTCACTATTGAAGGCTTTAAACTATACATTCAGAATAGGAAAACTGTTACCAGGCGATCTGGAGGTATAGCACTAGCAGTTAGAGACAAATATTCACAATTCATTTCTCCGGTAGACAACACAAATGAATACATTTACTGGTTCAAGATAGCAAAAGAATTGTTTGATTTAGAACAGGATATATTTCTGGGAATCGCATACTTGCCACCTGAGGGTTCTAAGTATGCAGGTGATAACCTATTCACAACTATTGAACATTCTATATTACACTGTTTATCTCAATCAGATTATGTCATCTTAACTGGCGATTTCAATGCCAGAACCTCGAATCTACTTGATTGCTGTGTGATAGACAGATACATTATGGATGAATTTGGTCTCGATGCAAACGAGCTTAGCTGTGAAATGAATCCTAGATTGTTTTTTGATAATTTAGATATACCTAATCAAAGATACTCAATGGACAAAGGAAAGGTGAATAACTATGGAAAATGTCTCATTGATCTGTGCAAGGAATTGAATCTTTTCATATGTAACGGTAGATTAGGTAAGGACAGATATATTGGCAGAAACACATGTAACGATAAAAGTGTGATCGACTATGTTATTTCATCCCCTCAATGTTTATCTTTATTTTCAAATTTTGAAGTTCATGACTTCTCTCCTCTCTACTCTGATGTACATTCCCCAGTAACATTCTCACTTGCTAGAACCACTTCTTGTATAGACGAGAGTGATAATTCTAAAGTTATTGATAACCATCGAGATTCCTCTCAGTCCAGTAATGTAACCAAACCCAAAAAGTATGATAGTGATAATTCACAGAAGTTTAGAAATAATATTGATGTTAAAACGATAAACGATTTGTGTCATAAAGCTGATCTAGCACGGGAAGGTCAGGGTGACCTGCAGTCTGAGGTCAACTGTTTGGCTGAAGAGGTCACGCACGCGCTATGTAGCGCAGCGTGTGATGCGTTCGGAACTAGATCGCATTATGCAGGTAAACGAGTACCTAAAAAGAAACCTAATAAGCCCTGGTTTAACGCCGAATGTAAAGAAAAGAGGAAACTTTATCTAAAATCTAGACGACGTTACAAAAAATCTCCAAGTAAACTAAATAAAACATATTCAAAATACCATGCTAAAATGTATAAGAAATGTATGAATAAGAACATTAAAAGATTCAAGATCAGAACAAGTGAAATGTTAAGAAATTATCAAATGTATTCCCCTAAGGAATTCTGGAAAGTGCTACAACCTGATAAAAATAATTCAGTTAAAGGCCCCAGTCCGAGTCTCAATGATTTTTATGCGTTCTTCAAAGAATTAAACGAAAATAATCATTCGCCCGAAGATTCCCCCCCAGAAACTCAACCCATAATGTATGATAATGAATGTCTTAACTGCGACATTACTATTGAAGAAATCCAGAAAGCAATAAAATCCCTGAAACGAAATAGAAGCAGTGGTGTAGATTTAATTGAAAATGAATACCTAGTAGATTCATTTGATATTATGGGATCTTTTTATGTTTCTTTCTTTAATCTGGTATTATCATCAGGTCATATCCCTGAGGCATGGCTAACTGGTGTTATAAGACCTATTTATAAAAAGAAAGGTGATACAGCTGATCCTAACTCTTACCGACCAATAACTATTCTGAGTTGTTTTGGAAAATTATTTACATCTGTGTTAAACAGGAGACTGAATATCTTCCTCGAGTCAAATAATATATTATCACAGGCACAAGCTGGTTTTCGTGAAAAATTTTCAACAGTTGACAATATATTTGCACTCCATTTTCTTTCACTAATTCTCAAGAATTCTAAGAAAAAGTTGTATTGTGCCTTTATCGACTTTACTAAAGCATTTGATAATGTCTGGAGAGTTGGTCTATGGCAAAAACTGTTAACATATAATATTGATGGAAAATTCCTTAATTTAGTAAAAAATATGTACAGTAATATAAAGTCTTGTATTACTGTTGATGACGCACAATCCCAATATTTCTCAAGCTTTCGTGGTGTTCGTCAAGGAGAAAATCTTTCACCGTTATTGTTCTCAATTTTTCTAAATGATCTAGAAGATTTTTTAATTCAGCAAGGTTGTAACGGTGTTACAATTGATAACCCTAATGATGAGTTAATTAATTTATGTATCAAACTTTTCATCTTTCTATATGCTGACGATACCGTACTTCTAGCAGAAACTCCGGTGAAACTTCAATTTTCACTGGATAGTTTTCATGATTATTGTGAACTATGGAAAATGGATGTGAATATCTCTAAAACTAAGATTGTTGTATTTGGAAGTGGGGTAGCATCAAAATCAAAGCACTCCTTTCGTTTTGGAAATAAACATATAGAAATATCAGATTGCTACACATATCTTGGAATTAATTTCCATAGAAATAGAAGAATGATTTTTGCTATGAAGGATCTTGTAAATTGTGCAACAAAGGCTATGTTTTCACTTTTGAAAAGATCACGCAATATTAATTTACCCTTAGACTCTCTACTTAAAGCTTTTGATGTAATGATACTACCAATTATAACTTACGGCGCCGAAGTATGGGGATATGAAAATCTAGATTTAATTGAAAAAGTTCATTTAAAATTTATGAAATTAGCTGCCGGTTTACGCCCATCAACACCAAACTTCATGGTATATGGCGAGCTAGGAAGATTCCCTCTCAAAATATGTGTGGCATTAAAGATGATAAAATTTTGGTATAAACTTGAAACTTTGGATGTTCCATGTAAAATTGCAACTAATATGTATAGACTTGTAAGAAACAACGAATCACTCCATTCCTGTAATCCCTGGTTTTGTTTCATTAAGATGCTTTTTAACAATTGTGGATTGACTTTGATGTTTCATGAACCCATGTATTATCACATTAATTATATTGTTGAAATGATTGACCGTGTTTTAAAGGACCAATTCTTACAGAGCTGGCAATGCGATGTCTCTAGCAGTTCTAAAGCATTCTACTATAAATTTATCAAAAATGCGTTTTCTTTTGAACCTTATCTCCTACTTTCTAAATCTATATCCTACCCTCTACTGCTATTTAGAACAAGCAACCACTATCTACCTATTGAAACTGGCCGCTGGAAAGGCATCGCACGTGAAAATAGAAATTGCCCGCTCTGTGACTCACCAACAATAGCAGATGAATTTCACTATCTTTTCCGATGCTTAGCTTTTGCTGATATAAGAAAAATTTACATACCGGAATATTTTTGTGTTTTCCCTAATATTCATAAAATGAAAATGTTGATGTGTTCTAAAAGGCTATCAGTTATAAAAAATATGTCAAAATTTGTTACAATTGTAAACTCTGTATTGAAAAAATTGATGTAAAATCGACCTTCACATTGTATATTTCTATTTTGCTTGTATATATATTTATGCTCTTGTACCACCGTCGGTGGTGAAAAGAGAATAAAGAATTTGATTTTGGAAGCCGGCAGGTAACAGGAGGATTAGTTCCTGCTATAGAGCTAGAGAGCTGTCTAAATAGTAGCAGCTAATGGGTTTCTGTCACGGAAGCAGCTGCGAAGAATACAGGATGTGCTTTAAGGACTTGTCACATAGTATTTTTCACATCCGAAGGCTAGAATAGACATTCTAGAGGGCTCAGGTATCATCGAAGCATCATTTATAAATGCAAAGTGTCTTTCTTTCTTTTTCCATCTTTTCAAATGTTAGTTGTACATAATTTCATATTCTAAAAGACGAAAGCAATGAAAATATAGGAACTATGTTTATCAAGTCACCTATAAAACAGGTGAACTGTTTAAGTGACATAAAAAAAGTTGTTAGGTAATAAAGAACAAGATGTTATGGATATCCAACTTCTTGATACACAGAATAGCAACGTTTCGATATAGATCCTTACAGCGTTATCAAGCATGCTTTGAATAAAGAAATTGGATATCCATGAAATCTTGTACTTTATTAACAAACGAGTACCATTGAAGCCCATTTAGTGCCATTGAAAACCTAGGCTATCACCATCGTTTATGACAGGTTCGGGAAAAGAACCTGTGTCTTATTGACAATTTTAACTCGCTAATGAAATACAACGATTGATCACTAGTGTAATACCGCTGTGCACATGTCGTCTCAATGGTATGTAGTTTCTGATGTCATTATATTTGTCGGTTGTCACAGATGAAGCCAAGGTGTAGCGCGTTCGACTTGGGATCAAATGGTCTGTGGTTCGAATCCCGTGAGGGCTCGCCAACTTTGTCTGCAGTAGAGAACTGTTCTACCCGCAGTACGGTTTGGGTGCAATGCTACACTGAATTTCAGCATAGTACCACACATGGTTCGCTAGTTCAAGCCGATGCTCGCAGGTTGCAACGCAATGCATAGCCACAATGGTGTTGCAGGCTTTCTCTCTGCAATAATACTAACAGCCGCGATATAAGCGAAATAATCTATAGAGCGGTGTTAAATCCCAGTTCACCTCACCTCCTGCAATTAGCTTCGCGTTAATACTATAATTACTCGTGAATGATTAAGTATCAAACTCGATTTCACACGTGTTATACTTAATAAGAACTCATTAAATAAATGGTATTAAATGAAGATCGTTTAGTATCCTCTATATATTTTGCCAATTGAGGTTATTCCCCGCTTAATTTGATGAACTACTGTTTATTGTCCTATTGGTGATCATTACTTTAGAAGAAACCCATTTTCATCACCTAGATCAATGTTGACTTATGGAGACTGATTTCAATACTATGAAACCATCTCATAGAGAAACATCCAAAATTGATGTAGGATTAAGGAAGGAAACAGTAGATAAGGAAGTAAGGGGGGTTAACCTATTTGGTAAATTATATTTCCTGATCTTTGTACCTTATCAAAGTATTCCTCAATAAACCACGTATAATGTTAAGTGATAACGAAGGGAAGGACAGCCTTAGGTCATAGCTCCAAGACTACTGGTGCCAAAGCTATTTGCAGTGGAGAGTTCGATAGATCAAGAGGTTCTGCCCATCATAGCTCAAATATTTTTGATAATACTTTGAAGGAAATGAATCTTGTTGTAAGATAGATGAATATTTGCAACTGTTATCAATATCAAATGAAATATTTAATTACCTTGAATAAGTAGTTGTTTGCATTGTTATTTTTTCATGTTTGTTTCTCAAAAGTAATTAGATATACATGTATCTTATATTGATTTAGCGAGTCATTTTATTTGTTGGTTGACTGACAAGAGTTCAATATGATAATACAAAATTTAATTTCGTTGACTGAAAGTAGGTTTGCCATTCATATGCACAGAACAACCCCGATTGCAACGATAGAAAAACGTATTAATACTCTACCATAAGATATCCGATTTTTAGCAGATCGTAAATATCATGTCTTGTACAGACATCTTGTCTGTCAAAACAAACGGATATTTAGCTAAATATTCTAAGACACGTTAGTTAAAGTAATAACATTAATAAAAAGTAATAGAAGCTGTAGAATATATAGAAACAAATAAAAATTGTGGATGATTGAATCTCAAGGCATTTGTACTACATTTATTTCAATAGTGCAAAGAAAAAATAAAACTATAATTTTTCTTTTATAATTGGTTTTGAAGTTTAATGTTCTTTGTTTTACTTATTTATTTGTATCATCATCATAGGTCTCACAAATTTGTTCAGCAAAATTAGTGTTGCTTTTGATGCCACAGGTTAATATCTGCAAGAGAACTGTTATATGTATGCAAAATCATAATCTGATTGTGAATATAGGTTTTCTTGCATACGAAAATTTGTTATATTGTTGAACAACACGTGTTGAACATGTAGTGCTTGAATTTAATTTCCTGAGCATAATCTTTGTAAAATCAAATCCAAGCTTTAACTTTCCTTTGTATACTTTCTATTAGATAAAATGTATGTATTATTTAGAGACCATCTAAACACCACTTAAACCAAAGTTAAAATCCTGCTAATCTGACTAAAAATAAGAAATCCTTATGGTAAAATAGCATTTGAGTTCTTTAAACAACACCTCTTAGAGATTTTATTTATGATTTAATAAAGTTTCTTATCAAATTCACAAGGATACATTGAAAGATAAGGTTTCAAATTCAATAATAATGTAATATTCCAAACCACGATTTCAGTTTCATCAGTAATATGACTAACAAAGTCAAGGCCTTGACTGGTGAAATGAGCCTCAGGTCATCTGCTAATGAACAGGGGTCTGTCTGCCGTCACAAGAAATAGATGAGTGTTGCTGACACTGTTAATCCCAGAGGCCATTGCACTGTCATCCCTTTTGTCCGGCTCTGACATGTTCAATTAGCGAAGCATCGATTATTGCTCGCTGTTCCTTGATTTCATCACATATAACGAGCAAGCTCGATATTGTTATTCGGATACAGCTTTTAGGTTTTATCTTTCTTATAAGTTGTACAGAATACATAAGTTTAGTTTTTAATAAAATTCATCTTGTAGGAAATTACAGCTTGAATAAACTTTAAAGTCCAACAAATGGATATGTATTTTTTGAACATGACTTGTTATCGATGTTAATTATGGTGCATTTATAATAAAATCCTGCAATTTTCGTCACATATACAAGTTGAGAACTGACCTCTACACCTTATGACATTCGGTAAAACTTTCCTTTCTTTGTCGAATTAATTAATCTATTTGATCTCAGTTTTAATACAGACTTTTTCAAATACTATAAAAGCTTATTTGACACGATTCTACAATACTAACGTATTAATGTCTGTATTCATGAAGAATACTGAAAAGAACATTTATGATTTGAAGAAGGAATATCTCAAACGGATTACCATTCCAACGATTCAGGCCATGTCAAATACAAGAGCAATGGGACTGTTATATCAACTGGTAAAGTTCATTTGCAACGTCATGGTATGGTTTTTTCAAGTATGTAAGTATTCTCATTAGGGAAGAGAGATGCCCATTCTGAACAACACTTGAAGATATTTCATAAGTCAAAGTGTTAATACAACGGATAATCTTGGGACCGAAACCAAATTTTAAGAGGACTTTATTAATTAAATATTTAGAACCTGTGTCAAATGCTTTTCCAAAATCGATTAAAACCAATAAACCTAGAATATGCCTCTTCTTAGGAGAGTCTAAAGAAAGCTAGAGATTAGGATCAGCCATCCTGCCTAATTGAATTTATTTTCCAACATTTTATTGTAAAATTTGCTTCATGTTGGGATCCTGAGCTGAATTTAAATTATGACAAGCAGACAGAGTCGTCTATATCCCCCGCCATTTGGAATATTTTGACGAAAGAAAACATGACTTTGAATTTTAAGTATCTCCGATTTCTGGTGTCGTAAATTGTCACAACTTACAATTTCAAAGAAACTGCAAAAAATGATAATCCAATCAAGTTCAAACCCCAAAAAGGCACATCTACACATAATGATTGATCCATACACCAAGTTTGGTTGAGCTAGGTCTCAAGGTTTTCAAGTTCTGTTTCGGAAACAAAATCTTAAGTATAGTTTCCATGATTTGATTTAAACATATTTTATTCACAAGAATAGGATTGGGAACAAGTTGTCCAACTTAGAACAACCTCTCCATGGTATTTACAATATATGATTACATTTTTACACAAAAAGATGACAGACACTAAACAGAAAAGAAAAGAAGAAAAGTAAATAGCAAGAAAAGAAAGAAGTATTTACACACAAAATATTATTATTATTATACAAATCGTTTGGTCTCATGAATGAATGATTGAACAGATTTAAATACATTTTCATTTTGGTAAATTGACAAGTCTGCACTTCCCACTAATATAAGCTTAAGATTAACTGGAATATATGATGGGTTAACTATGCGCTTCAATGATGTCGAGAGTTCTCTCTCTGGTGTACATATAGTGAACAATCAAAAAAATAGTGATTAGAGTTTTCTATATAACCACAGCTGCAATTAGGATCATCTTTCATTCCAAATTTATACAAATCAAAATTTAAAGAACTTACATCATATCGTAACTTTGTATGTAAAATGTTCAAATTTCTTTTTCCGCATGAAAAATATCCAGGTGCATTGACATATTTCTTAGTAATACATGTTTTAAAAGCAGTAATATTTTGTGCAGTACGTGCATTATGTGGTAAATTGTTCCATGCAATTATTGTTGAAGGGAAGAAAGATTCCGTTGAATGCTTAAGTCTCGAGAATGGTATGCAAGTGTGTTGAGAGTTTCTTAAATTGTAGTTAGTTTTTGAACCGACGTTCTGTGGGAGAATATCAGCAAGGTATTGAGGAGCAATTTGATTTTGAATCTTGTACATTAGACCTAGTTTCCGTATTCTCCTATGTAAACAGCTAAAAATAAAATTAGAGCCATTGGCTCTGTAACTCATCAGGCTTCATATCATTTGTGCTTATTGGTGTGGCAAATGTGGTTCCCCCCTTACGCTTTATCCTCTTTATCTAACTTAGGAGACTGCACAGAAAGTTTTAGCTTTCTACTAAGGCCCTGATGCTCCTTGAGAAAAAGAGGAAATAAAAATGCAAAGAAGTTGAAAACCCCAAAAGGCACATCTCCACATGATGCCCGTTTCACATACCCAGTTTCGTCGAGCTAGGTCTCACTGTTTTGGAGTTGTGCTCCGGAAACTAAATCCTATGAAACGTTTCCATGAAAACGGGTAAAAATAAAAATGCAAAGAAGTTGAAAACCTCAAAAGGCACAATGTAAGCAATGTAAGACCCCAAAAATGATTTTAGAAACATATCTGTATAATTTGCGCAATTACGGACGCCAATATTTCCACAGTATTAGTAATGCAGAGAAAAAGACTTTTTCTCGATGTTACAAAATATTCTCATCTCAACTCTTTAATGACAAACTTTTTGTATTTGTATAGATATGTGATTACTACATGTATTATAAATGTGTACCATATGACGCTTACGAAACGATAGTGAATTTTTGTATAGCCCGAGCAAGAGCATGGTATGATATGGCCTATTGAACAGCTAAATTTCTAAAACTCACCGGATTAATTTTCATGCTGGTTATTCTAACACTCAGCTTTTCAAGCCTGATGCTTATTGAAATAAGTTAACATTTTTTATAAAATGTAGTGTTTTATAGTTACCCTGTTGAAAAAACATCAATCTTGCATTCGCTATCTTACTTTCTCTTCCAGGTCGCTTCCGGTAAGGACTAGCGACGTCACAGGTGTCACATGGGTTGAGCGCCACCTAGACTGTCCTATGTAGCTTTTCCTTTTCTGTGGTAATTATATTCATAAATCTTCAGGGAACTTTTGACTTTTCATTGGGGAAGTTTTAAAAATGACAATTCATTAAATTTTGATATTTTTCCTTTAAGGGACTAGTGACGTCACAGATATCACGTGGGTTGAGCGCCACCTAGTCTGTCCTATGTGGCTTTTCCTTTTCTGTGGTAATTATATTGAAAAATCATAAAGCACTTTTGGCTTTCCATGGGGTAAGTTCAAATCCAGAATAAATATCCATTTATTTTATTTTCAGTGTACAATGTTGTTATGACTCATTTGCTTAGACTTTCAATTATTAATGTACTTTATAGCCAGATGAAACCCTACCTTGTATTTTCCTTTGTGCATACATAAAAAAGATTTTTTCATTGTATAAAATTAAATTTCAGAATACAAGAAACGGTTTTCAAATCAAGAACATAAAAGTTAACAGTTCCACTTTTGTACAATCATTTGTTCGAGATAATGTCAATCGCCCTATTAAGCTCTGTCTCGTCGTGCTCATTGGTTTGAACATAAAACAAGTCTATTTTAAATAACCTTCATAGAAAACTTATAAAACAGAAAAGTAAGCTTCTTTGATAATGCATCAATTAGTGAGTGAATCGTCTTTAGCGCCATATTCCAGTAAATAGCGGTATCAATTAGTCACTGTCTACTGTACGGCTATAAAACATTGCTACTCTTTTACATTTAAGATACCGTCATTTACATTATTTGAAATTTCCAGATATGATGCTCCTACAGACAGTGGTTGGTCCGAACTATGTATTTCAACTGGTCATGGCTTCTCTTCTGATTGTGTCCACAAATAATCTACAGCCATAAACTTGCATTGCTAACAGATATGAAGCTCCTATGGTCAGTGGTTGGTCCACCCTATGTATTGCCCTTGACCATTGCTTCTCTTCTGATTGTGTCCACACAGACGGTCAGCAAGTGGTCAAGCTTCAAGCACAAGAGAGAACCTCTCCAACTCTCAGACCATCTGAACCTGACCACTACTAGGTGTTCATCTCCTGTACAGTGTGCTGTAGCGTGTCTGTCTGTCCTTGGATGTGTCCTTGCAGATCTGGATTCTGGCAACTTGTACAATAGGACTCACGCACAGGGCCCTGAGAGTCAGGTGATCAAGGATTATGTTGAATCTCAAGTGAAAAAGCTCAATGAATCTGGTCCTGAGAACTTGGACAATAAGGCTCAGGCAAAGGGCCTTGGCACTCAGGTGATTAAACATTATGTTGAATCTCAAGAGAATGTTGATAACAATTACCCTCAAAAACACATCTTTAAGACTCCAGTGATGGAGAATTCAGTTGAATCTCAAAAGAATGTTGATAACAATCGCCCTCAAGAACACATCCTTAAGACAAAGAAGACGGGGAATTCAGTTGAATCTCACGAGAGTGTTGATAAACCTGTCCCTAGAACAAAGAGCTATAAGTCTTTGCTAATGCTCTCACAATTTGGAAATATAAAAGCCAGACAAGTTTATAAAATTTCTATGAGTACCAACACAACAGCTGATACCGGAGTTTCAATAAAAAGTCATTGTGTAGTCTCTTATATTGCTTATGATCGAACCTCAAACACTCTCTTCTGGTTAGTGTTGTCTGAGGGTATATTTAAACAAGTACTGGAGTCTGGCTCGCATCAGGAGAAAAGTTCGAATGTACATCATGCTGAATATTTGAATATCTACAATAAGACATTGGTGTTCTGTGTCAAAGATGGTAGAGAAGGAAGCAACATTTACACTCATGATCCCCTGAAAAGAAATAGCAAAATGCTCTGGCTTTCTGTTAAAAAACAAGTGTCTTATCTCGTGATTGATGGCGATACAGGATGCTGGGTGAACACCGACACAGAAACAACCCGTTCTATCATTTGTGTTGAGATGACTTCTAGAAGAACGATTTACACCAAGTCGAAGCTGAGGGACGTAGCTGATATGTCCCTCGTGAAGACATCAGATTACGGGATGCTGGTATACGCCGAGTCGGAGGATGAGGGAACATATTGTATCCGAAGTGTGGAAATCGTTGGAGAACAATTCAGGAAACCCAAAACACTGAAACACAATCTGGATAAAATAAGAATGAAGGTTGTACCTGGTTTGCTTGCTGTCTCGATTCCTTGGACCGTTCAAGTTGAAATTTGGGAGTTGAAACAGGAGGGCGGTTTGGGTGGCAAGATTTTTACAACTATCTTACCCGATTACAAGACTTCACAAAGACCAGTCTTGGTTGATTTTCTTTGAAGAAAGATAATTTACACAGGACATTGATAATAATTGATATTAAAAATTATATAGCACAAACATAACTGTGCCTTCCTTCCGCTATTAAAAAGGCTCTTAGATGGACAGCATTCAATTGTCAGTCTTACTCACTCATTCTTTAATTTGTGACTGACATATCGAATTCTATGAAATTTCTTCTGCAATAACTTACTGTCCATTCTTACTTACTGTTACTTATTGTTTATCAATAATAAATGTTATATATCTGTTAAATTGTGCCCGTTACCATCAAGGATAAATCGGTTCACATATGATCATTATTACCGCCTGGCGGCTTCACCAGGAGTGACTTGACAAAATATGAATTGTAATCAGTTTCCAAGCTGATTTTATTCAATTTGTTGAAATATACAATGACACGTTTTCTATATATGTCTACAGTCATGTCTGTAGTTTTCATCTGTTGTATTTATAAATTTTGCTTGTATATTATACGTTTATCTCATTTTCCTTCGTTAAAGCCTGTGTCTCTTTGAGGGATGGTTACACGCCTTTTTTCGATTGTTTATCTGGAGTTCGTCAGGGTTGCCAGTTGTCTCCCTTTCTATTTTCTTTTTTTGTCAATGATATTGTGGAAAGTCTATCAGCTGATGGTCAAAGGGGTATTAATCTAGATTTAATCGAGTTGTTCATACTATTATTCGCTGATGATATTGCACTTTTTGATTTCACAGTTATAGGTCTACAAAAGAGGCTCGATAAGCTTGTTTCTTATTGTGATAGGTGGAAATTGAAAATCAATATTGATAAGAGTAAAGTTATTGTTTTCAGAAAGGCTGGTAGACTTAGACATTATGAAAATTTCCTTTTGAATGGTAAATCGATTGAAATTGTTCCATCCTATAAATACTTGGGTGTCCATTTCTCTTCATCTGGATCGTGGTATATAACACAGAAAACTCTGGCTGAACAGGCGGTAAAGGTATTAAATATTCTCAAATCGTCAGTTAAAAGTTTCTATAGTTTACCAATAAATGTTTTGCTTCACATATTTGATGTCAAAGTTTTGCCTTTGTTACTTTATGGAAGTGAGATCTGGGGTTTTCACCCGTCGCCATCTGTTTTGAATGTACATGTTAGGTTTTGCAAGCAGATTTCGGGTCTCGGTAGGAATTCGCCGAATATTGCGGCGCGTGCTGAACTTGGTCGTTATTCATTAAAAGTAAATTAATATGTCAAAATTGTCAAATATTGGGCTCGTCTTTTATCTCAAATGAAAATGATATTAAACAAGGTTTATGATTATCAGTTTCGTCTTGCTGAAAAGGGTATAGATTGTTGGGCTTTGAAAGTGAAAACTCTTTTGTTTAGTTATGGTTTTGGTAATGTGTGGGCTAATCAACGTATTGGAAATTTATCGTGTTTCGTAGCATTATTCAAGCAAAGGTGTATTGATATTGATAACCAGATGTGGTCTTCTAATATTAGTCTTGTCTCAAAATTAGATTTTTATCGTAGGATTAAAACAAGTGTAGATTTTGAAACTTATATCACTAGTGTTAACGTAAGACAGTTCCGCATTTTACTCAGTAGATTTCGATGTTCAAATCATAATTTGATGATTGAATATGGTAGATATTTAGGTCTTAAAAGGGAGGATAGTTTTTGCCCGCTTTGTATTGTACCTCATATCGAAAATGAGTATCACTTCTGTTTAGAATGCCCTTTTTACCAGAAATTGAGATGTGATATTCTTCCTAAATATTACCATTTATATCCATCAGAATTAAAACTAGCCCAATTATTTGCATCACAAAATACTTTTGTCATAAATTCCCTCGCAAAATACATATATTTGGCATTCAAACAAAGAAATAGATTTCTAAACTGTGTAACCACTACCCATTTATAGTGATGTATATAATATGTATAATGGTGCTCATGTATGTTTAGGTGGGTTAGTAGCTAGATGTAACGTGAGCACTTAATGGGGGTATACATTACAGCTAGTTTTAACTAGATTGATTGCAGTCAGGCTTTTATAGTAGTTTGATGCATTATTACGGTTGATGTGATAGAAATACATAATGAGTGTACGACCATTCTACGAAGAATCACAATCCGAACACGATCAGGTCGCAATCAACACAAAGTAATCAATTGCGGACACTTAGGCATCACGGTGGATGATGCAATATCTTAACTGTGCAAATTTTGGTACTTTCAAGATTCATTAAGTGCAAATGATAATGCCAACAGATGAATACAAATCAAACATCAGAGTTTGAGGCCTAGAAAAAAGTCATTTGTTTCTGGTTTCCGCCCGTATCAGTTTCAAACCCCTGCATCAAACCTTTTTTCCCAAGATATTGACAAGGGAAAAATGGAAATGTAAAAAAAAATGAAACGTGAACTTTTAAGAATTAACTCCTTTCTGTTCTTGTAAGCATTCAAAGACACAGTGTTAAAGTAATCAAAAGTTTATATTTATCCTATTTTATAAAAATCTGATGATTTCTTTTTTCATATTCAGTAATGAAATATATTTGGAATTAAAAAAATCCGCGTTATCGCATCATATTTGCCTGTATGGAAAAACCAGAATTTTTTTTATATTTTCATTGGGCCGTACCATGAACTGATATACAGTCAATAACAGGTAAAACCTCCTCGGTTGGCTAGACAGACACAGATAGGACGTGGCATACTCATTATGAAGTGTCTCAAGTCATTTTGACCTAGGTTATTCCACACTAATTGCAACACAGCGCCAAGTTGTTTAGTGTTTAGAGGCTAACGTTTGACATCCCCTTTGTCCAAGTATGTACCAGACGTTTTCGATTGGGGAAAGGTCCGGACTCATCGCTTACATTGGTAATCTGGTAAAAATCGGCTTTATTACCCATAAGATTGACAATAAGTAGTGACATAGTGCACATATCACCATCGCGACTTCAGGTACATAAAACGTCATAAACTATTGTTGGTGACTTGGGTTTGTCAACAACAGAAAGGTGTATTTGTAATTATCTTCTGGTATGGTAATGTTTCAAGTAAGACAAAATTTAAAATATTTTAAGGATTATGTCTGAACTTTACCGATATCCTTGCTATTTTTCAACAGAGTGAATCATCTGTCAAACACGGGAAGCAATCAGAATCCCTAGAGATACCAGTCAGATCTGTGACCTTTCATAGCTCCAGCATCAATTACGGTATTATTGATTTGGGCTGCCGATTTCTATCACTTAAAGGGGCAGTTGCACGTGTTTGAATTTATAATTCTTTTTCCACAATTTTCTTCAAGTTTATGTCAAAAGAATTATTTTCTGAGGGCCTCAGGTCTCATAATTCACCTGAGTATTAGAAGGCTATGAATAACCTATAAGGCATCGATAACAACAAATAGCAGCCTTGTGTTAAATCTTTTATCACTTGAGGTTGGGAAAATGGAATCGGGAAGCTTAACCATTTGTCCTAAGACTATACTGTTGTTTAAAAACTAATGTCTTGCAATTGATAATATTTATTCATTTTTCTAGACATATTTTTATTTACCAATACCAAAATGCTTATGTCCCTGTGAGATACAAATTTATTGTTCAATGGTACTTTGGTAAATCGATAAAAATAGTTCTTCAAGCATTTAAGAATATCGCAGAAAGCTATGCTGTTTTTGCTAAAATCCGCGGGAAGCTTTTAACACTTGAAAAATGACCATAACAACAATGTCACATTTACACGTGACATACTATTATTTTATTCACATCAGTATATGATAAGAAATGCTAATTCTCAACACACATTAACAAATGCGTTAATGCCATTTTTCCAGATTGTTTGGCAATGCATCATATCTGAGTGATTTTTGGCTGATTTTAAAAAAGAAACATTATAAAAAAATGTGTCCAATGACACAATTTGGCAATTCACTTTTTATCACATTACATTATCTTTGTAAAAAGTTAAATCCAAGGAGTTAATGATTTTGTATTGATTGGGTGAGACACTAGAGAAAATCAGAACATAAATATTAAATAAAAGGTTTTCTAAACAAATATAATTTTGTTTGATAAACATTATCGATATGATTTCACTTTATAAATCATTTTGCGAAACAAAAGACACCAAGGTTATTAAACTTCAAATGGACGTAAAATACCTAAACTAAATTCCATTATCAACGACATGGTTCAAATAACTCTTTGGCCAAATCAGCTCTTCTTCATTTCGGTTCCTTCAAGTGTTTATTTTTCAATAAATCACTTGATAATGAACTAATTAGATAACGATAGATTTAAGCTCAACACAACATAAAGATTTGCCTTGCCAATAGTAATACGCTTTCAATTTCAGTGAAATATTACATATTGTCAGTAAAGGGATTAAACTTGACTGAGGAAAATGATAAATTTGTCGACTGTCAACATTTATTTGAGTCTTGTAACATCAATTTGTGAAATGAACCATTAATCACACCAAGCTACTCATGGCGCTAATAGTTCGTGAGCAGATCGTTCAAGTTAGACATGTGGTCCTGTTCTTAGCTCATTATGTTAATTGAGTTTTAGCTCATTGTATTAATTGAGTTTTTCACCATTCTAGTTAATGATTTCATGGCAAAACAATCTGGAAGTTTGAATAGTTTATCCCCTGCCTTAAACTGGAGATTAATCTTTAGCTTGTGGCACATGCATTATTTTTTAAAGTTTAAGTAGGTTGAATAATGATATTAAACAAAGTTTCCTCTATGAAACATATATAAACTGCCTTTCATTTTACATGTTTACGAATACCATCACAGAAACTAAAAACATAAATTTGTTGTTGTTATGATATCCATATGTATAAAAGATTGTGTGACTGAGCAAGTAATTTCTTCAATCACTTTTTCGTGTGTTTAATTCAGTCGAATATAAAAGACGCTATAGGATGAAGTGTACACCTAAGCATAAATTAAACTGTTGCAGATTACCGATAAATATACATTATTGTTTCTAGCTTACTTTGTTAAACAATGTAGACATGTATCGTTAATAATGTATTTCGTGCCTCATGCAATACGGTAAATGTTGATCAAGGAGTTTAAGGAACACAAGACTAAAAATAAAATTCTGTTGTGTTGTGCAATCCTTTTCTAAACCAAATGAAGAAAGATAAAGATTTGGGAATGTATCCTTGTCATAATACAGCCAGTATGCAATAGTTTTTGTTTAAATGCTTGTAAAAATGTTGTTTCGTATAATTAAATCACAGAATTTGAAAGAAGTGAGCATATTATGTGGTATTTTTTATTTTTGTTCTCACTGAATTGAATTGTAAATATTCTCGCATACTTTTAGGAAGAGGCCCTTCTCACCTTCAAAATCGGGAACCCATTTTAATCATTATGTGCCTTTACAGCTACTAATACATACCATATTAGATGAACACGTTTGTCATTATATTTACCTTGCTGAAAGATGTAGTAGAGTATTATCATTTGAAGGATTTAAACATCTACAAAAATGAACAAAATAGCATGTCTATGGTCATTATATACATGTAGTTCACAATCCGAAGCTGTTATCTATCTCATTCATTCCCTTCTTTGAGTGCGATATGATCACAAACAAAGATCAATACCTCTCAATTGATCATACAGTAACCAATCTGCGGAAAGCCTCTAGTAATGGAGAGAAAATGTACGTTTTGTAAAATTGATCTCCTACAAGTCGTATCTAGTGAAAATGCTTCTCTAACGTATAACAGTTATATGAACAAGCGTTTTCTGAATCCAAGGAAATTGAGATGACAGTCGAAAGAAGTCAGTGATGTGTCATGTAATTAAGAACCTCTAAAGCCAAAGCTCGCAAAAAAGTAACTGTTTCTGACTGATTCATTTTATCAAATGAATATAATATGTAGACATATCAATTAACAAAAGTAAATGAAAATCATATTTTGCTTTATGAGATCAATTTATGCTCAGGAATATGTAACTTCTGCAACATTACAAAAACAAAAACTAATTCATTTGTTTCCGGAAGATTGGATACGTTCAATCGTCAGTGATATCTTTATAACACAAGTCAACATATGGAAAGCAGCCTTTTTTGTTTATTTCTTGATATATTCTTAGTTCTCCCAGCTCTGTTTGTATGGTCACAAAATAGCTCTATGATCAGAATTTATATGGTTAGAGCTCAAAGGCTCTGATCTACAAAAAGATTCTTATAAAACTTTCTTAATGACCCATTATCATACTTGCATGCGGTTCGGGATGAAATACATCTCTCGACACAGAAAAATCGTTCATCAAAATTTTGATATCACATTTAAATTTTTTTTATCAACAATAACATACTTATTTCGACGGCCAAAGCACAGTAACCCCCGTAAAAAGGCCATGGCATTTAACAAAATCGCTTTATGCCTCTAGGAATTACACCGTGTCTCAGGTACCGTAATTGCGTTCAATCGGTATCAACTTGGGTTGCAAGCGTCTATTAAGAAACCGGTAGTTATAAGATGGCCAAACTGGATTCGCCTCCATGTCGGCTGCCGTTTCGGTCATTTTGGTAAATTGGTCCGATTTTTCCAAGAAATACAAGTAAAACAGTAAAATTATAAATATTGAAGTCTAAAAATGGGCTTTAAGGAAAATAAAAGTATCTAACGAAAGTAAAGCAAATGTTACCAATTGCAAGGCAATTTAACGATAAGAGAAGTCAACTGTACAAGTTAAGCTACATGAATCCCTTTCCCATGGCCAATGATTGAACAGAGTTTTCACAAAAATTCCGCAAACAGTTTTCCCTTGATATTTAATAACTTATTCGGGAACGAGATATAATGAATTTGCATAAGAAAGAATATATATTTTCCCAAAAAATATTATGGCACCTTTAAGAAAAATATTGTTTTAGTTAATGCGTTCGATCTCATTCTGTTTTCAACCAATGGAAATTGAGCAGTTTTTATGATTGTAGGAAAATTACTTTTTATCAAGGATTCATCCTGGGATGCTGAATTCAGAACCATCATAATAGAAAGAGATAACTGTGGTAGATTTATTAATCGAGGTCTGTTGGTTCAAAAAATGTGGGCAGTTTTTAATTTAGTCCGTAAATTGCTTTCTTTTCATGGTCTTGTAGGGTCATCTATGGTTTTCCTTTCGTTTAATTAATACTTCAAAAATTTCATTAGATGCCATTTTTCATGGACTGTTCCTTTTGTAAAAATAATTAACCTCTTGTAAACGACAAAAGTACTTTTTTCGACATACATGTATGAGACAAAAAGATATTTGTTCCCGTTCAAAGAAATTTGGGATTTGCGAATACAGATTCAGTATTGTATTTGTAATTTAAAGTATTATTAAAATATCAATTTAAATTTCCTAAACCTTAAAAGTCCCCTTTAAAACAGTACAGTTAAAATCAAGTTTGAACCATGCATTTATACATCTTAGTTTTGAGAATTTCAAAATTAACAAAATACATTTCCAAAGATTAACACTTTTACGTTTTGAAAGTTTTAACATTACCTTACCAGACAAATGCTAGCATATTTCACTTAAATACTGTTAATAAAAGGTGGAAAGGGCACAGAATGAGTTAGAACGACAGAAATTGATTTTTTTCGTTTCATCACGAACCTCGTGAAAATGGAAACATTTGTATTCAACACACATCATGGCAATGCAGTTAAGAGCACTGAAGCGTCTTTTCATTGACCTGACCGGAATTCACCCGCAAGCAATTTAGCAGTTCGTGTTCAGCAAATATTTCCTGTTTTCAAGCTTTGTAAAATAGAATTTAGAGACAAGATCTTTTTCCAATTGTGTAACGTGTCAATAACGTCGCATTGATGCATTCCCTTTATGATCATACATTATAAGTCATTATATTCTATAATTAACATTTACGAAAACATGTCCCATTTGATGAACAATACACTATCTCTTATTGATCATTATCACATAGATATGTCTTTACACGTTTTTATGATACCATGTACTATTTAGAGAAGAGGTATCCAAATTGTTAATGGAATAACATATCTTGCCCTTTCCTGACCATACAGATCAACATCAAACACCCAATGGTAACTAATCTAAGTTGCACAGTTCATATCATTGGCAAGGTGTATTCGCTAGAGGGATTTTCCCCCACCAACAAGATTCATCATTTTCTCCCCACAGAGACAGATCAAGTCATGAAATTGTTTATCGAGCCTCTGTTCTAATGAGCCGAGTTTGTGGGCTAGAATGGGACATGAATGATAGGTGACAATCAAAGGTATTTGTGCAATCACCAACGGTGTTTTAAAATAATCATTTTGGCTACTAAATCATGGCAAGGGAATTGTGTTATGAACCACCCTATCCATGCGAGAAGTGTTGTCTTTTGCTTCAAAAATTCAACTGTGTTGTTGCGCCAGAAAACAAGAATATGGTCTAATTAGAACAGAGGTAGGATCAACATTTTGTGACTTGATCTACCTCTGTTGGAGGAGAATGAGATGCATTTGCTTCGATACCAGCCAATCACTGTGTTATAATGACCAAATCATGCTCGAAAACAGAGTGAAGTCAAATGTATAGGACATTGTCCCTGAAAAACGCCACAAAATAAATATTCCTGAACTTGAGGCACGAAGCTACGTTACATCTGTTATTCAAAAGAACACGTTCGTTTAAAGGAATCTTTACTAAATCGTTTCTTGTTGAGATTGATCATCAAATAACATATCCTAATTAAACAGTTGCCTCCAGCCTTCCACAGGAAATGAAAAAGGACAGTTTATTTACTTTAGCGACTAATGAAGAGGTACCATATATAAATCGATAGACAACAAACATGACAACGTGTAATTAAGTTTAATTACATCTCCTTATAATGAGGGGGCGGGATAGCGCAGTGGTTAGCGCGTTCGGCTTCGGATCAAGAGGTCCGTGGTTCGAATCCCGCCAGGGGCTCGGCAACTTTGTCTGCAGTAGAGAACTGTTCTACACGCAGTCAGGTTTGGGTGCAATGCTTCACTGAATTTCAGCGCAGTACCACCCATGGTTGCTAGTTCCAGCCGATGCTCGCAGGTTTCACCGCAATGCATAGCCACAATGGTGTTTCGGGCTTTCTCCCTGCAATAATACTAGCAGCCGCGATATAAGTGAAATAATCTTGAAAGCGGCGTTAAACCCCAGATCACCTCACCTCATCTCACCTTATAATGATGTAACAAAAAAGAACATTATTTAATAATACGACGTGAGAAATGAAACAAATGAATAGTTCAGTCAGCTATGTTTGTCAGCAATTCTCACTCGTGTTTCTTCTTTTCAGAAATCAATCACAGATATTGCATCTCATTCTCTCACAAGAGAGGTAGATCAAGTCATGTAATGATGTTCAAACCTCTCTTTGAATAAGAGAAAGAAAGTTCGAGCTACAAGCTGGAATTGCAAGTCGATTTGTACATCACAAGCGCAGAGCGTATGAAGAGGTTTTTGGGTTCGCAGATCAAATCGACCAAGCACTTTCATTGTCTCAAATCAGGGCGGCTCATTTCAGTACAGATTTACCAAATGAAAAGTCCCAGGGGTTATGCAGTTTTGAGAATTGAACGTTCGTCCCTAAGTAAATTACCGATGATGTCTTGTGCAGCTGTGTAAAACAGGACTTTAACCTAAAATAGTATTGATTAAAGGGGCAGTAGCACGTTTTGAGGGGGAATATGAGGTGATGTCATGAAAATGAAAATTAATGGTTTCAATTGAAAGACAATGCATTTAAACTAAATGGAGGAGTAATAATTAAAATATATATTCTTACACAATTGAATTAACGGTGTACACAAAAAATGTCCGCCAATGGATTTTAGTTGATCTTCATACTTTGTTCTCTGAATATGGAAGATTGGCTTGTGTAATGAGATTTTTGACATTCTAAAAAAAATACATTTAGCGTTAACGTCCAATTATCAGTGAAAAATTAAAAATATAAAATTATCAAAAAACGTGCTACTGCCCCTTTAAGAGTAAAGGTATGAATACCTCTATCGTTGCATTTATGAATACAAACTGATCTCAAGTCAGACAAAACAGTTTTGAAATATCAGAATTAGCGATTCGGATTTTGATCGGATTAAGAGTATAATTTTCTACGTTGCTTTATCATTGTATTAGAACGGCAATCGTGTGGGTTGTTTCAGCATCATTAGCCACAAGCAATACATAAAAATGGAAAGTAGCTGACTAATGGATTTTGTTTGTGAAACATATCTTAAATTCAAGTGATAAAACATAAGTTGAAGTGAGTAACAATGCAACTCATTTGAATTGATGATCGTTTTTGAGATATACATCAGCTGATTAACAGTCATCATCTGTTTGCCTATATATCAAATAAATATATTTCAAGGAATTTCAATTTCTTAAATTGGGAATAATACGGATGTAATATGTAATAAGTTCCGTGCATCAAGTACAATGTAGATTTGGAATGTAGTGCTATGTATTTGACTCGATCTTGTACTAGTATCAGTTTGAAAGTTAAATGTAAGATGTTATGTCCAAATCTATTAAAGTGCTACAACTGGCATTTATGGCATGTGCTGTCATTTTGTTGCAATTTTATTAGGGAATTGATGCAGTGAGTACGTGTAATTTCAGTTGAATATGTGATGGTCAGGAAAGTGAACTGTATGCCTCTAGAGAGATCAGTCTGATTGGTCCGGGGGTTTCTAATCATATCACAAAGCACTGACCTAATAAATATAATGACGTCACACTGTGGAATCAAAAGTCTTGAAATAGTACATTATTTAGAAATGTATAGGTACAACGTTTTATAGAAACATAATAAAACATGATTTTGGGGTTATAAATAGATTCTGATCTGTTATGTCTTCTGATACCAGATACAAACCACTACTTATAGCAAGGTGTGGTAGTGGTTAGCGTGCTGGCCTGCCGCTCAAAAAAACAGGGCTCGAGACCTAGGCTTAAAAGTGTGTTCTGACCTTTGAAAGTCACTTCATCCACATTGCACTCAGTCCACCCTGCTGTACGTTTGGATACCTGAATACAGGAAGTTGGGACCTATATTGTCGCACGAAGAGTTTAGTGGCTGCTTTTAAAGAACAAATCCTTCAGGTTGATAAGCAAGAGTAGGCAGGACTGGGTAGTCGACATCTACTTACTTTGAATGCTGATGGCTCGTGGAGGAGTCACTTTCGCGGTAACAAATGTAGTTGAACCTATATGTAGTTTATTGAACAAAGCCAATCAATTTAATGTAATTGAATTGTGTGCAGTTTTCTTAACTACATAGAAACAACGTTTCAGTGAATTATAGTTCACTATACGTGTACGATCAACTGAACATTAAAAGGTTATACTAAGTAAAGGAACGAAGAACTACGGACATTCTATCACGTATGAGCTGATCAACTGAACATTAAAAGGTTATAGTAAAGTAAAGGAACGTATGAGCTACGTTCTTGTGGGTTTATTTACGTTGGGTTTCAGTTAAGAACGTGATTTAGTACATTTCAGTATGTTGAAGTACATTTACGTAAGTTTGAGTACATTTAATTAGGGTAAAACGTGGTTATTTTCATTGAATGACATTATTGTGAAAGGTTCTTTGACATAATTAAATCTTCTCCATCGTTAATAACGAAATCAATAACATTCAGATATCTACTTTTACTTGCCTCAATGAGTTTCTGGTGGTTTGTGCGTCAACTGTCATCTCTGATTATTAAGTATAGTCATCTAAAGTTCTCACTGAAGTTCGACAGAACAGTTGCCTTTATTTCCGTTTATTCCCTCGTCCTGTCGATCTTCTTTCTCTCGGATATATCTACTGTCTTTATGGTGGCTACATCCAAGTGTTAAATAGCTAAATATTGCCGACAACAACTCACTCACACACAGACAAGGGCAGGTAACTAAAAAACGTGATAGACGAATGTGATAATGTTTGCAAACCAATTTTACATTACCATAGTTGTTACGATAAAAAGAATAAGATTACTCGCGAATAGTCATTCCGGTCACAAGGCCAAGTCAAAGTTGGTATTTTTTAAATGAGCATTTTGTATAGTCTGTTTAAGAAAATCGTAGCAAACAGATCACAACGCATTGTTAAATAGATCAACAGACAGATAAAACATTATGGATTCATTGAATTCTGTCGATTCTACTTGCTTTTTTAATGTGTACGTTTGAAAATTCGTATCTTATCAACAACAAAGTATTAGACATTGTCTAATATATCATCAGACAGTCACAAGAATATAAAATCTGCGAATATTCAGAATAAAATCATGTCCATTAACATTGAAATACAGGAAGTTAAACTTTGTCAATACTTTCGTTTTGAATGTATATGACACATGTAACATATTAGAGTTATCTCCCTTTAGCTGTACTATTGGTTACATTTAGACAAATATTCCGGTTTTCAAAACAAAATATTTTAATTGATATAACATTCAGTATTACTGAAAGTAATAAATAGGATTAAAATCTAAATTTATTCTCTGTTTAATGCAAACGCGAAACAAAACAAATATAACCATGTAAGTTGTAAACATCTTATCGCTGATGTAATCTTATATTTAACTACGTATGTATTACAACATTATTATACATCACATTATCATACATCAAAAATCTAACAATAAAGTCGCGTATTTTCATATTTTACCACAAAGAGGTATATAGAGATTATTAACTGAGTGTGTTTCCGTATCATTAATATCATATAATAGGAATAAAAATTGTATTATGCGAGCCTTTGGCGAGCATAATACATATATTTTTATTCCTATTATATGATATTAATGATACGGAAACACACGAGGTTAATAATTTCTTTATCATATAATGTCATTTAGAAATAAACGGGTTTAAACGAAAATACGATTCCTTCTAAAAATATGTTTGACCTTGATTTCGCGGAGTAATTGCTTTCACAATAAACCAAGGTGAAGGTCATATTGTCGGCAATGTATAGTTGTGAACAGTCTAGAAATATTCCTTCATGAAATGTTTTTTTTTCACAGTGTTAGAAACGTCTTCTACTATCTATCGACATTTTCAGTCTGATTCCGAGTGCACGAGTAAACATTGTATCTTTTTATAACACAAAATGTTTAAGAACTACTTGTCAACGTCGCTACAACAGGGGAAGTAACTCTAACTGCATTTTGAAAAGCTGCATTGTCATTGTTGTTACGCCAGTTCAGTTACGGTATCCTTAGACCAAACGCCGACTATTTGCGAAGGTGAGGTTGTTGCGTTTGTTACTCCGCTACTAGATAATCTGTACTACCACTAGAATATGATTTGTTTTTGCTGATAAGTTGGTAACCGACAAGGTCAAAGCGATCTATGCCTCTGTTATTCACGAAAATAGAAGCACCTTTTTTTTTCGATAGTCGATATTGTTAGCTGCATATATATTTTTTAAACCAACGATGAAAACAACTTGAAATGCTTGGATAATTAAGCTATGATTTCTAAAATACGAATGCGTGATAAGTTTACCCTGACGGATTTTGTACGATATTTTATTCGATAGAAAGTTAGAAACACAAAACCTGAAAACTCCCGACGACGTTATCAATGGTTAGTGACCGTTTTAGGACTCGCATGGCATGCATGGAGTTTTGAGAAAATAGTTCGTGTTTTGACCTAATTTGCATCTTTATCAGATTTTGAGGCAATCGGATACCAAGTTTATCAGAAAGCTTTATTGCATCGATAACACCCTCCATTATATGATAAATACATATATAAAGATATGAAAGGAACTGACAACAGAGTAGATTATTTTTTTATATGGACTGAGTTGTCAATGAATAATCGAATTGTTAGTTTGAGGTTATTCTGTACAAATCATTTCTAACATTTCTGGCATATTTGGAGCATTGCGTTATGAATGTATTATCACAAAACAGATTTTGAATCTGAAAAATTAATGATCATAACAACTAGCCATTGAAATAATTACAACTTTGGAAGAATGATGATGTTCTCGGCTACCATTTAGCGTTGTTCAAGTAATAAAGGACGTGTTCCAATATCAAGGAAAATCAAGGCCTGGATCAAGAATATTGAATTATTGTAAGGTTATGCCCACACGAAGTAAGATGCAAACCTGATTATAGAGTATTAAATGCATGAACCAAAATGCAAAGATGCAATTTCCTCAAGGATGATATACATGTAAGTTCATGAATTCCATGTAAATGAACATGGAATTGTAAATATGGATATGCATTGAAGAAAAATCAATGGTTAGTTTCAAAATGAGAACATTTCACATGCCAGTAACACAGTTTGAAATATATTATTCGAAGATGTGTCTTGAAAATAATGATTTATAGTTATCATTATCGTCATTTCAATTTAGTTAATGAAATTGCAACGAATGTGCTCGACCCTAGTCATTAGCTGTCATAATAATGAATCGATAGTAATACAGTAATTTTAGTTTTATCTGAACGAACTGCATTTATATCAACTCATTCTTATCGTTATAATTGTTGGACTATCAAAATAACAGCAGTATAATTCACTTTATATAAGGGAGATACTTTATCAATTTGAAGTTTAAACTTATTCCCGTTATTATTGAAAGCTTTTCTGTATGTTGATTATATCAATAGCTTATCACTTTCCTTTTTTTTTACTATTTCTTTATTGCTATTTATATTTTAGAAACAAAATTGTAAAGAGGTCTATGTTATAAAGAAGCACATTTATGAAAGGTAAAATTGTGAAAACTGATTAACAAAAGTTAAATATGTTGATTAACAAAACATGGTCTCAAGAACTCTCACACATTGTTTCATGTATGTAATGATAATTTGAAGCCCAAAGACAATAATAAATAACCTTAAACATGTCATTGTGTAAAACAAAACGGGATTTTGTTTACATATGTACAAATATGTACGAACTTTCTATTTTTTATCAACAACTGCCTTTGCTGATACGTTTTAAAAGGTACAAATTGTTAGACATGTTAACATGATACACATGAATAATTTACAAGGAAAATTACTTAAAAGTCTAATAATTGTACCATACTAAACAGTAGATCGAACTCTTTCATTCAGATTAATTTACCTTTTATTTAAATATTTACAGCAAAATGTAACAGACACGAGTTTATGATATCATATGACTTGTTAAATGTCACAATGGGAAACAGTAGCGAGTTATCTTCTCCTGCCAAAATAGAGGGCGCGTCGAATGTATTGGTCCTTTACTTACTTCCGGGTTATCAACTTGCATTACCGCGTAGATATGAATTAGAGAAAAACGCAATAAAACAATGATCAAAATGTAACAGTACTGTACGATTACATTGGAACATTCGCGAGGAATGACAAAGTGAGTAAGTGTCTTTATAAAGAATATTTACGAAAGTTATTCAGTCGTGGCTGGCAAACAGTGAAAGTAGAGACGGTACAGTAGTGTGTTTGTATGTATTGTTTTTGTACCCATGTTGACATATTTGAAAATGATATGATTGAACAAATATCCAGCGTCATTTTACCACTATATAATTGTATTTTGGCGAAAAAGTATTTACGTCTATAAAACTTTAATAACGACTATGTCTTATAAACCAGAAGTAGGTAAACCTGTCAGATAATTTGTGTTTGTGTTTGTAAACAAACGAAAAGAAAGACACTTTTTATTACCAAAATCATGAATGGCAACAGTTTTAATATAATTTAATTTGCGGTTTTTGAATAGAAGGATGAATATCAACAACAATACTTTATTTGGCCTTAAATCTATTGATTTTTAAAACAATATATTATTTTTATTCCATAATCAAGACAAGATTACAGAATACATTAATTACATTTATTACGAATACACAGGAAAATGATGAGCAAACAGGCTAAACGGTCTATATCAATGCTTCTTTTTCAAAAGAATCAAAACAAACCAAAATCAAGTTTGTAAATACATAAGAGGTCAGGAAATACAGTAAATCCCCTTCAGTAAATAAGTGCCAATAAAATGCCTTTGGTACTAAATCTGAAACGGATAACTTAAGAAAACGTCTGGTATCGGTAATGAAATAATAAACAGATTTTACAATGGATTCCTTTTTTATTCATGACACAGATTCGTCGCCGCTAAGAATAGCTTTCAAACTAATATTATTTTGAAAAAAGTGTTGGTTCAATCTGAATCTATCATATAGAGGAGACTGAAGGAAGTCATGAAAACGATCCTCCCGAATTTTACCAGGCACGGTTTTCTGACAAACCTCTATCAAATAGAGAAAAAAATGACTTTTTCGTTGACCAAAGGATGTTTACTCTTTAAATGTTGGGGATAAAGTTTTGTCGCATGAAACGAATATTTTGAATTGCGATAATGATACTTTATAATTATATAATATCTAATACGGATATTGTAAAACTGCATTTTAACATAATCAGCAAAACAAAGACAGAATGTTAAATATTTTGCACATTGATAGGGACAGTAAATTAAATTCTATTGAGAAGTTGTATAGAAAGTGATTTTATTTTGTAACCACAGTTAACTCATTCAAATCATTTCTGATCATTGACTTATATCATAGACATGTTATTTTCATTGGTCAACTCTTCAATCGCTAATACGAGTTTGTTCAAGCTTTTTTTTATTTTTTATCTTGGTTGTACTTAAATTTTGACCTTATACCTCAACCAGTTTGTGTATGACAACTATTACATGCAATAATATTGCAGCGGCCCTTGAGTTATTTTTCAATGCATGCAATCAATGTAAATTTTGAGAAAAAAAAATCAAACAAGTAAATTGGATGTTGATCTAATGATCTTTCAATCCTACGTGACTTGTTTTTCAGTCTTCCGCGAAATATATAATAGAGTTGCCGTTTTAATGGGTTTCTTTTAGTAGAAAGATTGCAATTAAACATCCGTTTCGCTCAAAAACTAAATTTATGACTGTAAAATGTTATTCAAATAGTTTAAGTGTCAAAAGATGTTTTTACTTTTTAATCAAAATGTATGTTGATGACTTTTATATTTACCACTGTATTACATAAAATCGTAATTTCATTACATACATATACATATACAACTTTAGATAACTTTCTATATACAATCATGAGCTGAAAAATATTCCCTTACTTTCAACTTCAACTTTTTTTTACGGTTACAAATACTCATTTTACCATGGCAAAGCTCAAAACGGGTTTATAGACGGGGTGTTTTCGGAGATAATGTAAAATATATAATATAAATAAACAGAACGGAGAGTTTGTATCATTGCATAAACAAAAAGTTGTTTCTTATTTGCAAAGATACGACTCTTTTTGAAAGTGAGCTCTATATTGTGTTATTTCGATGTTACGTTTCTAATTTTCATTTTTTATATACTGTTACTTTGTGTTTCTGGTAAGAATGGTATCCTGTGCAACTGTAAAAAGGTCAATCCTGTCTGGATATTTTATTGTGGAAGCGAAATTCAAGAAGACTTTCTCAAATAAACATGAATGTGATAAGTACAGGATTATTTCTCACTTAATTTCAATATGTTCGTGTTCATGTTTTAACAATTTGACGAAGAATAGAGCCCATCACTCAAAATGATTCACAGTGTGAAGTAAAGCCAATCAACGGAGAATGCATGAACTTCAAATCTACAACGGCATATAAGTGTCATAATTGATTACTTTGTTGATATGCTCATTTCATTATTTGTTAATATGAAATAAATGCTCATTTCATTATTAATTAATATGTGTTAATCTATCAACCATTTATCAATCCATCTATTTATTTCTTAACTTTGTCAACAAATTAGCATAAAACGGTCTATTTTGAATCGTTTGAAGATTATCTGTCAAACCAGTTTGAATTGTCGCTTTCTCCGTAAGCTTAAAACTCTAAAATAGAAATGATAAATGAACCAGAAATTTGTTCTGAATCAACCGACGTCCGTTATCAAACAGTGTCATATGATGTTAAAAATTGGCAGTAAATTAGACGAAATAGACCTGAAAATGTACGAATAAGCTAATATCAGCTAATTAATGGTAAACATTAAATATTCTCATACTTACCTGAATCGTATTTTTATTTATTCATAAAGCATCAATCACCTGGCAGGTATACCAGCTCCAATTATATCTATATTATCGAAATGTATGTAGGCATAAATGTCAATTTGAATTTGTCAATTATTTAAACATGTTATGATCTTTTTGTAAAGCTCCAAACTTGATTGACTTTCAATCATTGAAGAGAAATTCAACTTTGATGGTAAGGGTCACGAACTTCGAAAAATCGAGGATATTTGAAACATCGTAAAAAAACCTTCATGTACAGTACACCAATCCAGTCTAATCATTTCGGTAATCATAAAATAATCCCATAGACATAGTTTGTTGATCTTTTAGAAATCTATACCTAATGTTGATGAAAACACTGTCGCCAATAAAAATTCTATGATGTGACGCAGTGCAGATAGGCTTTCTACTTTTACGAGGTCAAATTTCATAGTTTCGCATCGCAAAACTTTGAATGCGGAAGTAAACGAGGACCAATACATTCGACGCGCCACCTACACGCTCTCTCAAGGGAGGTAACTCCCCACTTTCTCCCATTGACAATTTATGACAATGTCGATTTCACTGCAGTTGTCTTTGGAGTCTGTTGTTCAATTAATTCAGTATGACTGAATACAATAAAGAGTTGATTGATTTACCTGCAAAACAAAAGAATAAATAGAATCACCATAGCTTACCTACAAACCTTAAATTTCAAATATCCTGGAATCAATAAATGAATTTTAGAGAAAAGAGACAGGTTTACCATACCCTTTGTCAGTCAAACTGACATAACATACTCGCATTTCGCATATTCGCATTCGAATAGATGTTTTATCAAATATTTTTTACAGTCCCGTTCAATAAACATTGTAGGCAGGACTGCGTTGTGTCAAGAGGTACAATGGTGTAATGAGATAAAATATTGTGTTGAGATGCTTTTGAATAAACCAATGCAACCGATTGGTTCAAAACATTTCATGAATACATATTGATTTGAGAGACGTTTTTAATATCAATAAAAGGCGTCATATCTAAACATGAAAATAAAGTTGAAATGTCAACGCCGATGATGATCATGACGACGACGACGACGACGATGATGATGATCATGATGGAGAAAATTTTCATTTAATGCTGTTTTTCATTGGTGTGAACAAAATGACGACTTCGATTGAAATTAAAACTCTGTTAACACAAATATCTAAGAAAAGAAAATTGCCTAAAAAACATTTCCTCAAAATATATTGACGTGCTATTAAACAGTTTTGAAATGTATTTTATAACTTGAGGTCAATGTACCATTGGAATAAACAGGGTCACGAGATTTATACGATTGCCTTCGATTTTCTCATTTGGTAGGATGACATTTCAATTCTCTCGGGTAGTATTCTTTTCAATGTCTCAACCACAAGGAGAGTATTCGTTCCACACATTAAGAAGTCAATTTTTTTTAACAGAAAAGAGGATTAAATATTAAAATGAACATAATCAGTTGTTAACATAACTCATGACTCAAATGATCACAGAAATTTATACACTTTGATATCGCAAAAATGATGGAATGGATGTATTACCTGACAATTTTGCAGATATTTCCTTACAGAGATGAGAAACAATGCCTTGTTGTGACAAATGATTCGACATGTAATTGATTCTTATAGTAATGTAGGAATAACAGGATTGTTAAAATACGAGATATTGATAATTGATAAATTGATAATATGTCTTCATTTGTTGAAATGTAAAAAAAACCTCTCAGTGGTAATATTCATCAACAAAGTAATTTTCTACAGTGGCATTTTAGAAGTTGCTTTGATGAAGAAATACAAATATATAGATATACAACTTCTATATTTATGACGAAGGTATATGTATATATTCTCAATCTTCTAATGTTCAGCAGCATTTGCTCTCTTTGCAATAAAGAAGTTGTAAATCCATATATTTGTATTTCTTCAACAAAGAAATTATTCGTTCCTAACAACGTATTTAATCCAGGTTATTTATATAACAAAGAATGTACATGTAGGTATTTATTTATCAAGTGGTTTACCATCTGAAAACAGAATGTTTCAGTGGCTTATGCATATTCAAAACTACAACTCCAATTAAAAAATGTGTTTAAGAGCAGATATCACAGACCAGTGATTCCCCTTCTGAATCATATATTGCAAATTAACTGTTTTGTGTGTGTTTTCACTCCATATATGTTGTGTGAGTTAATCAGTCAAAGCTTGAAAATAAATTACCTTTAAACCTGTCAGTTAATGATTAACAGTTATTGTAAATAATGCGTAAATGATGATTAATGTTAAAGACAACAATGTTTCCGACAACAGGGATTGTTAGTGTAAACACTAACAGAGTTCTTCATATTCTCAATCGTTGTTGTTGCTTGTAAGATCAAATCTTTCGCATTCTCAGAATGTGCTTCCCGCTGACAGATGAAGTTGAATTGTCCCATTTAATAAATGTCCCTACTGCACTGCTTAAACAGAAGGAGGTTTGGAAAAAGTGAATGCATATTTGATTTGGTATTATTGATCGAACCGAAAACAAGTAATTCAAAAGCATTCAGACGTTGAAAAATTGCCGTCAAATCCAAATTGCATATACAATGTTTGACATTTTGACCCACCAATCAACGAAATGTTATCTTGACCATAGCCTTGTCAGTCAATGTAACAGAACAGATTAGATTTTGTAGAAAGACGCCAATCTGACATAGAACTGTGATCTTTACCTTAAAGTGACACAGAGTATGTTGATAGGATCACATATGTCAAATTTTGAAATGGATGTTATTACATCGGGAACCACTAACTGTTACTGAAAATAACAAGCTAAAGGTCCATCAGAACATTAGAGCGAAAATACGGCCATTCAAAGTCGGGATTTTGATCGAAAACCGGACAATGTGGCTCGAGTGGCGCGCGCAAATTCGCCAAACGTAATTTTGAAACCTTCAACTTGTCATAGGCTGACAGGAAGATATATTTGATTCGATAGTGTTTATTATGTATTGTAACTAATAGGTAGATTAATTGGATGCATAATTTCGAATATTAAATGTATTTGAGTTGTTTTCTTGATTTGATTTGAAGTGATGAGATATGAACTTCAAACAGCATATTAGATATTTTGTAGCTTATCAAATCCAAATAAACTTTTAAGAAAGATACTCTGTGTCACTTTAACACCGAATCGTCTGAGTGATAAATTGGTTCCTTGGATAAAGTACACTCTCTCAAAAAAAAAACGCAACCCCTGATGTTTGGCAGTGATTATATCAGTCTTTAACTTTTCATTACACATAGATTATAAAAGATAAATGAAATTTTAAACGGTGAAACAAAAGTATGTGTAGTATAAGGTCTCAATCTCTTAGGTCTCTATCATACATTCGACGGAAACTAGTGGTTGCTTTCTTCAGTATCTAGTATGAGCGCCACCAGCATTGCACCTCCTCGGAACAGAACAGTTCAGACAACGAATCCTTTCCTGAGGTATTGCTCTCCACTCATCCTGTAGTGCTGTGGCCAGTGCATCTAACGTCTTACGTGGTGGTGTACGTGCACGGACACGACGATCAAGATAGTCCATTGTTGCACGAGCAGTGTGAGGGCGGGCGTTGTCATGTTGGAACAACTTCCTCTGTTGGTCTATATTTTCAGAAGGAGGTGTGGCTGTGAAATGTCATTGATAGCGTTTGGTCGTCAAATTGCCAGGAATGATGACAAGGTGTGATCGTTCGTTGTAAGACATGTATCCCAACACCATGATGCTCCCTCCTCCAAATCTGTCGACCTGTCGAACGCAGTTCCGTGCAAAACGTTCATTTCCTTGTCTGTATACACCTTGCTTGCCGTCACGTAATTATGTATCTGGGAAGCAAAGCCAATACTTTGGTATACTCGTGTAGTTTCGGCATAAATTGTAGTTGGTTCTTATATTTGTGGGCTTCAACTTTTTTCGGGGTCTTGGATTCCCGAATGTGCTCTGTTTTTTTCTCTTAAGGAATAAAGAACATCATAATTTAAAATTATTGTACTTCATCCACATAAAATTGATTCAATCGAGGATAACGCAGTCATCTGGACGAAAATCGTTACTCGTACAAAACAAACGGGGATATTACAACACAGTAACACCAAGTACTGTAAATCAACACCGTTGGACATCAGCTTGTAAATTGATGGGTAAGAATCATACGGCTCATTGCACCTGTCCCAATTGACTTGGAATAAACAGAAAATGGTGAACAGTTCTTGTGCTGTTTATAGGATGACTGAACATTCAAATGAACACTGCTCATATGTGACTTTCCATGAATTGAATTGATAAGCTTAACAATGACAATTTATTGGAACTTTTAAATGCATTTGTAAGGGTTGGAGAAAAAAATGCAATCACATATTGAATATCTGTATAACTGCAATGACTGTTTACATATGACTGTGACAGATTAAGAGAAATACCTATCGTCTTCTCGTACTCAAATTGTTAAGCATATTAGATATGAATTTTAATTGAACTTATCATCTTACAGATAAAAATGTACCAGAAAGATTAACTTAGTAATTCGATCGATTATATTAAAGTATGAAAGAATATAAATTTTATAAAATTTAAAAATCAAAACATCCAACAACAACAAAAATGAAAAAAATGAAATTGGTGTTAACAAAACTTACCTTAACAAAATCACACACAATAATTGATTTATTTTAAGTGGAAAAAGAATAGAATGGCTTCAATAAATTTTGGTACATACTTTTCTACATTTGGTACACAAAACAGTTTCTTACAGGTACCTTGAATATTTGTGTGAATGAATAATGTTGGTATACCCGAATCAATGAAGATAGATGATCATGCTTCAAACGATTGACATTACGATTAGCTGGCTAGTCACTGATTTTCAAGATTCTATTTCCTGATTGAACATTGATCAAACGTGCACTTACCTGGTGAATATATTTACTGGTGTGACTCATTTGATACTGATATGATCATGACTTGTATTAGCTTGATATAGAACCCTTAAACACCTTTTTATAATTCTATGATTAATTAGATATACATAGATATAACATACACACTTGTTTGTTATGTTTATTTTGTTTGACTTGGGACATTTTTCTATTCTGAATTTTATTATTCACCTCATTTATATTTTAAGTTTTATTTTAGAATTATAAGGTCGTTATAAAATCATAAAGTCGTAAGATAAAATTCAAATGAAAAACAGGCTGCGCAAACAACGACAGTTTTACAAGTTAACTTCTGAATTTCAAACAGGTTAAAACCATGTTAAGATTTATTTTAGGTGGAAAGAGAATAGAATGGCTTCAATAAATTTTGGTACATAATTTTCTATGATTAGTTAGATATAAATATGTTTGTTATGTTTATTTTGTTTGACTTGGGACATTTTCCATTCTGAATTTCATTCGCAACATCTATATATTATTAGTTTTTGAATTATAAGGTCGTAATAAAATCATAAAGTCTTAAGATAAAATTTAAATAAAAAACAGGCTGCGCAAGCAACGACAGTTTTACAAGTTCACTTCTGAATTTCAAACAGGTTAAAACCATGAAAATTCATTTCTTAGTTAACATCTGAGTTAAGGTCCCCTTCAGGGTAGGATTTCAAGATATTTCGCTCAAATACATTCAACATCTAGCTTCATGTTATCCCATTTTTGCTGTAATATAACTGTAACTGTTTATTCAGAAAACATGCGTACAATATGTTTAACCTGAACTGCATCACAAGGTGTTTTAATTTTTTCATAAGATTGCAATGCATATTTCTTCTTCGGGAATCGTTACCAAAATAAAATGCGAGACAACTTTTGGGAGTTCAAATGATTCTTCGCCGTGTGGGCATGTACTCTATTCCCTGTTTGAATTTGATTATGATGTTATCGGGATTAAGGTTCGCATGAGGACAGCGTATACGTACGTTCATATCAATACAACCACATTTACAATTCTGAACCATTTCAGAAACTTTATTTTATTTTTTTATTTTTTTTATTTTTATTTTATTTTTTTATTTTTTTATTTTTTTCAGGAACTTTTCATTCTGTAACACTTTCCATCTCATGTTGCACAAAAATGAAAATTAGAAAAGAATACTAGAAAGTAATTTACTCGTTATTTGTTGTGTGGGTTCTTCTTACTAAGTATTATGACAATTGAATAACAAATTGATTCCCTTCCTGTTGTTTGGAACTGTTTTGAAAGTAAATACTTCCAAGCGAGTCTCAAAACATCATTTGATAATAGATTGTATCTGTTTTGCCCCGTCGCTTGCAGATAAAACGATCTCTTATGGCGATAAGTAACAGTTTTCACATACCTTAGCCATCGGTCTTTAACAACAATCTTGTGTTTTTCAACATCTCCTATTGGCTTTTAAAGCTTATTAAACAATGTCTTTTAGCACTTAGAAAGCACCCATTTGTTTACAAAACAAGACGAGTTGACCAAAATAGCTGTATGAATACAAAACAAATATCAACTTAACGTGATTAGATATACAGATGTTTAGTGAATGAATACTTCTGAAGGTTGAACGAAGCTACATGTTTATGCTACAAACATGCCACATCAAGTATGAAATCCTGTTTAAACCCTTTCTCTTTGCAATCATCATTTAAACACCATATTTTATCCTGGCCTTGGTTTGAAACTATTCTTGTTTTTGTGTGTTTCCATTTAGTTGACTCTAGATACTTGGAGCTAAGCTAATTTCTTAGATATTTTGACATTTGGCATTGGTTAGATTAAGTATATTATTTTATATTTTAGCATGTGGAAACATTATGGTTTACACTTAAATAATCGTAAAATTTGCATATAAAGCCCTGCAAAATTGGTATCGAAATACGATAACGCTTATTATTATTATTATTACCGTATTTTCTCTAATTAGCACCCGGGCGCTTATTTTTCAGCACCTCTTTACCCTCCGGCGTTTATTAGAGGCCCGGCGCTTATTGGAGACCCGGCGCTTATTTCTTTCACAGAAATTTAAGATTGTTTTAAGCCGTTTTTTATCATGAATACCTGTAAAATGCTTACGGAAGAAGCATTTTTCTAATGGTTAGGACCCAGCGCTTATTAGAGACCCGGTGCTTATAAGAGGCCCGGCGCTTATTTTTCAACTACTAATGACCCCCCGGCGCTTATTGGAGACCCGGCGCTTATTAGAGGAAATAATATTTAACTATGAAGGTGTTGAAATCGAAGGGTTGTCTCAAAACCTTTTGGCGAATGGGGTATTATATGTGTTATTGATTTCTGAATAGGAGATAAACGACAGAGAATTGTTGACAAACGTATTTGACTTCATTTGTTTTATTTTTCACGTCGTATTCTTCAATATGGTTATTTTTTTGTTACATCCTTATAAGGAGATGTAACCAAACTTCATTTCACCTTGTTAGGTTGGCTTTCTGTCGATTTATATAATGTATTTCTTCATTAGTTGCTGAAGTAAATAAACTGTCTTTTTTCATTTCCTTTGGAAGGCTGGAGGCATCTGTTTAATTGGGAAATGTTATTTGATGATCAGTCTCAACAAGAAAGCGAATAGTAAAGGTTCGTCTGAATGAGCGTGCGTTTCCTTTTGAATAACAGAGGTTTCTAATTATTGCCCCAATGTCATGATACTGATTTTGTCTTGTGTGGTTTATCAGGCACAATGTTCTTTACATTTGACCACACTCTGTTTTCCAGGATGATCTCATTTTCTTCCCACAGAGGTAGATCAAGTCCCACAATGCTGATTCTACCTCCGTTCTAAGAAGACCAAATCCGTAGTTTTTGGCAGTTTCTCCTGGCGGAAAAAATGAACCACAATCCATTTGATTTTTTTTAACATATGATAACGCTCCATGAAAATGTTGGTTCATATTAAAATGCCTTTGCCATGATTCCGTCGCAAATATGATAATTTTAGGACAGCGTCGCTGGTTGTGCAACTAACTTTGCTCGCCTTCAATCAGGTATCTAAAAATCTAGTCCACTAAGTCGGCTAGATAGACTTGATCTGTCTCTGTCGGGAGAGTATGATGGATCTTGAGGGTAAGATTGAGAGAAATTCCTCTAGCGAATGCACATGGCCAATGAGATGACCTGTACAACTAAGATATCAGATACCATGGGGTATTTGATGCTGATCAGGACGGTCAAGAAGGGGCAAGAGATGTAATTGCATTAAAAATGTTGTTACTTCTTCTCCTAACTATATATACATGGTATCATTAAAAGGTGTAAAGACAAAACTTTGATATGCTAATGATCATTATGGGGTATGGTACTACTCATCAAATGGGATATGTTTTTGTAAATGTTATAATAGAAAATAATGTCACTCTAAGTAAACATAGCCTCAATATTATCCGTTTCACTCCTATACTGAGTCTAGAAAAGCCTAGTAGAGGTCGCGTCAGCCGACCTTTCTGCGACCCATGACCCTCCAACGTTATTAGTGAGGAGGCAGACTATTGCGACATGGTAAGATGAGTTCTGATTGGTCAATTCGATACAAGGGCTTACGTGACCCTCTACTAGGCCTTTCCAGACCAGGTATAGGAGTGAAACGGATAATATTGAGGCTAGGTTTACTTAGACTGCAATAATGTTTGACTGATAATGTTTGAAAATAAAGGGAACGCATCAATGCGACGTTATATATTACACTTGCGACATGTTACACAATTGGAAAAAGATCTTGTCTCTAAATTCTATTTCACAAAGCTTGAAAACAGGAAATATTTGGAGAACAAGAACTGCTACATTGCTTGCGGGTGAATTCCGGTCAGGTCAATGAAAATACGCTTCAGTGCTCTTTACTGCATTGCCATGATGTGCGCTGAATACAAATGTTTACATTTTCACGAATTTCGTGATAAAGCTAAAAAATCAATTTCTGTAGTTCTAACTCGTCCTGTGACCTTTCTACATTTTATTCATTAACAGCAATTAACTGAAATGTATTAGTCTTTGTCTGTTATGGTAATTTAAAAACTTGCAAATATTCAAAGTTTTTATCTTTTGAATTTTTTTTGGTCAATTTTGAAAATTCTCAAACTAAGATTTATGAGTGTATGGTTCAAAATCAATATTTCAGGCAGTTTATTATTGTTATTTTAAAAGGGACTTTTAACGTTAAGGAAATTCAAATTGTTATGTTGTTAAAGGTTAAAAAATTCAAAACAAATATTTTGAATCTGTATTAACAAAATTGTTTGAAATTAAAGATTCTCTGAACGGCAACAAATACTTATTTTCCAAATATGCGGCATATTGTACAAAGTTCTTTTGTCCTTTTAAAGGGGATGATTTTAAGAAAAAGGAATAATCCAAGAAAATTAGGAACTACTTACATTTTTGAAGCTTGAAACTATAAATTAAGCTAGCAAAAAAGGAAACCATACAAGGTCATGAAACCAACGCAGTTTACGGACTAAACTAAACAATGCCCAAAAATGACTTGAACCCACAGCCCTCAATTGATAAATCTACCACAGTTATCTCTTTCTATTATGGTGGTTCTGAATTCATCATCCTTGATATTTTTATATCAGGCCTGTGAAAACAGCAGTTATCCTGCAATGATAAAAACTGCTCAACCTTAAATGTTGCATTGATCAAAAACCGAATGAGATTGAATACATCAACTGAAACAATATTTTTAAAATATGAAGTAATATGTTTTAGGAAATTATATTTCCTCCTTTTCAAGTTTTTGCGAACAGTATTATATTTAATTGGTCAAAGATCCCACTACGGCACTCATTCCAATATCAGTACTCGTTGACGAATTTATCAAGTATCATGCAAAAACTGCTGGCATCAATTTGGTGTGGACTCTTTTCAATGATTTGCGTTAGGGAAAGGAATTAACGTAGCTTAAACCAAACTTTTTCAGTTGACTTCACTTCACGTTTTAATTGCCTTTCAATTGATTAATTTGGCTATACTTTCGTTAGATACCCCTTTTTAGCTAAAAAGGTATTCACCTTGCTAGTAGTTCAGAGCTTTCGAGCTCTTAAAATATTAATTCTGATCTTAGAGCAATTTTGTGACCGTAAAAACATAGCTGACGAAACTAAAAATATATCTTTCTTCAAGGGCATCTAGAAGTGGCTTTAGTAATACAAGTTAACATATGAAAATTACCTCATTTCTTTAACACGACGTTTCACGTCGTTTGAAAGAAATAGATAGAGAAGTCGTCATCCGTTTATTGACCTGTGTAATGAAGATGTCGTTGACAATTTAACGTATCCATACTCGCAGATAAAAAATGTAATGAGCGTGCTTTGATAAAATTACTTACTCATAAGCATGAATTGATTTTATAGAGATTAATATTGGTTTTGGAGAATTTACACAAAATTAAAGAAAGTAAACGTTATGCAATAATACAATCATGTCGTAATTGGGAGTATAGTATGCTTGGTGCAGAAGATAAGAATAATCCAAATCTCATTTACAAGACTGTGTATCACATATATGGTGGATATATTATTTTTATATTTCCAATGATAATCTGTTGGCGAAATATCAGCAAAGTTATTGTCACATCCCGCCTGTTCTAACCATTATGGTGGCATACACATATACAATCGAACTGTTTTAAATCCCTGTTCACTAAGTATATGTCTATATTAATCCTGGTTAAAAGGAATTGGCATATATGATGGAAGTAAGCAAATAAAGGTTAGCAAAGTTAGACTTTGATTAGATAAAATCAACAGAAACTTCCCGTTTCATCAGTCAGGAACAGTTACTGTTGTTAGTTACTTTTTTTTGCGAGCTTTGCCTTTAGAGTAAGTAACAACAGTGTTTATGTACAAAGTTTAACATGATTTACAATAGTTTCAGTCCTTGATAAAAAAAACTGTGTAATAAATTCTACAAGCATCAAACTTCATTCAAACTAACATTCCCAAATCTTTATTGTTTTCCTTCAGTTTACAAGGAAGCAATAGCCACAAATTTATATTTGTAGTTTATGAAATGGTATTCGTAAACGTGTTTTGTGAAATAGAAGACATGACGGAATATAGGTAAGATATGTTTCAAAAAGGAATCTTTGTTAATATCATAATACAATTTCCTTATACTTAATTGGTTCATTATCGAGTGATCTATTGAAAAAACAAAACCTTTGAAGGAATTGAAATGAACAAGAGCCGATTTGGGCTAATAGTGATTTAATCCTGTTGTTGATAACGGGAATTATGCTCATGTAATGTTTCATAACATTGGTGCCTTTTTAATCTTTCAATGTTTTAATGATTTATTCAGTTAATTCACTTCGATAATGTTTTTCAATTTTTGTTTTAAAATTCCTTTTATTTGATATATATTATGAATTTCGTTAGTGTCTCAACCAATCAATACAAAAATAAACCAATTAAAGCGGCAGTAGCACGTTTTTAGGGGGAATATAAGGTGATGTCAGGAAACTAAAATTAATGGTTCCAATTGAAAGACAATGTATTTAAACTAAGTGGAGCAGTAATAATTCAAATATGTAACGTATAGTTTAGCATGAGATTCCTTTTTCTTACATAAAATGAATTAAAGGTGTTCACACAAAATGGCCGCCAATGGATTTTATGTGAATCTTCATACTTTGTCCTCTGACAATGGATGATTTGCTTGTGTAATGAGATTTTTGACACTGTCAAAATAATATATTTAGCAATAACTTACAATTATCAGTGAACATTTTAAATATAAGTTATCAAAAAAAGTGCTACTCCAACTTTAAATCCTTGGAAAACTTAACACAAAGCTTATATAATGTTGTGATTAAAAATCAATTTCCGAATTCTGTCATTGGACGCTTCATTTGATAATTTTTCTTTTTTTAAATCAGTCAAAATATACCACTAGGAAATGAAGCATTGTCAAACATTATGGACATTTTTAACAATTATTAAATTTTTACAATTATTAAAAGCTTTCAGTGAATTTTAGCAAAAAGCATCATTACTTTCTGTTAAATACTTGAAGAAATGTTTGTATCGATTTACCAATGTACATGTCTATTGTACAATATCTCATAGGGATATTAGCGTTTTTGTATTAGTAAATACAGCTGCGTACCTTAAGTTTGTTCACTTATTTGTGTATCTAAGTGCAAATATCATGTAAATTGGATTTCGTTTTGACGTCCACAACATAACTCAAGGAGCACTTACAAATTACTAATTATCCATTAGCAAAAAAATCATTTCCAAACCATATTCTGGATTGTCTTGTAACTGGTACTGAATTTTGATACTTGACATGATCAACTAGATGGATGGGGTCACATTTGTCAAATTCAGATTTTCTTAAATTTCTTTTTAAATATTCCATATAATCTCTTTAAGAAAGACATCAGTACAAATACATTGCAATCTTAAGATACGCAGCTGTAAAGATCTCACGAACAATGAACAAATCTTATCAATGGAGACATTATTTTCTAAACAAAAGTATAGTCTTAAGACAAAAGTTTGATAAAGGTTCCCGACTTCATTTTCCTATTTCAAATGGTTAAAATATATTGACACATGGCTGCTATAGGTTTTATTGATAATTGAAAATTTCTTCTTCGACTACACGTATTAGGTTCGTTATGAGACTCTAGGCTCTCAAAAGATCATTCTTTTGGCAGAGGAAAATTTTGGAAAAGGTTGAATAATAATAATTTCAAACACGTGCAACTGCCCCTTTAAGTGATAGAATTCGGCAGCCCAAATCAATAATACCGTTATTGATGCTGGAGCTAAGAGGGGTCACAGACCTGACTGGTATCTCTAGGGATTCTGATTGCTTCCCGTGTTTGACAGATGATTCACTCTGTTGAGAATTAGCAAGGATATTGGTAAAGTTGAGACATAATCCTTAAACTATTTTGTCTTTCTTTTACCATACCAGAAGATTACAAACGAACATTTCTGCTGTTAGATAACCCAACTCAACTGATTATCAGCATATTTACATACTTGAAACAATACCATACCAGGACGTTGCAAAAGAACTTTTTTGCAGTTGTACTTGCAGTATTTTTTCCCTCAGTATTCTTCATGAATACAGACATTAATAAAGTTAGTTGTTAGTCATATGATAATTTAATGTGTTAAATTTCGTAGTGGAGAAGCATCAAAGCGAATCTTCATATTGTAGATGAGAACAGAATCGTGTCAAAGAAGTATTTAAATCTGTATTAAAACTAAGATCAGATACATGTATGTTAATTAATTCGAAAAAAGAAAGAAAACTTCAACTGAATATTATGAGGGATAAATTTCAGGTCTGAACTTTTGTATATATACCGAAACCTGCGGATTTGATTTTAAATCCTTAATAAATAAAATGGGATAACAAATTACAATGTGAGTCAGTCGGACATGTTTGAAATATCCATATCCAACTGTTGAGTTTAAAGTCTCAACATTTCAATACAAAGCGAATCTCACTCAAGTGTCTGCTGCTATAAAATATATCAACACAAGTTGACAAATGTAACAAATATCCAAGGCTTGATATCAGAAGACACGTGGGTGAGATTCTATTTAACATCATTTTTTCATCACACAGCCCTCCAACTTATCAGTGATGTCATAGCATTGTGACGTCATGGTGTTAATGACGTCATAGCATTGTGATGTTGTGTTCATGACTTCATCGTATTGTGACGTTATTACTGAAGATATAAATGTGATGTCATGTATTTTCTGATTACAGGGCTTTTTTCAAAATCTACTGTCAAAGCGATATCTCCTGTGAAACACAGTTTTGAATGATAAAATAACTATTCAAGCTGTTGACATGATTTTTCAAAAATTTACTAAACTTAAATCTAAACTTTACTTAAAATGTATTCTGTACAACTTATAAGAAAGATAAAACCAAAAAACTGTATACGAATTACAATATCGAGCTTGCTCGTTACATGTGATGAAATCAAGGAACAGCAAGCAATAATCGATGCTTCGCTAATTGAACATGTCAGAGCCGGACAAAAGGGATGACAGTGCAATGGCCTCTGGGATTAACAGTGTCGGCAACACTCATCTATTTCTTGTGACTGCAGACAGACCCCTGTTCATTAGCAGATGACCCGAGGCTAATTTCACCAGTCAAGGACTTGACTTTGTAACTCATGTTACCGATGATAGTGAAATCATGGTTTGGAATCTTACATTATTATTGAATTCGAAACTTTATCTTTCAATGTATCCTTGTGAATTTGATAAGAAACTTTATTAAATCATAAATAAAAACACTAGGAGGGGTTATTTAGAGAACTCAAATGCTATGTTACCATAAGGATTTCTTATTTTAGTCAGATTAGCAGGATTTTAACTTTGGTTTAAGTGATGTTTAGATGGTCTCTTAATTATAAATACATTTTATCGAATAGAAAGTATACAAAGGAAAGTTAAAGCTTGGATTTGACTTTACAAAGATTATGCTCAGGAATTTAAATTCAAGCACTACATGTTCAACACGTGTTGTTCAACAATATAACAAATTTTCGTATGCACAAAAACCTATATTCACAATCAGAATATGAGTTTGCATACTTATGACAGTTCTCTTGCAGATATCTACCCGTAGCATCAAAAGCAACACTAATTTTGCTGAACAAATTGGTGAGACCTATGATGATGATACAAATAGATAAGTAAAATAAAGAACATTTAACTTCAAAACCCCTTATAAAAGACAAATTATAGTTTTAGTTTTTCTTTGCACTATTGAAGTAAATGTAGTACAAATGCCTTGAATTTCAATCAACAAAAAAGTTCATTTGTTTCTATATATTCTACAGAGCCGGACAAAAGGGATGACAGTGCAATGGCCTCTGGGATTAACAACAACTGTGACAGCAGACAGACCCCTGTTCATTAGCAGATGATCCGAGGCTAATTCAACCAGTCCAAGCCTTGACTCTCATACTCATGATAGTGAAACCATGGTTGGAATGGTAAAATATTAGTGAATTTAAACCTTTGCTTTCAATGAATGTTGGGCGATTTTGAAATCAATCAGCTTTCATAAATTTAGACAAAAGTTTAGAGAACCAAAATGTCTTTACTTTTTGGTTGTAAATATTTGATGCTAACACGGAAAGAATTAATGTCACTAAATCCTTGCACATAACGTAGCTCCAACGTTCTGCATACTAAGAATACTGCTAAAATCGCTAGAAATCGTATTAGCGACCAAAACAATGCATCAAAATGCTTAAAATGGTCACAGGAGCTCATATTTATGACTGAAACCTGTTATTGTCGCCTTGCGACTATATTTTTCTTTTGTAATCAACTTGTGGCACTAATTTATAAGTTCACTATTTTATCTGTCAGCTTGTTGTAAATGATCCTATTTCAATGTTTACCACTTGACTCACTACCGTATTGTGTTTTTGTGGTTTGTGAGCTTTAAGACAGATATGCCAACTTGAGTTTACATGCTGGACAAGTGAACGGGTCTCGCTCTATGCCTCCCTTTCCGTGTGTTCCCTCATTCTTTCTTCCTAATCTTTCTGCTCTCTTTTGGGTCAGAAAAATAACTACTGAACGTGTTCTCACACTCACTCAGTCGTTTCCTAATAAACAGAAGACAAACTGTTGTTTTGTTGTCTGACCTGAACCTGTCTAGTAGTCTGACCCGACCGATTTGAGAGACTTTCACTGAAACACCTTGAGAACACCAGGATATCGAGATATTCTCCCATCTTCCAACATCTAACATCCCATGACAGGAATGCGTTACAAACAAATCTGTATCCAACACGCGATTCTGCAAGTGATATCATGAAGATTCCTTGTCTCTGACAGTTGTAACAATTCTAACCTGTAATTCTAATTCTAAGTTTCAAAGCAATTCCAAGTTCGATTAGTAAGTGAATACCCTGATTGTTGAATTGCGTGAGATTTTTTACAATTTCCAACAGTAATTTGCCAGTATCTTTTATAAACACTGCTTTTCTGTAATAAAATGGTGTGAGGCAAAGCAAATTATACTTTGAGGTCACAGAAAGCATTAGTTGTTAGCATAATTCTCTAATTCTACACTTTGTCAATGAGGCCGCACAGAAAAATACCCCGTGCATCGGGTATCAAGCACGAGACACGAAATAGATGTTGCGAGCATGCACACTTTTTCCAGTTCATGAATATACAGATACAAAGAACAACTTCTTGCAAATCGTCAATTTCATATATGGTTTTGGACTTCATATGTGCTATTTTACGACAGTGGAAACGTAGATAGTGACCTCTATTTAGGCATCAATCGTTCTGATTGTCAACATTAAGACATCCTAAGCTGCCTTTATGTTTGTTAGAGTTTATTTGTTGAAATGCTTTGTATTCAATTCACTTAAATTTGTTTTATATAATTTTTTATTTTTGTTACATTTTACAGAGTTGCGCATACATAAAAGGAATATTATGAGTTTATCTGAACAATAAATGACAGCTTGACCAAAACTTGTTAAAGTTATTAACATCAGAAGATATTGTTGCTGCATATTTTGTTAGTTCATAGTATTTGGCAAGTTCCAGTTTGATATCATTGAAGTCTGGTTTCTTGTGCTGTGCTCGTCTGTTAAAAATGAGGTTTTTGATAATTTTTATGATAATATTTAAAGGACAATTGTTTCTTTGAGTGTAATTCACTTAAATTATGTTATTTAATATCTTTCTTTTGTCTGAACTGATATTTTGTTGCCATATTTTGTATTATAAGTTATAAGTAAGCTTTTGCATGGTTCTATTCTTTAATTTTCGCAAATTTAATCAGTTTATTCAAACATATGTGAGTGCAAGAGTATCAATAAGTTAAGTTTAATTGCTTTTGATTTATGATGAGCTTAGTCAAACACATTGAATCAATAGATGTTTTCTTTTTCTTTTATAAATTTCAGTTGGCATCGTTAAAAGAAAATTTCAAAAGTACCTTTGCATCCGATCTCAGGACAGTTCTGAGTCCAAATACCGATAATGAACAAGATATTTTTATGAACAGTTGCCATGGACAACAACGCCCAAGTGATATGTAATGAATGATTACTGCTCAAATTGTGCAACATCAGGCTTTTATTATATATAAAAGTTAGTTTCTTTCTATTGTTATATACAGTATCTTTTCGAGAACCGTATTCATCAATGATCAACCAAGTTGTTACAACTTGGAAGTTTTATAAACATATCATGCACATGATAAAACTATCCTTTGTGCCCAATTGTCGAACGTTAATGTAAATTGATAAATTTTAATTTCAGTCATTTTATATCATACATGTACTGTTTATGAATGATCAAAAATGAGATAAATGATTTTTTTATTTGCTTTAATCCATTTTTGTGCCAAAGTGTCATAATGCTTCAATTGAAAAAAACCTGAAGGTGTGATGGGAGAACTTTGAGCTATCATTTCAGGTTAAGATTTGAAAGGTCGTATTCAATATAAAATACTCAAAGGAAAATTTCCTCAGATTTGATATAAGCTTGGATAGCTTATTTTCTCAGTTTTATATAAAACAATAACTGTTGTTGTTTAATAGTAATGTTTATTGATATATAAAACGCTTGAATTTTATTCATAATTGTCTTTTGCAAACAGATTATGTTGATGGTGTTTGGTATTCAATTCACGTCTCCATATTAGAGTTACATTTTTGATTACATTAGAAAATATAACAACAGGACAATTGAGACCTTTTTGTTATGATGGATTTATTTTCTCACAAATCATTATGTCTATGGTGGACAAAGAATGGTGTGATTTTCTTTGAAAGACCATTCTCTCCCCACAGAGGCAGTTCAAGTCATGTTGATTTAGCCTCTGATTTAGCCTTGAACAGAGGCTAGATCAACGTTTCATGACTTGATCTGCTTCTGTTGGGAGAGAAAGCATTTTTGTTGAAATTTAGCATTTGTAAAGGGGCAGTAGCACGTTTTTTGAAAATTGTATATTCTAAATTATTCACTGATCATTGTACGTTAATGCTAAATGTATTATTTGTATAGTGTCAAAAATCTCATAGCGCAAATCTATCATCCATAGTCAGCATACAAAGTATGAAAATTCACCTAAAATCCATTGGCGGCCATTTTGTGTGAACACCTTTAATTAATTTTGTGTAAGAAAAACGAATCGCATGGCTTAACATGACATCATATATTTGTTTTATTAATACTTCATTTAGTTTAAATACATTGTCTTTCAATTGAAACCATTAGTTTTCATTTTCCTGACATCACCTTATATCCCCTCTAAAAACGTGCTACTGTCCCTTTAAAGTGTCGGGATACATGAGTATGTATCAGAAACCTGATAACTACAACCATAACGGTTCAGTGGGTGTAAATATCCCTCTCAATTATTCTTTTAATTAACCTTTTTCATTATTGTTTTCATCGTTTAATACACAATTTACATATAGTTAGACCATAAGCAATTAAAAGTACATGAACATCTATCTATACAAATCAAGTCAGTTATCATTCACAATCACATTTAGGAATATACAAGAAGACTGGAAACTCTAAGGAGATTTTTGAGCCGCTTCATTGGGATCAAGGATAAATTCATCTCAAAAAAATACTTGAAACTAGATAACTTGTTCGAACCTCTCCTTACATGTACTTCTTAACTGTCTATCACTAGGTCACAATCATTATGACGTAATTTGAAAAAACAAATATCCTTTAATTTTCATTACTATATTTATATTATTAGAGAATAAGTCGGATAATAAGAATAAATACAGAAATGTATTTGACGAAAATAGAGAATTGAAAAAGTAAGTTTGTCAACAGTCCACGAAAACTTATAACATCATGATTCCTGTAAAGCAGGAACACTATTGCCGAAAAACTGGCTTTAACAAAACAAGGTTAAACATAATTATTATATTTTGCTTAGTTTAAGGAGAGATGGGACGTAGCATTTTGGACTTCTGCGCATGACAGTTTTAACGTATTTCGCGTTGTTAGAAATTTTACGTCTATGTTTAAAAAACTAATTTTATGCATTTTAAAATAATGTATCTAAGTATGTATAGCATGAAATGTCAGTTTACTGTTATTACATTCAAACATCAGCGTTTGGTTTGCATTTTGAGAGTTTTACAGCACCCGATCGGTTTACGGCATTGTTTGTAAACAACGATCAGCTGATTTCGTAATGAGTTGGCACTCGCTCGATCACCGCGATCGGGGCAATTTTGTAACCTTTCGAATCTCAAAAGATCCCAGGTTGTCTCCAAAGCTTAGACTGTGTGTCAAAGGAAAACTTTGCACGTTTCTTTGCCCTGGTTGATTGACCACGACTATATCATCCTGCGGTTAGAAGTACCAAATCAGAAAGTGCCCGCACCCGTCTCAGTTTCACTCGGCCATGTTAAATACGTGAAGAGGTCCGGCTGACATTCCCGACACCGATTCTAACGACTTTGTTTCCTCTCCCGCGAGTAAATTCAAGACTGGACAGAAGGAAGAAGAGTAGCTGACCTGCAAGTTCTTGCCTGCCAACTTGACCACTATGTCCAGTGCAGTTCTCGTCCCTGGTAAATTTCTTTTATGATAAATACTGTCACATAAAAAACGATCCACATTTTTCTAAAAAGTGCAATTGGTTGATTATTCGTAAAGTTTTAACTTGATTACAAATTATTTTTATTTATCAAAGCTCAAAATTCACCACTATTTTGAAAATTCAAAGTTGTTTTTCATAACTTGATGAAAATGGAGAAAAGATAATCAACTAATATATGAAATTAAAAAAACAAGATATTTGTATGACGTCTTGTCATTAGCTGTTTATTTCAATTCAAACTTTTGATGAAAAGTGTCATAAGCAATATTTAAAAATATTTTGATGAAGTAATTGGATTTCATTATTCTCATTCAAAAATTTGTAGCATTTTAGAAATTTGAAGCATAAAAATACTTTCATAGAGGGTATTATATGAGTGTCCATGACATACTATGTTTACGACACGAGTGGCAAAATATTAGTATTTCCCGAGCGAGAGTGAGGGATATACTGATATTTAGACACAAGTGTCGTAACCATAGTATGTCGTGGGCACGAATATAATATTCTGTTTATTACCGTAGTCCCAAAATTCAAGAAAATACTCAAAAACTACTACCCAGCATAGGCGGACTAGCGGTCGCAGTCCCGTTTAGATTGTGACGTCATCGATGAACGGTGACGTCAAAGCATTGTTTATAACGTGACGTCACAATGAAAAAGTGATATTTTGCCCTAGGGCAACAAATGAAAAATATGAACCTCGGTATGACTGCCCTAGTAGGTAATAAATTCTATTAGACCATGAGCGATGTGTTTTTCTTCATACTTGATAACATTAGGGAAATTATTAGATTAGAAGAAAAATAATTTTTCTTTTGTTTCTCAATTTCTATTTTGCAACTAGGATAAATTCATTCACAAATAAATTAATTGATGAAAGACTAGTTACCTTGTCTTGAATACCATTTTCATTGTAAGATAAATCCCCATTAAAACATTATCTGGGATGTTATCTGCTCAAAGTCATCAGGACAGCTGAGAAAATTATGAGATACTGTAATTCCTCCAATAAGCGCCGGGTCTCCAATAAGCACCCAGGTCCAAACCATTGAATTATGTCCCTTAGTAATATTGTTATAGATATTCATTGTAAAATACTGTTTAACACAAACTTCAATTTTCTAAGAAAGAAAAGTGCCAGACCAGACCTCCAATAAGCACCGGGGGTAAAGAGGCCCAGGCGCTCATTTGAGGAAATACAGTATTATCTTAAATCTATCAGATAGATTGACTTTGTCTATTGTTTCCACAGAAACTGATGCCCACATCACCCAGATTGCCATCTTACCCCACAAACCAAAAACTAAACAAGCCTGAGATGTGACTGGTCTTACTTGTGATACTACAGATGTTCAAGCATTATACACCTGTACCTGCTGTACCCATCACAGTTGTTTGAAATTGTTTGAAATTGTTGTTTGACCCTCATCAAAAAGATTTCTTGAAAAGATTCAACAAATTTATTTTATGTGGCCATAATGCTAAAACCTTTATTCTAGGGTATTTGTCAATTCAATTAATGTGATAAGTTCAATGATTATGCACCAACTTTAGTTGGTTTTATTGACACACTGCCATTGTTCAAAGAAATGTTTATAGAAATATCTTGTTACAAACAGGATTTTCACAGATTGTCACACATTTGCAGGTCACAAGACCAAAAGGGCCCAATTGTACATAATTCTGAGTCTTTATTATTGTACAAACACATTACTGCAAATATTGCAATTTCTCATAAAAAAAGCCTTGGTAGAGGATGTTAAATTTGGAATCAAATATCATTAGCCAAGTATATGTATTACATAAAATTCAACAAACACAAAATAATCAATCTATGTAGCTTTATTGAATAATTCCATATGATAAAAAGAGACAAAATAACAATAAACAAGCATTTCAACATTTCATTCATTCGTTAATCTTTAGTGGGATGACACGTGTCAATGGACGTTTGAGCACTGTTAGTTACCAGTCAGTCTTTGTTTAAACTCAGCCGAGCATATCATTGGGGGAGTAGTACAACTACTAGTCAAGACGTAATCACCTAGTGTTTATTTAAGCACTTTCAACACCTTTGTCGGTATCCTTTGACTGTAGATTGGCTGCCACTTTGTCTGCGTACCACTCAGTGAATTGTTCTTTCATGATTGCTTTCAACTCGCCATTGACCGACAGATCCATGGGTTGTAGCCAGGGATGCAGAATTATCGATAGATAAGTTTCTGAATATATATTATTTATAATATATTATAGTATATAATATACGCTGATAATAATGTTTTTTTTCCAACAAATTTTAAATTTATTATCTCACGTAAATAAACAGTTGAACATGTGGTAATTTGTGCTTTGGTTCGAGACTACAATTTCCTAGAAAACTACAACACGTGTAAAAATGCGCTATGGTTCGAGATTACATTTTCTTAGAAAACTAGAACACGTGACTCAAGTTTTTCAAATACGATAATAATTTTTATCAAAAACATTCCCATTACTAATGTTTATGATGAACATATATTATCATTATATTCTATCACGTAATTAAGCCTTATATGATGTTCAGTTACGATAACAATTTTCAATGCGATCATTAAATATTCAAAATGGCGGCCATCGCTGCACATGCTAGTAATCTACATACCTGAAAAAAACATGACGTTCAAATTCTCTTTACTCAATACATGACACTGAGATGATCCAATAATTAAAGATAACAAGGTAATTATGGCGTTTGAATACAGGATTAGTTGTTTCATTGATGACCGGTTCGTGTTTTCATAACAATTATGACCGATACAAGCGGGGCACTTGGCCTTTATTGATTGCTTGTTAGCCTGATAATACCAGTAAATTGGGAGGTGATTTTGTAAACACTAGTTATCGCCTGCTCGCGTTAATTAGTACACGCATTTGTGTTTGGTGGACGGCATTCGCTTTAATTAATACACGCGTTAATTTGTTGATTTACAGTATCTATTTAGTAATAAAGAAACTAAAACATCATTGAATCAACATACAGGTACTAGAAAAGTAACAAAAAGACCCAACCATCATGTAATTTATAATTAAGTACAAAATTTGCTTTGATATTACAACTGTAACTGCCAAGACCAATATATTTTAGTAAATTTGTCTTCAAATAAGTTTATGTGAATGAAATATAAATTTGAAAAATTACATTGCATAATTCAATTGTGGTCCCTAAATTTTTAAAAGAGAAAGTAAATACATTGAATTAGGATTATGAGCACATCTTTTTGAGTTAGATATTTGTTTACTTTATCTGATGGACAAAAAGTTCTATAATGGAGAAATCTTCCAAAAACAAGCTAGCAGAATATCATTGCCTTTTTGCTAAGATTAGGTCTAAAAGATACCTGCTAATATTATATATGGTTTACTATGTATCAGTCCATAGATTTGATGAATGATGTTAGATCTTACTACCAACAGATTCAATTACTAGAAATTTCACATCACCATTATTATTTACTACTGTTTGATGATTTACTATGAAAACATTGAATTCTTAGAACTTATTTTGTCTTGAAAGATATTTTGTTATTTAAGAATCTGAAATTTAAAAAAAATACCCCCTTAGAATTTTAAACATTGGATTTTGTCCTCAAATCACAACAATTGTGACCTATTTGCCTGCTTTTGGAACCTGATAAAAAGAGTCAATGGATTTGACAAACTATTCATGTATCAGATATTGACTGTGTGATATAGCTATTTAAAAAAATTTCCATTTCACTTTGTGGATTATGGATATCATATTGTTTATTAGTTATGTGTGCTCTTATCATGTGTCCCTTATCAATAGGTTAAATTGTGTATTGAATGTTATGACTGAATCAATTGGTGTTAAATTTACAACAAATAAAGCCTTTTAACATCAGTTTTTACTTCTGTCATCATTTGTTAGCAGCCAGAGACTCTGTCAGCCAGACCCAAAAATAAAATAAAAGCCTAAGCAAGTCTATAATAATACTTGAGCGCTCAATTTTAGGAAATGAAGAAATCACAGTCTCCTTTTCATTATTTTTACATGTGTGTTTTAGGGGGGGGAGGGGTTGCACGAAATTTCCTCTTTGAATCGTAATGATGTTGTCGATATTATCTGAAGAGTACTGCAGAATTAAATTAAATCATTTTCTTGGAACTTTCGGACGGCACAAACATTTTCATAAAAATCAAGATGACTTGAGTTGTGAAGAATCTCCGACAGATAAATGTAACATGTTGATCAAATAATCTACATTATGAAAGACTTTCGGGGTGCAGGGCTGAATAGTACTGCTTTACAATGTAGGGTTATCTGTCTAAAATACGTAGTGTGTTCTGTAGCTACCTGCATAACTTTATTTCGTCCTGAACATAGAATGTCGTATCCATTACAAACCCGGAAGTGGGATCGTGGCTGATTTGTCTAGCCTCGAGCCAAACTTTGTTCCTAAACTTTGTTAAAAATTTACTTATGCATCTCAAATGTTAATCAATTTAATTCACTTATCAAAACGTGTTTCTTGTTGTTTTCAGTCTATTTTCAAATATACTTTTATCATTTGATATGGTCCGCAAAGCGCCCGGCGCAAGCGCTACTCTGTGTTGTGAAAACACGCCGTAACGCGCTGCACTGTGCACAGTACTGTCCGGCGACGCGAAAAATCGAATTTCGGCTTTCATATAATGTACATTTCGCGTCATAACTTTTTAATTCGTTCGGTGACCCCTAATGAGTTATATATTTTTGGAAAGAAGAAGCGATTTTCTTTCATGTCACAAAGTATGAGAAAATCGTAAAATGTGTGAATATAATTTATCAATACAATCGGTTAGAAAATGTTTTCGTAAATCGCAATTTTCATTTTCATACCATCATAACTTTTTAAAAAATATATTTTTTTCCAAAAAAAGGCATTTACAATACTTTTTTATATTTAATCCCACATAATATGAAATATTAAAGCAGTATTACAACTCTTTTTATCTAAAAAATAACTTCAAACAATAATGCCATTTTTTGACATTTCTCCCGTGGCCACAAATTTCAATGGGCTGTAGCTCCGAAAATCGTTCGGTGACCCCCATTTTTTATTTCATATATGCATTCTACATATAAAAAATAACCAATGTACCAAAAATTAGAAAATTCTAAAATATTTGAGTTGTTCGTCCCATCTCTCCTTAAAGGGACAGTAGCACGTTTATATAAGATGATGTCAGGAAAATGAAACTAAAAATGGTTCCAATTGATAGCATTCTCTCCCAACAGAGGCAGATCAAGTCACGAAATGTCGATACAGCCTCTGTTCTATTACGCCGAAATCCGTGGGTTCCAGCAGTTGCCCCTGGCGGACAAAATTTACAGATAACTTTAGAAAATGACAACGCTTCTCGCATAGGGTAGTTCATATCACAATGCATTTGCCAATCAGTAGTCAAAATGATGATTTTTCTCTTATCAGCGTTCGCTGATTGCACAACTAACTTTGATTGCCTCCAATCAGTCATCCCCCATTCTACCCCACAAAGTCGGCGTAATAGAACAGAGGCTGTATCAACATTACATGATTTGATCTGCCTCTGTGGGGAGAGAATGCTTGAAAGAAAATATAATATAGCTAAACGCAGCATAATAAAATCAAATATATAATGTTAAGTTAAGCAAAGCGATTCCTTTTTCTTACACAAATGAATTAAAGGTCTTCACACTAACATCGCTGTCAATGGATTTTATTTGAATCTCTAAAACTTGTTCTCTGACTATAGATATGGATGGATAATTGGTTTGTGTAATGCGATGTTTTACACTATCAGCGTAATACAGATAGAATTACGTACAATTATCAGTAAAAAATGAAAATATAAAATTTTCAAAAAACGTGCTACTGCCCCTTTAATGGATGCACATTTGATTGACAGTACAAAAAATGTCAGGGAGGTTTTTGTAATCCAACTGTGACAATGTCTCCCTATCTAAAGAACGTGGATAAATACAATTATGTTTACTGTAAATGCACATATTTTGTAATTACCGCTAGATCGAAGATGACACTAAATTAGAGAAAAGGATAAATAGGCCACTTTAAAGGGGCAGTAGCACGTTTTTAGGGGGAATATAAGGTGATGTCAGGAAAATGAAAATAAATGATTCCAATTGAACGACAATGTATTTAAACTAAATGCAGCAGTTATAATTCAAATTTATTACGTAACGTTTAGCCATAAGATTCCTTTTCTTACACAAAATAAATATAAGGTGTTCACAAAAAATGGTCGCCAAGGAATTTCATGTGAATCCTCATACTTTGTCCTCTGACTATAAGAGATTGGTTTGTGTAATGAGATTGTTGACACTGTCAATATAATACATTTAGCAATAACTTAAAATTATAACTGAAATTTTTAAAATATAAAATTATCAAAAAACGTGCTACTGCCCCTTTAATACAAAGATACATCACTTGAGATACTTACACTTTTCTCTCTGTTCGGGTCATTTCTCCTATAAAAAGTTAAAACATGGTTTTCTATGGACAAATTTTATTCCAGGATAAACGAAACGAAGACCAACCCTTTTCATGAACTGTTTGATTAATAATTTCCATATAGAATAGAACAGGAAAAAAATGATCATGACGTTGAAAGTTGTGAAAACATATTCGTATTGTTGTGTTCCAATTTGTAGCATATTTTTGTACACAGGTAATCAAATTTGTCAATTTAGGATATTTAAAGTAGAGACAAGATTAGTCCCCCCTCCTATGTCAATAGATTGAATAAATAACATACACTAGCTTGTCATCACACAATTTCTCTCTACTAACATTTTACATTTCCACAATGACATCTGAAAACTTTCAAAGCAATCCCTCTGTGGGTAGTTGAAGCTACATGTCGGTTTCTTCATGTCTGTATTTATATCCTGAAATACTCTTTATAGCAGTAATGTTATTCCATTTTCGATTTAGATGACCTTTAAAATCAAAGGTTTAATCTAAAAGACTGATCCAAAAACATCAGATCCTAGTTTGCATTTTCAAACTTGGAATCTTTGGACTCTGAGTAATCAAATTTTCCAATATTCAAATATGTTTATTCAGACGTGGTTCACAGGCCCTATTGAAGACGGACATGCTTCTCCAATATCTTATTAGTTTTGTCGAAATGACTGACGCATAGTATGATTTTCTTGCCATCCCTATCAAACCCTGACAAAATACAATGTAGTGTATTTTGTTACGTTACAATCAAATCCAAGAATGACGTATCGAACCCATTTGCTTGATGTGGAGCTGTTAATGGAATTATTTTCGTTTAAATAAACAAATTCAAAATAAGAAGATGTATTTACAGGCCAAGAGAACGATGACCAAAACTGAAAACTTCCTTTTTTTAAAGTGTTGTCAGACGTCCATCATGAACAATTTGATAAACCCATTGTATGGCGGCAGACGAACTGACTCTGTTGTATTGCTTCCATGGCTCAAAAATAATATATCAAAATCCACCTTTTCTATGGAACTGTACACATTTTCCTACTTAAAGCTATAGTTTCTAAACTAGAAAGTCATTTTTTTTCAATTCCCGATCGTAGATGAAAGTGAAACCACATATCTTGAGATTTGCCGAAATCAAACAGTACGTGAATAATTTATGAGTATTTCTGACGTTTATATCTTTGTATCATTCTCTACCTACAGATGCAGATCAGGTCATTTTGATTTAGCCTCTGTTCTAACTCGCCAAATGTGTGAGATAGAATGGTAGGAGCCTTGCAATCCAAGTTACTCGTGCAATCAGCGTACTAAAATCTCTATTTTGGCTTCTGATCACGGCAAAAACATTGAGATATGAACCACCCTTTCCATGCGAGAAGCGTTTTTATTTGCTGAAAAAATGAAATTGATCTGCCTCTGTAGGAAGAGGATAGCTTTGCGTAGAAAGATGGCTATAGTCCTGTTCAATAAGGGTTGTTACCTCCCTTTGAAATTAACTCCCGTTGAGAACTCTTTTACGCTGAAGAACAGCCTCTTCCGCTTCTGGAGAGTATCATGGCGGCAATTACGAATCAGCGAAGTGATCACCAACCAGACAGACAGACAGACAGACAGACAGAATTGTTTATTTACATCTCACTCGCACAAATATAAATACATAAAATAATATTGCGATGTATAAAAGCGACCAATCGCCAAGCGATTTATGAGAGATGATAAAACATTTTAAAAGACTATAGACACTCGATACATTAAAAAACATCGATAAATACATAAATTAGGTATACATATGTAAAAGAAGAACCATAAAATTATTTATACAGTAAAACACGCCTATATTCTAAGATGTTACAACAGGTTTTGGCTAAAATATAAGTAAACTCTTCACATGTAAAAATAAGGGCAAGTTGATAAGAGATTGTAAACTGTTTAAAACAGGGAAATTTATCACAACAGAGCTTTAAAAGATCACTTGTAAGGTGTGTATATAGGGGACAGTTTAGCAGAACGTGTGCTTCATCCTCAACGCAGTCAGAACAGTTGAAGCATAGTCTATTCTCGACAGGGGTGTTCTCATATCGGCCCGTCTCTATCTTCAAAGGTGCCACACCACATCTAAACTTAGATAGCGCACTACGATGTTTCCTTGGCATGTTAACAGTTACATATTTTTCGCATCCATATTGTTGTTTAAAAGTCCTATACGTTCGAAGTTTTCTGTTGTCCTCTCCATTTAGTGATTCGTTCCACTTGACCGTGTACCTCGAAAACAAGGTTTCCTCCACTGTGTTTACTAGGAGTTTCTTTTCTGTTCTCATATTTGTGTTGAGTAGATGCTGTAAGTTGTTTTTCTTGAAAAAGTCATTAAGTCTAAAAATCCAGTTACGTTTCTTCTTTGAGAGAGCCATTTCATTTGCCCATAAAAAGATCTTCTTATTTAGCCGCCACTCTGCCATGTTGTTTAATCGGTCCCATAGCCGGGTCACACTGACCCATTGTCTTGTCTCCGGGGGCGTCCAACCTACATCACCTGTGATAGCCAAGTTGGGGGCATACTTTCCCAAACCAAGAAAGAAACGGATGGCTCTGTGCTGTACTGCTTTAATACAGGAGTGGACTGTCGTTCCCCATATCGCTGCACCATAGTTGAGCGTAGACCATACGGTAGAGTCAAAAAGTTTACTATATACTCTAAATGGCATTCCTCCGAGGCATTTAAACTTTGTGATTAAAAGACCCAGGGCCCTACTGGCAGATTTTGCAGCTGACTTTGCCATCAAAGAATAATCCAAATGTTCAGTTATTAGCACGCCGAGATAGTTGTAAGAATCTGTCAGTGCCAGTACTTTATCCCCACAGTTAAAAGTTGAGCTTGTCCTCGCTACCGTCTTTCCTCTAAAATGTATAATGTTCGATTTGTCACTGTTAACATTCATTCTGTTTTCTTCACACCAGGTATTTACAGCACTTAGTAAGTTGTTTAAGTCCTTGTCACTTTCAGCGAGGAGAACAACATCGTCGGCGTAGGCGAGAATACTGATGTTTTCTTCATTAACTGTTATACCTTTAATAGAGCTTATTTTTACAATTAAATCATTTATGTATAGATTAAAGAGGAGTGGTGATAAGAGGCAGCCTTGTTTTAATCCTCTTGTAACTGGAAACCACTCTGTCTTCTTCCCATTGAGTCTAACACTGCACTGTACATTACGATATAGACTTTTAATCGCATCGCACATCTTATTGTCTATTCCATGGTTGCGTAGCTTGTTCCATAATATTTCACGATCTATCCCATCGTAAGCCTTTTTAAAATCTATAAAAGCAATAAAAGTCGATTTCTTCATGGATTTTCTTGTTTCAATAATGCTTGTTAGTGTTGATATATGATCTGTCGTAGAGCGACCTTTCCGGAATCCATTTTGTTCATCTCTGATGATGTCATTTTGTTCCGCCCAACATGTAAGTCTCTCATTCAAAACACCACAATAAAGCTTGTAAGTTGTAGGTGCAAGAGTGATACCTCTATAACTAAGGGGGTCTTTCGGGTCAGCATCAGAAGACTTTGGAATTGGATTTATAAGATTTTGGCACCATAAATCTGGAAGATGTCTTGAGTTAAAACAGATATTAAAAAGACGGTGTAAAAAGCCGATGGTGTTTTCGTTTTTTAAAACTTCTGTAGGTATTTCGTCAACTCCAGGTGACTTCCCATTCTTTGCCCTTCTTACCGCTCGCATGACTTCGTCCATGGTAATGTCATCACTAAGGGCAGTGACGTCATTTATTACACCTATGTCGTCACCTGTCTCCCTAACAGTGGCACACTCATTGCCATTTAACCAGGAAAATCTCAAGCTACAAAGCGGCATTACTGTTGTTTGTGCAGCAACTATCGTGGGAAATGTGTAGATGGTGATGTGGTGAGCTTGCATCGTTTTCCAGCGAATAAAACCGTTCAGAAGGCTTGGCTACGGAGAATAAAACTTGTCAGCCCGAAGTTCCATTTCAACGAAAAGAACGACAGACTGTGTTCAGCGCATTTTTCTGGAAATAAATACACACAGGGCAAAACTTTCCCGTCTGTATTTAAACTCAAGGATGGAAGAACCAAGACATTCAGCACAGAGGTAAGATGGAAAGTGTTTTTCCAGGAAATTGTGGCATATCGTATATGATCGTAGCCTAGGTCATACGTTTACATGAATATTTACATGAATATTTTTACAACAGAATAAATACGATCTTGATATGGTTGATTTTTCTCAAGGAATATATATTCTATAAATTATGTTAAACTTAACTAGCTCCTGAAAAAAATAAGGGGATACAAAGTTAGTCAAAGAAATGTTTATTTTGATTGAAATGTTCCTACTATACTGTAAAATATCATTGTAATTAAATAGATATTTGTTTACATATTTCACATAGATATTTTTATTAAAATGAATTATTTCTGATGTTAAGAATGAGAAAGATTTTTGCAAAAAAAACCAACCAATATGACATTATTTAATGAAGACAAAACAATATATAAAATTTGATACTACTTCCCCAAAAATAATATTACACTGAATATTTGAAAAATTTGAAAACTATTTGAAAATTATCACTTTATTTATGCTGCTGCATTTCATTCACGCCCTTTTTAGCTCATCTGGCCTGTAAGGCCCGATGGGCTTATGGCATGGCATGGTGTCCGGCGTCCGTCCGTCCATCCGTCCGTCCATCCGTCCATCCGTCCATCCGTCCGTCCGTAAACTTTTAGAATTTCGACTTCTTCTCCAGAACCATAGGGGCTAGAAAGCTGAAACTTTGTGAACAGACTCCTTGACTAGTGAGGATTATAAATTGTAGCTTTGGTGGCCCTGTGACCCCTAATAAGGGCCACAGGGGCCACGCCCTAAAAACCTATTTTAATCTTCTTCTCCAGAACCATAAGGCCTAGAAAGCTGAAACTTTGTGTACAGACTCCTTGACTAGTGAGGATTATAAATTGTAGCTTTGGTTGCCCTGTGACCCCTAATAAGGGCCACAGGGGCCACGCCCTAAAAACCTATTTTCATCTTCTTCTCCAGAAGCATAAGGCCTAGAAAGCTGAAACTTTGTGTACAGACTCCTTGGCTAGTGAGGATTATAAATTGTAGCTTTGGTGGCCCTGTGACCCCTAATAAGGGCCACAGGGGCCACGCCCTAAAAACTTATTTTCATCTTCTTCTCCAGAAGCATAAGGCCTAGAAAGCTGAAACTTTGTGTACAGACTCCTTGGCTAGTGAGGATTATAAATTGTAGCTTTGGTGGCCCTGTGACCCCTAATAAGGGCCACAGGGGCCACGCCCTAAAAAACTATTTTCATCTTCTTCTCCAGAAGCATAAGGCCTAGAAGGCTGAAACTATGTGTACAGACTCCTTGGCTAGTGAGGATTATAAATTGTAACTTTGGTGGCCCTGTGACCCCTAAAAAGGGCCACAGGGGCCACGCCCTAAAAACCTATTTTCATCTTCTTCTCCAGAAGCATAAGGCCTAGAAAGCTGAAACTTTGTGTACAGACTCCTTGGCTAGTGAGGATTATAAATTGTAGCTTTGGTGGCCCTGTGACCTCTAATAAGGGCCACAGGGGCCACGCCCTAAAAACCTATTTTCATCTTCTTCTCCAGAAGCATAAGGCCTAGAAGGCTGAAACTATGTGTACAGACTCCTTGGCTAGTGAGGATTATAAATTGTAACTTTGGTGGCCCTGTGACCCCTAAAAAGGGCCACAGGGGCCACGCCCTAAAAACCTATTTTCATCTTCTTCTCCAGAAGCATAAGGCCTAGAAAGCTGAAACTTTGTGTACAGACTCCTTGGCTAGTGAGGATTATAAATTGTAGCTTTGGTGGCCCTGTGACCTCTAATAAGGGCCACAGGGGCCACGCCCTAAAAACCTATTTTCATCTTCTTCTCCAGAAGCATAAGGCCTAGAAAGCTGAATCTTTGTGTACAGACTCCTTGGCTAGTGAGGATTATAAATTGTAGCTTTGGTGGCCCTGTGACCCCTATTAAGGGCCACAGGTGCCACGCCCTAAAAACCTATTTTCATCTTCTTCTCCAGAACCATGAGGCCTAGAAAGCTGAAACTTTGTGTACAGACTCCTTGGCTAGTGAGGATTATAAATTGTAGATTTGGTGGCCCTGTGACCCCTAATAAGGGCCACAGAGGCCACGCCCTAAAAACCTATTTTCATCTTCTTCTCCAGAAGCATAAGGCCTAGAAAGCTGAAACTTTGTGTACAGACTCCTTGGCTAGTGAGGATTATAAATTGTAGCTTTGGTGGCCCTGTGACCCCTAATAAGGGCCACAGGTGCCACGCCCTAAAAACCTATTTTCATCTTCTTCTCCAGAACCATGAGGCCTAGAAAGCTGAAACTTTGTGTACAGACTCCTTGGCTAGTGAGGATTATAAATTGTAAATTTGGTGGCCCTGTGGCCCCTAATAAAGGCAACAGGAACGTCCTTCAAATTTATTTTCATCTTTTTTTCCTATAGTATAAGGCCTAGAAAACTGAAACTTGTCGCCTATATACTTAATTTTATAATTGGTGACCCTGAAGCCTCTACAAAGGAGGAATCACATTGGCCACACTCTACAGCATAGTTGATGATGAAGCCTGATGAGCTACAGAGCCAATGGCTCTATTTTTTCTGTTATTAAATAAATATGTAAGTTCTGTGATACCCAGTATAATAGGAGAGAAAATTACATCTTAATGTTTTCAAATATCTTTTTAGAATTAGACATAATCTCTCACCAAATTGAAAAGTACACTTGAATTACTTGACTGTCAATTTAGTAATTGTTTCAATTTCTGATTATCTGATTTTATCTCTTTGCAGGTGTCTGAAGAGGAGTGCCCTGACTATGGTTCTACAGAGGGTCATCATGATGAAGCAACAGATCCCCAAGACATTGACAACACACCTGTTGGATTCAGTAGCAGTGATGTGTCAGTTTGTGCGTCGGTGATGCTACATGACTATTGTGGGCCAGTGGAAAGGACAAGTGTCAGTAACTTTGTTGATAAATGTGAACAAACATGTATAATGACAAAATCAACAGCCAATGTTTCCTCTCAAACTGATAATTTCATACATAAAAGTGTTTCATGCCAGACTGATGCTGATACATATGTCAAGACATTTAGATCTGTAGGTACTCAAGTTTCTAAACCTACTCTGGTATTTGAAGATATTTCTAATTCTGGTGATAAGTGTATGTTCTACACAGGCCTTCCAAATGGCAAGACATTTCGGGCAATGTTTGATGAAATGACTGATGCTGAAGAGAACACTCATAGGACAGGCAGAGGGGAAAACTGTGGTACAGGCAGGCCTAGGATTTTAAGAATAATAGATGAATTTCTTCTTGTCCTGATGCGTTTGAGACTAGGATTACTTTTGGAAGATCTTGCAGACAGGTTTCACATCTCTAAGGCAACCTGCAGTAATATTGTTAATCATTGGATCTCATATCTTCATGTGAAATTAGCAGTTTTGATACCATGGCCTTCAAAGTTAATCATTGACCAAACAATGCCAAATAAATTCAAAGTTAGGTATCCTTCATGTAGGGTAATCATCGATTGCACTGAGATTTTCACAGAGACACCACAGTCACAAGCTAACAAAAGTATGATGTATTCCCATTATAAGTCACACATGACTTACAAAGCCCTGTTAGGTATCAGTCCCTCAGGTGTTATAACTTTTGTGTCGGATTTATGGACAGGGAGTATAAGTGACAAACAGATAACAGAGCGTTGCGGAGTTCTTGATCTTTGTGATCGTGGCGATTCAATAATGGCAGACAAAGGGTTTCTCATTTCAGATCTAACAATTCCAAGGGGTATTTTACTTATAATTCCACCACTTAAGCGATCAAGATTTAATAGGAGGCAGATTGAAGAAACTCGAAGAATAGCTAATCTCAGAATAGATGTTGAACGTGCCATGGAAAGGGTTAAAAATTTCAGAATTTTACAAGGTGTAATGCCAATCACTATAGCAAAACAGGCAACCAAAATTTGGAGAATTTGTGCAGCATTATCAAACTTGCAGCCCCCACTAGTTCATGATGAAGATTTCTGATGTGATAATGTTTGAGCTGATTTATACTCATATGCCTATAAAATTGGAGAACAGAGGATTGTTTATTATGTTGATAGCAATGTTGGACTGTATCTAGAGATAAACATACATGACAAATTTCTGTTAAAAAATTACAGTGACAGGTTATATTTCATCCCATTTTTATTTCATTTCAAAATCATAGACCATATATAATAATTCATGTGCATTATCAAACTAATGCAAAACCAGACTGAACTTTTTCAAGAATATGATTTTCAGTAGCAACCTGTCATCTGATATGTTAGAAATTGAATTTGTGATTATTTACTACTATTAACTTGCTAGACAAAGCCACATCTCCTAAAACTTTTCTCACTTTGTCAAGGACAACTCATCTGGAATTTACATTTCAATATTGACTGTATCTCAGTTGAGTACTGTATTACTTCTTTGTCTTTGAATTGAACAAACAAATATAAACTATTGTTGTATGTGTACAAGTTTTTAAAGTATTCCAGATGAGTTGAATTTATCAGTGGCATGGTTAAGGCTAAACAATAACTCATATAAGTTTTTACAATGTATGTATGATATTCATGATTACAATAAATACAGCCATCAGCATCATGACATATTGTTGACAGAATACTCAATAAAAGAATTAACTTTACTAAATTCTCTGTTATTTGTTTGCTTATTGTTTGCTTTATTAAAATAACAGTTGTAGGGTTGAAACAAATAATAAACCACTCAAAGTTCTTTACTTCTCAAAGTTACAGCAAAACCAATAAAAGATAGCTGAACATATCTACTTTCTGAAGAACATAAAGATATTCTGGAAAACAACTTCTTTATTGTGGAAATCCTTTAGGAGTTATATACACATGTACATAATTCTACTGAAATGTGAATTGTACAATTATATTACAAAAAGTAAGCGTCACAATAAGGAAGTTGCTACAGTGAATATCTTGCTGTTCTTCTAAATGCTCTTTTAAGATAATACACTATTTCAGTGCTTCTTATGACTACTGGCTGGTGCTCACTCCTGTACAACATGTTCGCGTGGTCCACTATGGAAACAAGGTTTTTCCTCGCTTTACCCTATCACTGAAAATTTCTGGAATGACAGCAAACTTGAAGAATGTTGTCAGCTTAACAAGTACAGAATTCCATACATTTTCATCAAAAAAGATTCTTTCAACAGAGTAACCTTTAAGTGTCCAGATAAAAAAGTCGCACCACTTTCTTCCTGAAAGTGCCATTTGTCCCTGAACTTGATAATAGTATTGATGATTTCTCCTGAGATTCACACAGTCATTTTCAACTGTACAAAAAAATCCTTTCTGTTGAGCTGCTTCCTTAGGGGTTAGAAACCGTGATGCATACGGACACTTAATTTCCAGTACACCAGTGTTTTCAATGCAATGAGGACAGCTGAGTAATGCATCAGGACTGCTTCCGAGATATGGTAGGTCTGGTCTTACAAGTAAACCACATGAATGCACTTTCATTCCTGGGTGACCTTTTTGAATGATCTTTCTGTACACACGGCGTGCAGCAGGTTCATGCTGACGACCCCAACGAAGCTCTTTACTATCAAAGTCTGCGTATCCCATGACACGTTTAAGTGTGCAGTCAGGTGGCGTTGTATCTTTCAGTGTCCAAATAGAACCAAAGTTTGAGCTAGTTAATCTTCCACATCTTGCAGACTTCCAGCTCCCACTTTTATTTTGTCCCCTAGTTTTCTCTTCAATAATCTCACATTGATCTTCTGTAACTGTTAATGAGTCAAAGTAGCAATCAAAAGTCCTCCTACAGGTTTCACTTTTCAAATCTGTATTATCAGAATATTTGAAGTCCACTTTGTGTACAGGCTCTAATCTGTCAGTTTCAACAGGGGTACTCTTTGATTGATCTAAAGCCAGCAGAAATGCAGCATGGGGAGCTGCTTCTCTCAATTTGGATGCAAAATTGTTAACATCAATTGGCTTAACATTGTCTAGATTGTCAATTCTTTTCGACATAGTCTCATGTTTTGAAGGGATGTCAATATCACCTTCAACTTCCAGACCCTTGTATTTCTTAAATGTTAAGTTTTGAGACTTTTTTGGACTTAAGTGTCTCTTCCTAGGCTTGTTCCACTTGCAGGCCTCTGATGTTGTTGAAGTTAAGCCTTCCTTCTTCTTCTCAGACAGGTCGATCAGTCCATAAAGAAGAGCTGCTACATGGTTGCAAGCTTCGCCCTCCCTAAACAAGAATGAAAAATATTTAGTTCAGAATCAAGTTTGGTATCAATCATAAATATTTTAAGTATTATATCAAGTTTATGTATACAGTACAGGAAAATTAAATATTTAAATATCTAGTTTCTATTACACATCAGTGTTTCCGTTAACCGGTAATTACCGGTTTTTCACCGATAAAATATTCAATGTACCGGTAATTTCAAGCGCCGTCGGTACAGTGTACCGGTAAAAATTGGTCAAATTTAATATTGTCTTTTCGCTGAAATAGAACTTTGACTACTTTTAAGACGTATATTACTTTAAAAAAAAAAGAAATTATAAGTGATCACTTACGGTGTTTGTTGTTTGTTTAATGATATATTACATATTATTCTCGACAAATTCTAAACGAACGACAGTCAACAACAACCTTTGGTGCATGAAGTGTTTACTGGAAATGAGATATTTCTTACAAGCCTTTTCATTGGCTTAATTATGTAGGTCAACCAATCAGAAAGTCGGTTTTGAAAAGATGCACGAAACATACAAACGTGGTCGTAATAATTTCATGACAACATTTTGTCGATACAATATTAATTGTGTAAATATACCAGATTTTCTTACACGATTTCTATATTTCATTTTTTCAAAATTTACATGCAGTTAATTGAAATATTTGTGTGTATAAATTTAGAAGAATAATGATCAGAAATATAACCAGGAGCACAATATTATATAAGGAATGATATTTGTCGTCACGAAACTACGATTGAAATTCAAAGTAATGTAAAACATCGTGCTTGCGCGAGTGTATCTTTGACAAAGATTTGAATGAATTTCGATAAAATGTCATTGATAACTTTGGAAATATGTCTTATTAATCCTTTAAAATGGACAGCAAGCCTTTTGAAGTAATAACTCTTGATAATATTTGGAAAATCGGGTTTCAATTTCCCATCGTGGATGCGAGTGAAGCCACATCGGATCATCGATCTGCCGAAGTGTAACAGTATGTGAAGGTTGCTTGTATATTTTATTAATATCTACGTATATTTTTCAACTTTGCTTTGTATATTTTCATTAAAAACAACAACACAACAAAAGTATTTTTATTTTACAAGGTGCCATAGAAATGACCTCGATGATTGTGCAAGTTGCTTCCTGTGTTATTACATCGACTCGCGCTAACTCGCTGTGCTGACTGATATTCGTGTTTGGTCTCTTGATTTTTTGTGTGATATGGTTTATTTTATTCAAAAATTACATTGTACCGGCGATTTTGTTTTTGTACCGGTAAAAATTACCCCTGCCGGTACACTGTACCGGCAAATTAGAAAGTCACCGGAAACACTGCACATAAACCAAAAGTAAAAATACAAAATTACAGTTACATAATAAATATACAGTAGTGGGAGATGGACCAAAAAATCTAATTTACTTTTGACATGTACAATGTATTCATAGTACATTCGACAATGTTGTATTTAAATAACATCAAAAAGAATGTTTCAAATAACGTTATACTGATGAAATTACATAAAGTGGTAAAACTAAATAATTATTTGATTACATGTATAATAAGCACTGACAATAACAAAGTCAAACATTATGAACATCATAAATTCATATGAGACATATTTTCCACATAATACGTATGATGTTAACTAAACAAATATTTTATAGTTTTGTTGATTTTAATTGACATTTTTCAAACAGCTGCCACTTTTTGACAATTGTTTTAGTGTCACCTGTTTTCACAGTATTTTTCTTAAGTCAAATTATGACAATTCACAATACAACACAAGCCACAACATTTGGTTTTATTGTTTTTAAAACATCGGTCAATGGTGTAAGATAGCATTAACATAATAGATGACAAATCTTAAAATTTAGATAATTTACATACAAATTAATTCAATTATTTCTCTGTCACAAACATTTAGCAAAAATTCTGATTGCAGTTAGTGAGATACGACGTAATTTGTATATACCACGAAAACAGGTGACCACTCCACTTGAAAAAGGTTTACTCGAGGGTACTTACCCAGCACTACATGTACATCCAGCAGAATGAACATTTCCAGTTTCTTTGTTTACACAGACCCATGTATCATAATCGGGCTTCTTGTTCTCACTCGCACTTCCTGGTAAAGAGGGTATAACCTTACTTTTGATGTAACAGTGCGAACAGTCTTCGTATATTGGGCTGTATTGAATCTTGTGCACGTGTCGATCTTCGTAAAAAACCATAGCCTTTAGTTGCCGTTTAGCTTTCATAGAGTTTGTGTCAAATGTTCGTTTACGACTGTAAACAAAATAATTAATCAAGTCCGTGTGTCTGATAATCGGAATGTTACTTGTGTCGGATATCCACTTCATTACAGTCCATGGTTCAGGGATTTTCTCACCAATTGAAGTCGTAAAACGAGCTAACTGTCTTTCTCTGTCGACTTTTTCATCCTCTGTTTGAATTTCTGACAGCGGTCGGTAGCCTAACTCATCAAGTTCCCGGGCCCTTTTCAAAAGCTGACTCTTAGTCCCTGATACGTGCGCGCCCCTTTCTCGAAGATAATCCTTGAGATGACGTACATTCAAATCTTCTAGGTCAACGTAATCTATTTGCCCGGCGGCCATTGTTAGAAGCAATGCCCCCCAGTCACGTGATGAACCAACGGGAGATAACTTTTTCAAAGGGAGGTAACAACCCTTATTGAACAGGACTATACCGGAATGTTTATATCCGAAAGGCTCCTACAGTACCATGATATCTTTCAAGACCAAATGATATAATGTCGTAGTATATAAATATCAACTAAGATAGGGTTCAACCATACCATGTGGATGAGATAACCACTCTCTTCCATTAGAGGCAAATCAAGACGTAAAAGCTTAGAAAAACTCTACTGTTAAGACAGTTCAAGCACACCCTTTTCAAATATAAATTACATACCACGTTTTAAATGTAATTTTGTTGTCGTCTTACCTTTGAAACCATGGTATCCTTTTAATAACTATATAACTTTTTCTTTAGTTGTCTTTAAAAGTAAAAGTCACGAGCAAGCAAAAAAATCGATTCCATGACATAAGTTATTCAGTTCTTTCTTTCACCAAGGAAAATGTTTCCACAATCCCAGCACCATGAAATAAATCTTCTTCAACTCTTTCATAATCTTGAAGTTTGTTTCAAATGACATATATTATGTAATGTAAGAGTACCAAATGAGTACTTAATGACACGCAAAAAATAAATAGGATGAACAGAAACCAAGTGCATGTATATTTGCATTAAACTGTGAATTTTGATAAGCTTATTCTAAGTTCCTTTGACGATTTTTACCAAATTTATAAGCATTTATTTTAATTAATTGGTTAATCATTCAAGAGACACAGAGTATGTTGATAGGATCACATATGTCAAATTTTGAAATCTGTGTTGTTACACCATTCAAAGTCGGGATTTTGATCGAAAACCAGGCGATGTGGCCCGAGTGGCGCTCGCAAATTTGCCAAACGTAATTTTGAAACCTTGTCATAAGCTGACAGGAAGATATATTCGATTCGATAGTGTTTATTAGGTATCGTTACTAATAGGGAGATTAATTGGATGCATAATTTCGTTTATTAAACATAATTGAGATATTTTCTTGATTTTTCCATAAAATCAAGCATTTTAGAGGTATTATGCATAAATGGATATATTTCCAGTGATGAGATATGAACTTCAATCAGCAAATTAGATATTTTGTAGCTTATCAAAATCAAATACAATTTTAAGACCTCGTAAGCATTATTCAATACATAATTAATTGAAATTTTAATGTTTATACAATTTTGAAGCTGAAATAAACAACAAAAAAGAAATTGGAATCTGTTCAAATGAAATTGGTTCCTATTAAAGATTTCAATTAATAAAACTAACTGAAAGGCTTCAAATACTTAATATTTTATACACATATGTTAGACTGATATTTGAATGGGGTTTTTCTTGAGTAGATAGTCCAAAATGGAAATGACTTTCAAACTTAATAAAAAAAGGATCATCACAACGTAATGGGTACAGATACAATATTCACTTAAAAATGTATCATATTTACCGTAGTCGTGAACTAAAAGAAAATACTCATTAGCAAACTGAAAGTGAAAATCAATAAGCATATTTAAGCAAACACATGTATTAAGCATCTTGAATCAATGTGTTTTGCTCCAATAATTGTAAACAAAACGGGTTGCTTTGTGACGTGTTTTGTTGTGCAAATCAACCAAATCGCACTGACGAGACATTAGTTATTCAGTTCTTTCTTTCATCCGTGAAATAATTCCATTGTGTCAGCATCATGAAATAATAATCTCAACTTGTACTGAAAACATCTCTACTCACAGACGAATTCTTCTCTGCTTGATTGAAATCTAAAACATTAACTCTATCGAGAATCGTACTTGTAATTTCGATAGGTTTCCTCATAACTTGGTCCGACCGCAGCCCCGTAGGTTGCATGTTCTACGTTATCTAACCAATCACAAGCCTTCGGTATCAGTAAAAGGGGCAAGTAACTCATGTTAACTGTGCTTTGAACTTGATCAACGCTAGCGGTCCAGTATTCGAGACAATGTGATAGGTTTTGGGTTTTAGGTGACTGGGTTTTGGCTGCACTAAACTGGTAAAAACTTGCGAGGTACGGGGATGCGGTCAGACCTAGTGTAATGTTTATCAGTCTTAGTTCTTGTCATTCTCTCCCCACAGAGGCAGATTCAGTCAACAAATGTTGATACAGCCTCTGTTATACTTCGCCGAAATCCCTGGGTTCCGACAGTTTACCTGGCGAAAAAAAATTGTACCACAATCTCCCACTCTATCCCACAAAGTCGCCGTAAAATAACAGAGGCTGTATCAACATTTCTTGGCTTGATCTACCTTTGTGGGGAGTGATGGAGTTCTTGTGGAAACCAACAAAAATTCTCTTGTCTTTGTGCAGGACTCTGCGAGCCGTATGATCCTACCGAGTCTGCGTTAGACTAGGTTTTGGACGAACTAGGTTTTGTTAAACTCCAACCCTTTGTCTAAGTTAAACTGTATTATGAAGAACTTACGGCCACGAGTCGATTACAATGGCGTTGCATTAGTAAATTCACCTGATATATAAACTGAAACCAGTGATTTAAACTGTGCCAATCATGTGACATGGATCAAGAACTATTGATAAAATACATCTGGTCCCCTGACAAGTGCAACTTGTTTTTAATCGACTTCCATCAATTGTTTGTAATGCACAAAGATAATATACAAGAAGAAGAAGAAGTTTATTCAGTATTGAAGGCCTCATGTCCAAGAGTACAATCATTTAATAGTTTGCGTATGGACAGGATAACATCTAGTGTTATTACAATTTTTTGTATTTACACAGGCAGGTTGCGTTTAAGAAATATTGCAACAGATTTCAATAAATGTACATTTGTTGTTTATGGAAGTTGTTTGAATTTTAATTCGGATGGGAAGTATGATAATAACGTAATATATAATATAATATGTAATATTCTGCATCAATATGTTATACATCTGCTGAAATATTTAACATATACATGTGTCCTTCCCATTTCACAATGTATAGCATTGGAAGAAATAGTTTTATTAACACACGTTTGAAAAAGAAACAATGGATTTATACAAACATATTATACATAAAGCTAATGTCGAAGGAGGTGTTGAAACAATAACTGATCTTTACAAGACAGCAGCAGATAAATGCAAGAAAGTATATAATAAATATAATAAATATACATCAATGAAATCTAAAGAACCACCATGATGGTAATTTGAGTTGAGTTGGAAAATATCAAACAAAAGATATACTCAGCTCTCAGATTACACAGATCAAAGTGATACAATATTAAAAACTATATTCACCATAGGAAACTCTTTACATCAAAATAAATTTAAACTGAAAAAAGACTTATACTTCAAGCAAAGACCCCAAAACGTTTTGGAGTATATTAAAATTAAATGCAGAATCTAGTTTCAACAGTCGTAATATTCCTGTAACCGAAGGACATGATCACTTTTGGAATAATTTATATTCTGAATCTGTTGGTTTTGCTGATGAGGACTTTCTGAGGATATAGCTGGGAACTCATTAACACTGTTGAATGACCCCTTTCAGAACAAGAAGTATTTCATAGTCTCCAATATATAAAGAGTGGCAAATCAGTAGGGCCAGATTGAATAGTGGTGCCCTTTTAAAGGCTTCAAAAAGTAATAAATCATCATTATTAACAAAATTCATAAATAAAACTGTTTGAAGATAGCATTTTGCTGAAACCTGGGGAAAGAATATCATTTGCACTTCGTATACATCTGGAATCAAACTAGATCAAATAATTTTAGAGGAATTTCTTTGATATAATCAATGTATAAATTTCTCACTTCAATAATCAACAATAGGTTACAACAATGTTGTGATAATAACAACATAATTTCAGAGTCTCAAGCAGGCTACAAACAGGGTTATTCCGCCACTGACTACATATTCACCTTGCAAGCTATGGCTACCAAATAACTATGAAAAAAGAAGGGCAATTTCATTGTTTATTCGTTGACTTCACTAAAGTTTTGATTGTATTGATCTTCAAACATTGTTTAAGAGTCAAATGGTGTTAAGGGGAATTACTGAACTTTATCATCAAGATGTATTCATCACTAAGTGCTTGTGTGAGTAGTTATACTGGACTATCATTTTATTTCAACTGCAATGTTGGCACTAGGCAGGGATGTATCTTAAGTCTTCAACTTTTCATAATTTTTATCAACAAAGACCAAAGAGTGATATTGGAAGAAGTATTTTATAGCCACACAAATAGATGATGTCTTTTGTCTTATGTTTGCTAATGACGTCTCCTCCGTGTCAGACAGTGCAATGCAACTACAAAGAAAATCTTTGTTATTGAAACGCTTTGTGCTCAAACTGGGATGAAAGTGAATCTCAATGACATTTCATAATGGAAGTCCTCTAAGAGACTATGAGATGTGGTTTCTGGATGAAACACAAACTGAAGTGTTTAATATGTACAGACACCTTGGTATTCTGTTAAATCCCAAAATATCATGGACAAAAGCAAAATCTCATTTATCCTCTCAAGCAAGAAAGGCCATTTTTCAATTAACAATTATCAGAAATAAAATGGATATATTAATCATCATGAACTCTTTAAGATATTTGATTCAATGATATCACCAATCAGAGGTATGACGAACTCATTACTGTAAAATAATTGAAATCGTTCATTCCAGATTTTGTAAGTCATTTCTCATATTCTGCAACATCGTAATGCCTTTTTTATCAGGCGTCAGTTAAAATCGTAAAGGGACAGTAGCACGTTTTAGGTCAGGAAAATGAAAGTAAATGGTTCCAAATGAAAGAAAATGTATTTAAACGAAATGAAGCAGTAATAAATGATATATATAACCTTAGGTTTAGACATGCGATTCCTTTTTCTTACAAAAAATGAATTAAAGGTGTTCACATAAAAATGGCCAAAATAAACTGAATGTCCATCTCTATAATTCGTTCTTTTTGACTAACAAAATAATACATTTCACCATTAACGTGCAAATATCAGTGAATATCCGAAAACATAAATAAATAAACGTGCTACTGAATGCTTAGTGATACTAAGTTAGAAATAAAACAATTACATTTGGTAATGATCATAGTATAGGGCATTGTTATCAACGCTTATTACCAAAACCCTGCAAAACCCAGAATATTATTTAAAACAACTATAGCCACGTTCCTTAAATAAACTTTTTTAAATACACTATGATCAGACACATAATTATTATACCCCCGCCTTACAGCGTAAGCGGGGGTCTATAGCGCTCATTCTGTCCGTCCGTCTGTCCGTCCGTCACAAAAGTTTGTTCGGAGCATATCTCCCAAACTAATTATGCTAGCTTCACCAAACTTGATACACTTAACAACCATGATCCCTAGATGTGCCTTTTGGGGGTTGGACCAACAAATTATTTTTATTTTTTTGCGGTTTCCATGGAAACATGACTAAAACAGTGAATCTATGACCAAGCCCTTTGTCCGGAGCATATCTCCCAAACTATTCATGCTAGCTTCACCAAACTTCATACACTTATCAACCATGATCCCTAGATGTGCCTTTTGAAGGTTAAACCAACAAATTATTTTTATTGTTTGCAGTTCCCATGGATAAATGACTAAAAAGTGATTCTATGATAAATTACTTTGTCCCAAACATATTTCCTGAAATATACATCTCAGTTTCACCAAATTTGCTACATATGTCAATCATGGTTGCTGGATATGCCTTGTGAGAGTTAAACGATATATGGATTTTCTTTTCTGCGGTTTCTTTGGAAAACATGACTTACAAAGTGACTTGACAAAAATAATTTTGTCCTCAGTACATCTCGTAGAATATTCATGATAACTACCTCAAATTTGAAACAAAGATCAACCATTATCCCTAGATGTACCCTTTAATTTTAAAACCTATTAATGAATTTGGTATTGGGGTTGAAAGCAGACTTACACAATGAGTTACTGTATACTCAACTATCAGACAACTTTAACCAATATTAATCAGTTTTACAATTTGAATTTTTTTTAACAAAGTGGGGAGCGGGGGTATGTGAGCTTTGCTCACTTCTTTACTTGTATTAATGAGCATTATATTCAAACATCCATGGAAAACTGAAAAACCGAGGGGTGTCTGGCGCAGTTCAGACAATATAATGTATCTAGTGACTTTACCCATGAATACTTAATGAGCGAGCTGTTACTAACTTCAACACACGTCTGAATAATTTAGTGAGACTACGCATGGAAAAAAATAAAAAATCTTGTAACTTGTCACAGATGGATTACCTGGAGTCTAAACAGTCACATCAATATTTTACAAGCGAGAACAAAAGGAAAACTATATATATCTATATACAAAATGAAAATAGAAAAAAATTACACATACAAACATAAACGGTTAATAATGTCATCTTCATTTTATTCAAGGTCGTTATTTAGGATATAAAATATAATGGAAATATCCTCAAAGAAAGACGAATTAATAAATCTTTCAGAAAAATATGTTCCCTCTTAGAATATATCATATAACATATGACCTAAGATAAAATTGAACCAACTTACATATACAACACAACATGGACACATTTTATAGTATTGGAATAACAGATAATTTCCATTTATCAACCACGATCTCAACAGTGGTTGACAATTGAATAGCTACTTTGCATTACACAAACTTTTTTGAAAGCAAAACATTAAACATGGCTGATGGATTGAGTTATAAACTCATCCAGACAGACTAACAATTTGATGCAAAGGTCCACATCATGAAAACTCCATTTCAATAGCTTATCGCATGGAAAGGGTGGTTCTTATCACTCACTCGCTCACTAGTTAAGGAGTGAGTAAGGGTTTAATGTGTTTTCAACAATATTTCAATTTCTACGTGGATGTTGTCATCCATAAAGAGTACACCAAGTCGGAGAGAAAGAAAACCAAATAATAGTGGTTTGTATTTGTAGATATATGGCCATGTCATGATGAGGACAATGTAAAGTGAAAAGCCAAATGGGTAAAGGGACTTTCCTTGTTTCGATAATGTAGAGATTTTAATGGATTTATCATAAAACGGATCTTTTTATGAGAGCTGGGTGATTTTGAATATGACAAATTTAAACACTTTTTAAAAATTTATGTCGGTAAGGTAAATCAGGGTCGGCGGGAGATGAGAAACACAGAACTAAATATGATCGGCCAATTACAAATATTACAACTCAAAATGGCGATCGTTGATTATCATATAATCGACCATAGTACCGGTGGTTCTAGGATAACAAACCTCTGCAGATTGAGGTTAACCGCCACCATAATCATTCCCGGAGGTTGTAATTATTATCGATATAGGTTTGGGCTCCGTCCGTGCGTCCGTCCGGCCGAGTTTAAGGGGACAGCTTTTCTCAGAAACTATTTAAGATAGGGTAGCCAAATTTGCTGTGTTTCTTCAGGGTATCAATACCTTGATGGAGTTCGAAAATCAGAAACGCAACATTATTATTTACTGAGTTATTGCCCTTGTTTCGTATTGTTGGACTCTGTTTGAGGGAGTCCTCGAAGGGGAAAATATTTCTCGAAAACTATTTAAGATAGAATAACAAAATTGGCAGTGAGTCTTTAGGGTATCAATACCTTGATGGATTACCAGATTGAGGTTAACCGCCATCATAATCATTCCCGGAGGTTGTAATTAATTGAAACTTGTACTCAAAAAGACTCTGTACGATGACAAATCTTCAAAATAGTATAGCTCTATAGCCGTTCCGCAAAATACTAAATATCGATCGTAAGACTACAATCGATTGTATTCAGTGTTAAAAGAATGGGTTACGATAGATAGTAACGCTATAACTGCTTTGTCGAACGGCACAGGACATTCGATAAGCAGTGAAGTCTAGATAATAATTAGGTAACAAAATTAGGTAAAAAATGACATCACTGCGGCTTTAAACACTAAGTTAGTCTCAAACATGTTTGTTGTAATCAAAAAGCTTAGAAAGTCCCCCTTACTTGCCAATAGGCACTTATCTGGCCGAATTTTGATGTTTCCAAATAAGTTTCAGTTGTCATTTATTTTGTACACCGCAATGGCCCATGGTCCACCGCAAAGCTGTTGGGGGTCTCCAACACATGGCATCCAGCATTCGGATTCTGGTTTTAATGGATAATTTTCTGTGTCAATTCCAGTCCCGCATTGGCACTCATCAGAATTCTGAAATATATTGTTGTGCGTTGTACACATGAGTGAGTTGAGATTTAGCATTTTTAACAATAGTTCTGCCCCCACGAGCATGGAAGCTCTAACTGACATTTCACTTTGGATTCCTTAACAACCAAACCCCTACCTACCCCTACAGACATTGACTTAAGTTATGCGGGTTATGAGTCTACACAAAATAAATATAAACTCATCTTCCCATTAGAAACAAATGCTTATGAAATATTACATTATCTGATTTCAACAAATTTGACAGGCATGTGCAAAATGGTTTCTTCGAGTAAAACAAATGACATAGTTTCGAAAAAACTTATATCTTGTCTTAAAACTAAGTTTTTATTCTTGACCTTAATTGCCTTAGAACAATGCTTAAATATCTTGTTTTGTTCCAGACTGTTCTTTGTTCCTTTTTTAATACATGCAATATTTGAACATTTAAATATATATTTTATATAGTAATCACAGTGATTTTGTTATTAGTGTTAATAGAGTACCCTGCACATAAAGTTGTATATCAAAATAGAAGCTGTTTTATTAGCTGGTTTACTGTTCTATGTCCATACACATGAACAAATGAACTCGCGTGATTGGGTTAAAACAAATAGAACATTTTGAAACTATAAGCTATATTATGCCTTGAAATTTTGTTTGGAGATAGAATTAACATTGACAACACCTTAACTCCATTTTGACTAAAAGTGGAGATAGGAAAACCTGGTTCTCATGTGACGTCACGCTTAGGGATAGATTGATTAAGTATATGCACTCACCGATTTGGAAACTATGGCTTATAAAATCAAACGTTAAAATTTCATCTTGATCAAACCTCTGAATAAACCACCTTTCCCTGTTTCGGAAAAGAATTTAACCAAAAACTAAACTATTTAAAACATTTATAAACCTTTAAAGCCTCTCTCTCATGGAAAAAGTGTGTTATCACGGAGGCCTTTGCCATAGTTCTAGAGCTAAAATAATGACTTCTGATTGCACAACTAATATAGATTGCATCCTAAAATAACTATCCCTTTCTAGCCCACAAACTCATTTTATTATGCCTCTCCCAAATCCGAGATTAGTTTTCGACTCAGTGCATGGTTTTTAAAGGATTTTGTATCCAAACCATATCTGAACAGCTCGATATGTTCTGCAAATTGTATGTGGTTAGATTTTGTTGCTTGAGTTACCACTACAATCCAACAAGGTCATAAGGTCGCGACTTAAGCATGATTCAACGAAAATATGCTTAATTATCCCCCGCAACAACGAAGTTGCGGGGGGTATTAAAATGGGTACCGTCCGTCCGTCCGTTACACTTTGTGTCCGGCTCATATCTTTGTAACTAATCAACCATTTCAATTCAAATTTGTTATGGACACGAAGAAACATGTAAGAATGTGTCATGAGAATTTTTTTTTTGAAAATCTACATAAAATATTAGGATTTTGGAAAAATAGGGGTAAATTTTGTAAGAAGTCTGTTACAAGTCCCGTCCGGCTCACAACTTCTAAACTAATCATCACATATTGATAAAATTTGATATGAAGATACATCATCATATGAAGGTGTGTCATGAAGAACAATTTTGAAAATATTTTTATAAAATTTTGCCTTTTTTGGCAAAAAATGAGGACTCTGTTGGAAAACTGTTACAAGTCCTGTCCGGCTCAAAACTTCTAAACTAATCATCACATATTGATCAAATTTGATATGAAGATACATAATAATATGAAAGTGTGTCCTGAAGAACAATTTTGAAAATATTTTTATAAAATGTTGCCTTTATTGGCAAAAAATGAGGACTCTGTTGGAAAACTGTTACAAGTCCTGTCCGGCTCATAACTTCTAAACTAATCATCACATATTGATCAAATTTGATATGAAGAAACATAATAATATGAAGGTGTGTCCTGAAGAACAATTTTGAAAATATTTTTATAAAATGTTGCCTTTATTGGCAAAAAATGAGGACTCTGTTGAAAAACTGTTACAAGTCCTGTCCGGTTCATAACTTCTAAACTAATCATCACATATTGATCAAATTTGTAATGGAGATACAAAATCATATGTTGGTGTGCCATGAAGAACAATTTTGAAAATATGTTTGTTTAAATATGATTAAATTGATCTTGGAGATCCAAATACATAACACATAAATTCATTCGTTTGATTTTAATGTTGTCAATTAAGTCGAATTAATATTATGCCCAACAGTGAACACAAAGTTGGTATGATTTAGTTTTTTTTATTAGAACAGTTTCTAACATATCCTGGAATTTTTTTTGTTAATTTGTGCGTCAAAAATTAATCAGCAATATGATAAGGAAAATCTATACATATTGTGCAATTTGCGGGGGATATAGCTCGACCATGTCAGCTGCTTGTTTCACATTTGAACACGTTTAATCATTACGTGATTGTTATACCCAATGAAAAGTAAACATTGAATGTCATTGGTCAAGGTCACAAGCTTCCAGTTATTGCAATATACACCAGTTTTGATGTCTTCGTAACGGCTGATTACGAGAGCTTTGAATCATTTCCAATTGTAAAGGATTGTTATCTAGCAAGTGAGTTGAAAATTCTAGTATAGGACCACAGATTAATAGTCTAACAACATGACTGGTTATCTTACTTTGTGCAAACCACTTAGCCACCTTTTACGCATGGACAAAAATAGAGCCATGGGCTCTGTAGTTCATCAGACTTTTGATGGAAAAAGGTTTTGACCCCTGTGACTTCATTTAGGGTCATTGGGTCACAAAATCTCCAAGTTTGAATCCCCATTGGCCAAGGAGTCTACACACAACTTTTTAGCTCTCTAGACCAGTTTGAACTGGAGGAGAAGATGAAAATAGGTTTTGATTTGAAGGTTGTGACCCCTGTGACCCCAATTGGGGTCATGAGGTCATGAAATCTACAATTTAGAATCCTCATTGGCCCAGGAGTCTACACACAACTTTTCAGCTCTCTAGACCTTTTAGAACTGGAGAAGAAGATGAAAATAGGTTTTTAAGGTTTTGACCCCTGTGACCCCAATTGGGGTCATGAGGTCATGAAATCTACAATTTAGAATCCTCATTGGCCAAGGAGTCTACACACAACTTTTCAGCTCTCTAGACCTTTTGGAACTGGAGAAGAAGATGAAAATAGGTTTTTAAGGTTTTGAACCCTGTGACCCCAATTTGGGTCATGAGGTCATGAAATCTACAATATAGAATCCCCATTGGCCAAGGAGTCTACACACAACTTTTTAGCTCTCTAGAACTTTTGGAACTGGAGAAGAAGATGAAAATAGGTTTTTAAGGTTTTGACCCCTGTGACCCCATTTGGGGTCATGAGGTCATGAAATCTACAATTTAGAATCCCCAATTGCCAAGGAGTCTCCACATCAAATTTGAGCTCTCTAGAGTCATTGGTTCTGGAGAAGAAGTCGAAAATGTGAAAAGTTTACGGATGGACGGACGGACGGATGGACGGACGGACGCCGGACGCCATGCCATGCCATAAGCCCATCGTGTCTTTCAGACCTGATGAGCTAAAAATTCAAATCAATACCAATTGTCAACAATTCCATGCCAATCGAACACGACCTAAGCTAAATCTCCTTTACGATCTTGCATCACTTCGGATGGAGTTAGTTTTGTGGCCATGCCTCATTCTCTCACCATCGTGTTGCCTTCTGTCTTTATTGGAAGTGCTTTCGATGATGACTGTTTTTTACCTATATTCGGGTCAAATCGTACAAATTTATATTTTTCGAATTCGTGTTTCTGTCGTTAGTCAAAATCGGGACAATGTGATGCCATCTTTTGCCCGGCAAACGCTAATCTAGTTAAGTATTTATTTTCTAAAATATGTATCTTTATTGATTCTCAAGTATAAGTTGCAAATAAAAATAAGGTTTGATTCAAAGTTGATTCAGGGGACATCACAGTGAATCACAAGCACACATTTCTTGTTCAACAGAGTTTGGATCAACATTTCATTGATTATGATGAAAAAGTATGACTCTGTTGACCATATCATTTTCCTGTTTTCAGTACAAACAGGGCAGTAGCACGTTTGTATTAAAATGTCCCTCTTCAAATTCCCTAGAAAATATAGCTTCGGAAAGTTAAATATTTCATAAATGTATCTTATGATCACCGATGATAGTCGGATAAGCAAAAAGCTAAAACTAATCTTTTTGAGCACACCTTGCAATTTTAAGATAGAGAAATGAATCTCCAGCTCACAGCTTTATTGGGAAACATTGTCCATAAATTGTATATTGTTTTATTTCCATGATATTCCTCTCCCTACCTTAAAACACGCTACAGCCCCTATTAATATGTCTTTCTGTGTATGATAAACAATTTACCTCCACTCCGGCATAGACGTATCCAGTAGTCTGACACAACTCAATACAAGTTTCTATTGTCAAGTATTGAAGTTTACGAATAATGACATCTTCAATTACTCTGTCCATGTCATCCGTGAAACACCCCAGTCTTTCTGTAAATCAAACAAATTTGCATTTCATTTTAATCAAATGGTTTATTTTCTTAGGTTGTTTTAGATGAAAATCAGTTAATTCGCAATTCGAAGGTCACTATGACGGACCTGAGGTCCCAAGACTTGTTACTTGGCCATTAGGAATAATCTTCATTCATGACAGTTCAGCAAACAACTCTATTGAACATTCTTTTGCACCATAGGTAACGGTCCATTTTCATCAAAATAAACCTGTAAAATTGATTGATGAACTAAGTACAAAATTGTTTAAAGATATATAGGATATTATATGAGTGTCCATGACACACTATGTTTACGACACCATTGCCGAAATATTAGTATTTCCGGAGCGAGAGCAAGGGAAATACTGATATTTAGGCACGAATGTCGTAAACATAGTATGTCATGGGCACGAATATAATATTCTGTTTATTACCGTAGTCCCAAAATTAAAGAAAATACTAAAATCCTACTTCTAAGCATAGGCAGACTAGCCGCCAACCCGTATAGATTGTGATGTCATAGGTGAACCATGACCTCACAATGAAAAAATGAGATTTTGCCATTGGGCAACATATGGAAAATATGAACCTTGGTATGACTGCCCTCGTAGGTAATAAAAAGCCATTTTAGTGACTAAATGGACCAGTTTGTCTGCTATTGTCCCAATTTTCCCAGTATTGGCCCACCTGCCAAATTTTATATGTTTATAAAGCTAAGTCCGTTGACTTTAAATCTCGTTGTCATAGGAGACAGTTACGTTTGAGAAGTCTTCAATTCAAAGTTAATTTTTTATTGGCAGTATTGATGTTGAATTAAAACTATTGGAGAACTGAGTCCTTCTAAAGTGTAATAGATAACTATTTCCCATATCTGTCTCCTGTGAACTATGACAAGTAGAGTTTTAAGTTTCATCTTACCCGAGACATATTCAAATAAAGTGTCAGAGAAATAGTATGCGGTCCGACATTTGCATACACCCTTGAGACAGTCGGTGTATAGTGGCGAACAGTCAGAGGCTTGGCTGCAGGCTGCTCCGTAGTGGTGTTCTCCTGAATACAAAAAACATCAATATGGTATTATGAGCACCCAAGTCATTGCTAATTTAACAGGCTATACAAGGTAGTTCAAGTTATCAAACCCCCTTTGTTCTTATAAGCCATTCATTCTATCTCTACACAGGTAGATCAATAATGAGGGGTATTTTTTGTGGAAACGAAATTCAGGAGGTCTTTCCTGTTTACAATTATATATGATTTGCAAATGAAAATTTCTCACTGATTTCAAATATGTTTGTGAGGTAAGCATTTCAGTTGTTCAAGATTTAACAATTTGACAAAAAATAAAATGTATCGCTCAAAAAATAAAAACATCGTGAAATGAAGCCAATCATCGAAGCTACGATCGTGGAATGCATTACTAGGACAAAGTGTTGTCGTAACTGATAACTTTTATTATGAATTATTTGTCAATATGCTCCTCTTCTATCAATCAAGTAGTTATTTCTTAATTTTGTTAATGAATAAACATGGTACAGCACATTTGTCTTCTCGCAATGCTAACATTTCAAGATGGCGGATGAAAGCCGATCGATTGGTGCCTTTAACTAAATCTGGATCTGTCCTCAAGTGTTGTGCAATCATCAACGCTATTCATCAATTTGGTTACTAAATCATGGTAAAAAACTTTGTGATATGAACCACCCTTTCAATGCGAGAAGCGTTGTCATTTGATAAATAAATTCAAATGGATTCTGGTGCAATTTTTTTCGCCAGGGTAAACTGCCGGAACCTACGAATTTCGGCGAGTTAGAACAGAGGCTGTATCAACATTTCATGACTGGTTCTGCCTCTGTGGAAGACATAGGGACCAGAGGATTTGGATGGTCAGAATTATATCTAGTAGCATGACAAATGTAGACAAGAGTTTCTAAACATTATTCTTGTTGTTTACATCAATTTGTGGAGGAAGTTCTTGTCACCTTTGTGACAATTACTTGTCTTTTTAGGGAAACCTAAAGAAATCAGGAGAACTGAAGTTGGATCAATACCATTTTCCATGTGGAGAGAGACTGGATGTTTAGATGTCCCCCTGATTTAAAGTTCTCTAACTTTACAGAATAGAAAATGTGGATTGCTACTACATTCCTTCAGGCCTGCGTGTTCGTTCGTTTCCACTGTCTCCTTTTATCATTTGCGTTGATGATTGATTAAAAGATCATTTATTGTTCCTACTAATTTTATTGTCATTCAACAAAACCGAAGACGTATTTTGACACTCTAAAAGAGTCGTACAATACAAAACATTTGAGGTGTGGTCAAATCAAGAGCTCTAATTGCCGTGAATTCTTAATATCAATCAATGTCAGTAAATTGAAATCAATATTGCCTCACTTCGCTAGTTTACAGATCTCACAAGGCTCCGTGTTCGCTGATTCTTTGGATTTAAATTGGAGCACAGGTCTCATGGTATGACTAACGAGATCTATTAGCTAACGTATTGAAGCAATATAAATGATTATGTATTGAGAGATACTCATAAAAAAAGTGTGTTTACCGTAATTCTCCCATGGCAATAAGTGAATCAAAATATTACATTGCCAATTTGAGAAAGGACATTGCCTACCTTTGGAAGTGATATAGAGCTTATTTCCAATGCTCTTTGTTGTAGCTGTTCTCGAAGGCGACGCAAATGTCACAGGATATCCAACACAAGTGAATTCGGCTTCTTTGTAGTGAAAACTAACACAGTGTACATCAGAGAGACACAAACGAAAACAAGTTAGTTCACGGGAGCTTTCTTTTGACCAGAGTTGATACTTGGTCACCAGGAGATCATCAAACGATTCTAACACAGATGCTGTCAGTTGATAGGCTGATGTAGATGCAGTATCCAAGATGAGGGTCATTACCACTAGTTCAATGATAGCCATTTGCAATTTACCAAGAAATGAACACTTCTAAAATGGTTAATCTTTAAAGGTGAAGTGATGAATTGTTAAGAAGGTTAAATATCCTAGCTGATCTCTGACAAAACCACGAATGTCTGAAGGCGGTTGATTTTCCTAGCTGATCTCCGAAAAGCCAGGAATGTCGGAAGGAGGTTTATTATCCTAGATGAACTCTGAAAATCCGAGAATGTCTGATGGAGGTTGATTATCCTAGATGATTCTTATGAAAAGTGACGAATGTCTGAAGGAGGTTGATTATCCTAGATGATTCTTATGAAAAGTGACGAATGTCTGAAGGAGGTTGATTATCCTAGCTGAACTCTGAAAATCCGAGAATGTCTGAAGAGGTTGATTATCCTAGCTGATTATTTTGAAAAGTGACGAATGTCTGAAGAGGTTGATTATCCTAGCTGAACTATGAAAAGCCACGAACGTCTGAAGGAGGTTGATTATCCTAGCTGAACTCTGAAAATCCGAGAATGTCTGAAGAGGTTGATTATCCTAGCTGATTATTTTGAAAAGTGACGAATGTCTGAAGAGGTTGATTATCCTAGCTGAACTATGAAAAGCCACGAACGTCTGAAGGAGGTTGATTATCCTAGCTGAACTCTGAAAATCCGAGAATGTCTGAAGAGGTTGATTATCCTAGCTGATTATTTTGAAAAGTGACGAATGTCTGAAGAGGTTGATTATCCTAGCTGAACTATGAAAAGCCACGAACGTCTGAAGGAGGTTGATTATCCTAGCTGAACTCTGAAAATCCGAGAATGTCTGAAGAGGTTGATTATCCTAGCTGATTATTTTGAAAAGTGACGAATGTCTGAAGAGGTTGATTATCCTAGCTGAACTATGAAAAGCCACGAACGTCTGAAGGAGGTTGATTATCCTAGCTGAACTCTGAAAATCCGAGAATGTCTGAAGAGGTTGATTATCCTAGCTGATTATTTTGAAAAGTGACGAATGTCTGAAGAGGTTGATTATCATAGCTGAACTATGAAAAATACGAACGTCTGAAGAGGTTGATTATCCTAGCTGATTCTTCTGAAAAGCCACGAATGTCTCAAGGAGGTTGATTATCCTAGCTGAGTTCTCTAAAAAGAAATGAATGTCCGAGGAGATTACTCGTCTTGATTGTTTTACAGTAAAGTAACTTATTTTAACACAAAGTGAAGAAAATGTCTGAAGGAGGTTGTTTAGTCTTGGTGTTTTCTCAAAACTCTGGAAAAAGGTTGCTCACCTAGGTTTAGTGACGAATTGCACGATGAAAATTAATAATCTTTACAGTACACTATTATACAAAACTCGCAATCAGTGAGCTGTTGGACTTGTAGCTGCAGTATTGTCCATGTGAAATAATGACTGTGTCCCAACTCCTTGCTGACTCTGTTTGATCTTACTGTGATGATAGAAAACTTTCAAAAATGCAAGACGCATTGATTAACTCTGTTAGTAAACTATAAGAACTTTAGTCATTTACAACATCGATCATTAAGGATTCAGCCATTTGGCTGAAACCTCATTGTTATTGCCGTATCAAAGCATTTCACGATTCATTTATGCACAGTATGACGAATACAGTTTCATTTATATACAGTATGACGAGTACAATTAAGTGCATTTAATTCCCAGATACGTTTTGAAAGATGCGCATATATATATTATAACTTATTCCTTTGATGGTATGATGAGACCCTTTAAGACCCGTTTTCGCCGCATGGCCAAGGGGGCAATAAATCATTCAAGCAGTAAGCGGGCGATATGCAGACAGGCAGACAGGTCAAATCGCTTTTATGCTCACCCAAGCATGTTTACAACAGTGGTGTATATTGCAGCATGTGCAAATTGAAAAGCTTTGAAAAGGTTCTTTTTAGCATAGTCCAATGCGGTTCATGAAATGATTGCGATGTGATGTGGCAGGCTGTGATTGGCTGAAAGAAGTTTTCACGACTTAAAATATGACGTTTGTTTTTAAAGCCATTACATGACAATTTTTCGCGTGTTTTTGAACAAACAAAGTATCGATGTTGTCTAATCATATCCATTTGAATTCATTTCTGCATTGTGTACCCCTCGATGTTATGAGACAGGACAATCGTCTTGGAATAATTTTAAATAGAAAAAAAAGAAAAAAGTAAACGTCAGCCCAAAAACTTTTAAAAAATGCTAACAAATGCAAAATATTCCAGTAACCAAAATGTACAAAGTGTGAAAAAAAGTTTAGATAAATATGGAACATGCTCGTATCTAAAAGAAGGCTCGACGTCTATTTTTATCTATATTCTATAGAAGGTTTGCTTCAAATGAGTATTTAAACGACGAACAACTGCTAACAAAGATATACTAGATGTATTTTAATAATAATGTATACCAGACCACTTACATCGCACCTGCACATTCAATGAATGTAAGAGCACGCTTTGACTTGACGGTAATAGTTACGAAGCCACATTAACAAACCAGAGAGCTTCTTTCTGTCACACTATTTAAATCTACCAGCAATTTATTCAAATATGGAGTCATGGACTCCTGCCAATTTTAAAATCCACTGAGAAAATACTTTGATCGATGTAATTTTCATTGTGTTTCACTCCGTGTATTGTTCTTTGTAATGTTTACAGAGTTTATGTCTTTAATTTGAAAGAAACCCCTTAAGCAAATTCCAATATTTGCTGTCGTTATACAACCTTAACTCCAGCGCTGTGAAGAAGGCTTCTTCTCTTCTATGAGAAAAATGCATTTTCAGCTTATCAGACCGTTCATTGATTTGTATCCAGCGTTCGTCGTTCCAGTTGTTCGTAAAATGTTTGTACATTTTATACTTCTTCTCCAGAGCCATTGTCCCTAGAACACTGAAATCTTGTGCACAGATCACTTGACAAGTTTGGATTATTATTTATTACTTAAGTGACAATAACCCCTCCTTAAGATCTATTTACGCCTGCTTCTCGAGAAGCATAAGACCAAGAAAGCTGAAATCTGGTATACAGACTCGTTGACTGCTTAGAATTATATTCAATAGTTTTTGTGACACTGAGTGTCCTAAAAGGACCATAGGGTCCACGCCATAGAAACCTATTTTATCTTCTTCTGAAAAACAAAGGCCTAGAAAGCTGAAACTTTGTGTACAGACTCCTTGACTGGTGAAGATTATAATTTATAGGTTTGGTGACTCTGTGGCCCCGAACAAGACAAGCCCATAAAACCTATTTCATCTGCTTCTTCAGGAGCACAAGGAATGATTTATCAGCTTGACGACCCTGCGGCCTCTGCTAAGGGAGGAACAACATTGGCCAAACCTTAAAGCCAAGCTTAGAGCCACTGGAACTGTTTTCAATTGGATTAACGGTTCATATGCACAGATCATTTTTAGTGCTCGTGCAGGCTGCTCGTGATACATTCGGAGTTCGAAGTCGGCGTCGTTACAAACAAACGCAGAAGAAGCAGAATAAAACATGGTTTAATTATGAATGCAAAATAATGAGAACAAAATTCCATTAAGCTAAGAAAAAGTACAATAAATTCAAAACGCATTCAAACCGAATTAACCTGCAATTAACATCAAAATCATATAAGCTATGTTTGAATAGACAGATGAAATTATATTAAAGGGATATGAGGATAAAATTTAGGGATAACATGAAATATTCGCCTTAAGAGTACTGGAAGATGATGAATGATGGTAAAAAGACGTCTGGTGTACATCCTGACCTTGAAACATTTTACACTTTTTATAAGTCTATTAATGAAAAGTACTGTACCGAACAAATTGACAATCAACAATTGAATAACGATTCGTTTGATAATGAAATGCTGAATGATAATATAACAGAGAATGAAATTATCGCTGCAGTCAATAACTTAAAACGCAATAAATCATCCGGTGTAGATCTTGTTGAAAACGACTTTATGATTGATGCGTTACAATATCTTCTTCCTTTGTTACTTAAACTTTTTAATCGGATTTTAAATTCAGGCTCTGTTCCAGAAAGTTGGCTTAAAGGAATGATAAAATCCATTTATAAAGGCAAAGGAGACCTCAAGGATCCGCACTCTTACCGCCCTATTACAATACTGTACTGTTTTGGAAAGTTGTTCACCTCTATTCTCAATAACAGATTAAGCGTTTTTCTAAATAAAAACAACATTTTAAGTCCTGCCCAGGCAGGTTTCAGGAAAGGCTTTTCGGTATCTGATAACCTCTTTGTATTACATGTACTTACAGGATTGTTGAAAATAAGTAAGAAGAAGTTATACTGCGTCTTTATTGACTTCACAAAAGCTTTCGATTCAGTTTGGCGAATTGGACTGTGGTACAAGATGGTTAGAAACGGGATTAATGGAAAATTTCTACAGTTAGTTAAGAATATGTACAAAGACATCAAGTCTGCAGTCATGCTTGATAATAAAATATTCGAGACATTCCAATGTCATTCCAGTGTTAGACAAGGAGAAAATTTCCCCCCCACACTTGTTTTCTATATTCATAAATGACATCGAACGAGTATTGCAAGAAAACAACTGTATGGGTGTTGGCATCGAAGGCAGTGAGGATATAGATACTATGACCATGTTGAAATTGATAATCTAACTATATGCTGATGATGCTGTTCTTTTCAGTGATAGTCTGGTTGAATTACACAAATCACTAGATACATTTCAGAAATATTGTTCCACGTGGAAATTACAAGTAAATCTAAAAAAACGAAAGTGGTGATTTTTGGTAGCGGTCCTGTGAGTAAATCCAAAAACACATTCACTTACAAAAATAAAATTATTGAAATTGTTGACATGCACAGTTACCTATGTATTAGATTTCATAGAAATGATAGATATGTTAATACAATCAAATCCCTTGTCGAGAATGCAACAAAAGCTATGTATTCTCTACTTTAAAAAGCTCGAAATATAAATTTACCACTGGATTGTGTCCTTTCAGCTTTTTATGGATTTATGGATCTGAAATTTGGGGATTTGAAAACCTAATATTAGTTGAAAGCTTACACCTAAAATTCTTGAAACTTATTTCATCCCTACGAAACACCACACCAAAGTCTCTACGGTGAATTCGGTAGAGAACCTTTTTATTTCAAAATATATAAAAGAGTCATAAGCTTTTGGCATACAATTGCTACCTACACCAGTACTGGGAAATTGTCTTGCAATATGTTTAATCATATCCATGTTAATGTACCAGAAATGGTAGGTAAGCTGAAGTGGTTTTCCTTTGTCAAAAAATCTTATCAGATTGTGGCTTAAGTGAAATATATGATAATACTGCTATGCGTTCAACCATGTGGCACGCCTCAACGGTAGAACAGATATTAAAGGACCAAAATTCACAAAACTGGAGGTGTTCCATTGAGCAAAGTTCAAAGGGATTTTACTATAAATACTACAAAGAAGATTTATTTTTGAACCCTATATTTTAATGTCCAGAGCAATATATCAACCTATCCTTAAATTTAGAACTATTAATCATTACCTACCTGTTGAGACTGGCCGGTGGACAAATACACCTAGAACTGAACGTTTATGAAAATTATGTAACTTACCCGCTATTGGTGATGAGTTTCACTACCTCTTCAGGTGCCAAGTTCTTCACCAGGAGCGGCAGCTGTATACCCCTCAATATGTTAACACTTGGCCTAATTTGTATACACTTAAGAAACTATTATGTCCAAAATGTGCCAAAAATACTAAGAATTTGTCAAAGTATATTTCCTGTATTAACCAATATACTGACGCTTGTTTACATAAATAATGTTATATAACTTTGAAATGCCATCTATGTGTGTATATTTATACATATTTGTAAATATTGTATTGTATTGTATATATTACTGTAACATGTGTACACGATACAATGTCTACACCTTATATTGTATTGAATACCGTTACATATGTGTACTTTTGAATGTCATATTGGTGTATGTATTTATGTATATAATAATGATCTAAATGCTCATGTACCACCGTTGGTGGATATTGAGAAATAGAACCTTGAACATAGACTAGACAGCTTCCTTTCATCCCGTCTCGGGAGATGAGGGTTACTGTGAGCTAATCAGTGTCGCTAGAGCAGGCAGATACTTTGACAAGGGGCCCAGGCATTGAGCCGTGAAGCATGTCCAGGGGTTAATAATGATAATAATAATATAATAATAGAATAGTTTATTACTGTGTCATGTTGTTACAGTACATACAATATTTACACATAGGTAATATTCACATTCAACAACCAGCCAGGCCTCATGAGGCCTAAAAGCCACCAAGTATAAAATACATATTATAAAATCACACAAGTAAAATCACGCAAGAAAATCACCCTGACACACCGACTTACTCACCGGCTACCTCAACCTGACACACCACCCTGACACACCGACCAACTCACCCTGACACACCGACTACCTCACCCTGACACACCGACTAACTCACCATGACACACCACCCTGACACACCGACTAACTCCCCTGACACACCAATTAACTCACCCTGACACACCAACTCACTCATCCTGACACACCGACTATCTCATCCAGACACCTCGACAACCTCACCATGACACACCGACTACAGATTAACATGGTTACTATCTCACACTGACATACCATGTATCTCACCTTGACACACTCACTCAAACTGACACACTAAATGGCATACACTGACACTCCCTCAACCTTATACAGACCCAGGAGCTATCACTCCACTTATCACAAGTTATATAAACAAACAGCCATTCATCTTATTTTGCATATCATGTTAAACGGCACATGTACATTCAACCATACAAAGTGTTAAAATCATATTGCTAAAAGATTATAACATACAATGTTACACTGCTTATCGTCGTTTGTGATACATTTGTTGTATGCATCGGGCTAGTCCATACTGTATTTCTTCAGTGTAATGTTATTACATGAAGTGAAAAGAATATTTCTCAAGTCATTCTAATAGGGACACACAAGTAGAAAATGATTCTCATTTTCAATTTCACATTTTTCACATAATATACACAATCTTTAATTTAAAGGAGTAACTGGATTGGTGTATCTTCCTCTTTCAATATTAAGAGGCAGGTTTCCACACCTAAGTGATGCTAATAATCTTCTTTGCTGTCTTGAAATGGGCATTCTCACGTGTGCTGAAGTAGATATTTCCTGCTTGAACAATCTGTAGGTTCTTAATTTGTTGCCATTTATTCTATTATTATTATCATTTAACAAATCTGAGTTCCACTTCTCTCTATCCCATTTATCTAACACATTTAAGGCATTATGGAGGAAAACTGATATTTTGGTTGCTTCACAGTAATTAATTACATCTTGATATCCATGAATTTGTAGTTTTTTCACAAATTCCATAACTCTATGATCCCTTGAGGATTTTCTTCTGATTGAGATATGGAGTCACTTTCAGCTTCCACAGTCTTATGGAACTGTCTTAACACTTCAATTTTGATCTTTGTGTAGTAATTCCTCCAGCCAATGTCCCCTCTGATAGCTGTGGTAGAACTCAAAAAGAATCTCATGGCCTTATTTTGTATATTATTGATTTCCTTGTACATATTCATGCCCCAGACAGAAGTACTGTAATTAAGAATAGGTTGCACATAGCTGTCAAACAGCTTAGAATACACAGAGTGGATTGGGCCACCAAGGGCGTTGAACTTGGTCATAACCACACCAAGTGCTCTATTAGCAGACTTACACACTTCTTGCACTGATTTTTTATAATCACAAAACTCATTTATCCACATTCCTAAGTATTTATACTGAGCACAATATTCTATTTCCATATCACCACAAGTGAATTAAACTGTTGATCTAGGTGTTGACACAGGCCTGCAGTGAGGAATCTTGGGTTTGTCTATATAAATTATGAGGTTCCATCGTTGTGACCACTGATGTAGGTGATTAAGTAATTTCTGTAGTTTAACTGCGTCAGGTGACATGAGCACAATATCATCTGCATAGAGTAAAACAGGTCTATTCATGTTAACAATATCACTTCCACACTCCAACTGCTGTAAACTACAATGTATTGGCTAAATCATTCACATACATTGCAAACAGTGTTGGTGACATGCAGCAGCCTTGCTTAACGCCTGTTGATACATCAAACCACTCAGTATTTTCAGTGTTGACCTTCACACAGCATTTAACATCCTGATAGAGTGATTGAATTGCATTTATCATTTCTCCATGAATTCCATACACATGTATTAGCTTATACCACAGTAAATTCCTATTCACTGGGTCAAAAGCCTTCATATCCACAAAGCATGTATATGTTGCTTGTTTCGACAATTTCCTGTTGTAAAGGATTTTGGTTAGAGTGTGTATATGATCTTGACATGATCTTTTCTGAAACCGTTTTGCACAGTTGATAAGAGATTATGTTCTCCTAGCCAGTGGGATATTCTGTTATAAGAAGTTTTGAATAAACTTTATATGGGATACAGAGAAGTGTAATTCCTCTATAGCTCATAGGCATCCGTGGATCACAGTCTTCAGATTTGGGAATTGGACTAATTATACCTCTCTTCCATATGGTAGGCACTAAACCAGACACAAACATGAGATTAAACGTTTTATTGGGAGTTTCGACAGTTGTATTGTTCTTAATAACTTCAGCTTGAATATTGTCAATTCCTAAAGCTTTATGCAGTTTCAAAGAGTTGAAAGCTTCAGAAACTTCTCCTCTAGATATTGGTCTGTTTAGATCTTCTGTAAACTCAAATCAATTGATGAAATGAGTTAATGTCTTTTAAAGGAAGCTATTATAAAGGCGTAAACTATACTATACTATACTATACTATACTATACTATACTATACGTAGCTAATGGCTGAAATATTGCCCAAGTGGCGTTAAACACTAACTCCCTCACTCACTAAACTACACTACACTACTTTGAGTGGCATTTAGAAGTTGGAAGTCAAATAAGGACGAATATTTTATGGATAACAACTTCTTTATTCTGAGTACACGACGTTTCGATACAGCTTCTTGTATCGTTTTCAAGCATAATGACATGGACATTTACAATTATGTTGTTGTTTATTTTGTTGATTAATTAGTTCACCTATATATATCCCACTCTCTGTCCATGTCATTATGCTTGAAAACGATACAAGAAGCTGTATCGAAACGTCGTGTACTCAGAATAAAGAAGTTGTTATCCATAAAATATTCGTCCTTATTACACTACACTACACTGAATATGTTTTGAACCAAATATTCAGAACATTAAAACATTAATTCTCTCCCTCTCTTTGGTAGTTAAAGTCAAATTGATCCGATTTCTGTTCTTTTAAGTGCAATGTCCTGATATTTTGAAGATTTTACATAGCTGGAGAAATTTCAGAAATGAAAACACTTCTCGCCTTGAAAAGATTAGGTTTTTCACCGAGGACTTGATGAGAGCAGCTTAACCATGACTTTTGAAAAGCCTTGCTAATTTACAAATGTGACTGCATTCAATCAGGCTTCTACCTTTCCAGTCTGCATAAGACACCATAGGTTGACACGATAAATTGAAATACGTCTGGGGGGAGAGAATGTCAAACATCAAGAAGGGCAACTCACATTGGTTGAAGACCAGGACCCTTTGTACAACCTTCTAAAATGGTAATGACACGGACTTTCATAATACGCTCTTCATGTTATTTTGTCTTCAGGAGAACACCACTACGGAGCAGCCTGCAGCCAAGCCTCTGACTGTTCGCCACTATACACCGACTGTTTCAAGGGTGTATGCAAATGTCAGACTGCATATTATTTCTCTAACACTTTATTGAAATGCACCCCAGGTAAGATGAATCTTTCAACAAAAGGTCATTGACGATCATGTATATGGGATAAATAAAAGCTACCAACTGAGACTGAGGTGTTCAAATTAGATGAACCCTCGCGTACGTGAATCATGAACGCCGAGGTCGAGGTGTTCATTAATCACGTCTGCGAGGGTTCATCTAACTTGAACCCGAGGTCGAGGTCAGTAACTATATTACACACTAGCTCACAGATTTATCAATCTAATTTTATCATGACATCAGTTTTGATATTGTGGATAAGTGGGGTTATGTTTATATATTTTAGATATAATTAGAAGATGAAACATTGACTCTAAGTGGAGGGACAATGTCTATACATGTGATATACATAAAAAAAATATTTGGCACCAATGTTTTTTTAATAAATCAATAATATATTCAGAATAATTCACGGTAATGTTTCTTCTCAGGCAAAATGTGAAACTTAATCATGTGGTCAACTGGCCTCCGTGGTCTAATGGATAAGTCACTGAGATTAGAATCAACAGGTCGCAAGTTCGAACCCAAAGTTTGAAATGCAAAATTTGTAAATGTCTTATATTGGAATGTTGCAATTTTAGTGAATGTATTTTATTTGCAAAGCAAACTTGGAACTAAAATTATTTGTTTCTGAAACACAAAAACACTATCAAGTGTTCATGGCAATACCGGGTGTTCATCATTAACACCTCTGCACGTTCGTTTCACAGACAAAATGCATACTTGAATAAAACAAAGGAACTAGTGTGTAAAAGTCAGTTTCCATTTGCAGTTTCATTTCTATTAGCACATTTTTCTTAAACAGTTGCAATTTTACAATGACACAGCAAATCATTCATATCAAATGTCAATAATTTCACAATTTTAAGTTTACACGCTTTCCTGAAAGTTTTTTGGTTTAGGTCATGGTCACGTGATCCATTTTCGTATGTTCATTTCTAATGAACTCACTTGTTCATACTTGTGTGAACGTTCACTGGAACTACTGTTATCCTACGTCCCACATCAAATCAATTGTTATTCTTCGCAATGGTACTTTAATAAAAAGCTATATTTACCAAACACTATTCTACTATGTGAAAAACTAATACTCTGAACAATATACCTTTGCTTTATTTGCAAAATAAATCTGAGCGAGATGCATAACAATTTACTTTTTTCACACTACAACCTCTAATGAGTACTATGGCGTTGCGAAGACAACATAATACTCGAGATGTACACACACAAGATCAAGGAATAAAGATTTGCACTTTTAACAATCCAAATATTCATTATAGTTTCAACAACAGTTCCTGTTGTTAACATATTTTGTTGTAAATTCATCAGCAAATGACGATCAACACAACACTATACGCATAAGGCAGACAACCCTAAACTCCCATTACAGGGATACAGGAATACAAAGTGCAAATACGATGTACATTGCTCCATTTAGACCTTTATGTAAAGAAAACTAAAGCTGTAGATTCAAGGCTTTCATCAACTTAATAGATCACTTTTTTTTATCGAATTGAACAATTTTCTATGGTGCGAAAATATAGGTACTTAGAGAGTTATGCACAGCTTCTTAGTCAGGATGTTCAATATTGGCGACTTACATGTATTTTCCCCATTGATTGTGTTTGGCCAAAAGAACAGACATTTTGAAAGGTATTTTTTGTATCAATAACATCCTCATATGGTACATTATTGAATATGAAATAGGATATATATACATTGACATAAAATTAAACTTTGCTTGATTTTCAGGAAAACTTTGTTGTTTCCAGGATAATGAAGACAGAATCAGTAAAGATTTTGTTGAACATACATTATCGAACTTGCCGGGGTTTAGGTGATTTGTCATCATACATATTATTTAACGTACTATTACCATCTCAGACTCACCTTAGCCCAAAAATTGCTTATAAATTAAACACACAGAGAAATAAGATTTAATTTACCTGCTCACCTCGGAGTCACCTATGGTCAAATAACCCAAACCTCATTTCGAACTTCCTGTCGCTCAGCGAACAGTCCTTGTTTTCTGAGCTCTCAAAGTTTTTTGTCTTTCCCTCAATCTATTGACCTTTGTAGTATAATATACGTTTGTAACATGTAAGGTGGGGACCTGTTGTTCTTATCTTTGTTGGTATCCCAAGTCTTTTCTTTGGGAAATTTGTTGTTGTACTGCCTGTTGGGTCAGGCTATCATCGTTTGCAGTTGCATGTCCCTGCTGGGTTGGGCTGCTCGTGCTGCCCATGCTTTTGTGCTATTTGTCTTAGCTTGTACGTTTCACCCCGCCAGATGCTTGGCCTACGCTTCCCTCACTTGGTGCGTAGGGTAGGGTGTTTCAGTTCATGTTGGTTTTTCCGTTGACTTGCTTCGGTCTACTTCAATTAAGTGGAGCAGGGTATTCTTCAACGATCTACCCTGCTTACTGCGGTCGTTGTGGACTTACAAGGTCGGGTATGCAAGATCCTGACTCCCTCTGTCGCCTTCGCAAACCCATCTGCCCAATGGACAACAGGTGTGAGGAGGCCTACATGGTCTACACTCAGACCTTGCCTTTGAGCAGTCTGCACCAAAGGGGGTGCGGAAAAGCCCTGGAGCTTCGTTCACAGCATTGTTGACCGTCAATTCCCCACCAGCATGAGTCAACACACAGAGAGCCAAATGGTGATTGATCGGCACACTCTTAGGTTGGAGCAGATGCAGTGTAGGAAATTCCCACACAAGAATCTCACCCCTGATTTCTACTCTGCGGTGTCTGTTCGGCCCAAGAGAGATTTGAAAACATGGTGGTTCATCAATGACATGTCGGTGTTCAACCGCTCCTACCTTGTGCGGCCGCCATATTTTCGTCTCTTTACATTTTGGTCAGTAATGCAGTTATTGTAGCCCTCGGAGTGGTTGATATTCCTGGATCTGCAGGACGTGTACTTGCATATGCCTATCTTCCATGATCATCGCAAATTCCGTTCAAGATCTCATCAGCTCCGTAGTTATTCACCAGAGTGAATCATTGGTATTACATTTGCTTCATCATCATGATGTCCAGTTCGCTATTTATCTGAATTATGTGTTCGATCACTAACATTCATCTACAGTTCTCAGGGAAAAAGTGGATTTCATGATCAATCTGATAAGGAGACTGGGGTGGCAAATAAATCAGTCCAAATCAGACTTACAGCCCAACACCTTGCTCATCTTTCTTGGCGCTATCCTGGACACCGCTCAGTACAGAGGATTTGTCCCCAGGGCAAACCGGTCATGGGGTTATTCACCTTAGCAAAAGACCTAGTGGAGGAAAATGTGTTCCCAGGCGTAGCGCTCATGCCGTGTGTGTCGACAGCCCAACTTTTTGTAGACACGTCCACTCAGGGTTTGGTAGCCCATCTGGAGATGGACAAGATGGCAGGCAGGTGAGCTGGAGATGGAAGCCATCAGACTGGCTATCTGTCTATGGTTTGCTCTGCTGTAGGGCCAAGTGATTCTGGTGCACACAGATAGCTTGACAGAGGCTTGGTGGACAAGCAAGGTTTGATCAGGGCAGTTGTCCTCCTTCAGCATTGTATCTGTTCTGTCTCAGGCTGCAGGTGTCTCAGAGCTGAGGCCTCTCCCACGCACATTTGATCAAGTGTCCAAACACTTCGGGAGGCCCCAAATAGACTTGTGACTCGGCTGAACCACCAGATGTCAGTCTACATGTGTCCCGTCCCAGAAACCGGGAAGTAGGGCTTAGACGTCCTGTAGTTAGCGGGAGAGGGGATGGAGGCCTACACCTTTCCTCCCCGGCCATTCTGACTCAGGTAGTGGCCAAGATCAAGACGAATCCATCATGTCTGTCCTTCACAAGCGGGATCCCTCTGTGGACATCTCGGACATGCAGCCAGTGGACTGACGTCTTAAGCCCAGATCCCCTGAAAAAATCATTCTCGATCTGATGCTTTCCAGGTGGTGATGGCTTTGGCCGCCAGGATTTCAGAACTGCTAAACCTGCATTCCGACTTGTTGTGGTTTGAGGTGAGGGGTATTGGTACAGCCACGTTGAAACTTGCACCAGATTTCGTGTCAAAGAACTAGGGGTCAGATGAACGGAGCAGTGTGTTCCACCTTCCTGCCCTCTCTGGCTCTGCCTCCCCAGATGAGCAGAGCTTAACCCAAGAGCTTTAACCCAAGTGACACTGTTATTGTTTTCTCATTATCATACCAAATTGTATAAATTGCTGTATTCCTCATTTTTCACCATATGCTTGATAACGGTATAAGAATCTATACCGAAACGTCGCCACCATCCAATAAAGAAGTTGTTCATCCATAGAATTACTCTTGTCTTCCTTATACCATCAACTTCTAGAATGCCACTCAAACAGCTCTAAGAGATCATTGTTTGGGTTATCATCGAAAAAAGGTTTTCTATCAGACGAACGTCTTACATGGTGAAAATAGCTTTTCATGGAAACTGCTACCAGAGATATGCAGAAATTCGACATGAAAACACCAGCCAGGTGCACATGATGTTAAGTAACATCGTGTCTACAAAGATGATAAGAGAAATCAGTTCCCTAAATGCAAGTGATGTGGGAAGACTAACCATGATTCCAGAGACTGATGAAAAGTATGGAGTGCTATAATTGTGAAAAAGTTGGACTCAGTTATTTGCAAGAACAAACAACACCAACAAGAGGCGATTACAGTGGAAGACAGAAGAAGAGAGGTCAAGTCCAGACAGACAGACAGAAGAGACAGTAACTGATGAATCTGATTTACCAATGTTCTTTATCAAAAATGATACGGAAGTTATTGAGGGTATTTGGGTTTATGCAGTTGTTGAGGATACCGAGCTGAAGAGGTAGGTAGGTGAAATTAAGGGCCAAGTTGGGCCAAAGATGACCTACATGCGCCCGGCACTAGAAGTGATTAATGAGAGTTAAAAACGTTTAAAAGTTAAAATTGAGCATAAAATGTTATATGAGATCATATTTGCCAGTGTTCTTGACAAAATTTAAAACTTATCTTTGGACTTCACCAAACATCAAATTTTCACCAAGAATAGATCTCCGTGAGAAATTATTTGATTTGGACATAACAACCTCTCTGAGTTCTTCACGATGATTTTATGCCCCTCAACACGATAATGAAGGACAGTCTCTGGACAATTATTAAAACAATGAACACATGAAGGAGAATCATTGACCAAAAAGTGCTTGTAAGCATTTAGTCCACAATGGCCAAGTCTTACACGAGTGAGAATAACTTTGTCTCTCCGGTTTTGTCAAAGAATCTTAGCGTGCTAAACCACTTTAGGGCATGAGCTGTGCATATGTCTGGCAGTGTTGCCCCTATCCCAGTCGTTTTGCCACTGTTATCCCACCGGTATGTAATACCGTGGGATATAGTCATCGCCCTGTCCGTCTGTATGTCCGTCCGTCTGTCTGTCCGTCCGTAATCATTTCGTTTCCGGAGCAGAACTCAAAAACCGGTCCACATATCTTTCTGAAACTTAATATGTGTATTGCCCAACTACTGAAGTGGTGCCTTTTGATATTTTCACATTTCTGAAAATTTTATTTTTTATTATTTCCATGGAAACGGCTCTTATTTGGACTCTGTTCATGAAAGGTTTCGTTTCATATATATTAGCTTATACTATTATGAACCCTGCTTGAAAAATTTACAATTATCTTTCAAAGGTTTACATCTTACGATCATGTGAAACCGGTGGGATATGTCATCTTTTGATGACTCTTGTTCATAGATTGCTGTATTAACAGCAGCATAGATATTCTTTGGCACTGGATATAGATCCTCAAAATCCACGTAGGGTTTGGAAAAGGACGATTTTACAAGCTGGTCAGCTTTCTCGTTTCAATTGAGGCCAACATGTGCAGAACCCATACTATGTCACAGCTTATATAGGCTTCATTCAAAACAGTACCAAGATGTAATATTTCATATAGAATGTCACTGCGTTGCCCGTTTGCACCTGAGTGAATGGCTTGGACCGCTGTTAAGGAATCTGTAAAAATGATTGATTCAAGATTATGATTTTTTACCCACACTAGAGCCATTAGAATAGCTGTTAATTCTGCTGCAAAAACTGACAAATGATCTTGTAATCTAAACAGTTCTTCTATTTCTAAAGATGGAATATAGAAAGCTGCGCCAACGTGTCCTGTAGCAGGGTCTTTAGTCGCATCTGTATAAATATGGTTAAATCCATGGTAGCGTGTATTGATGAAATCTGATGCTACTTATTATATGATAATAGGACTCATTTGTTTATGTATAACTGAGGCCAAATAGGTATTAAGTGATGGTTGGGTAAGACACCATGGGGCTGATGTGGGGAGCTTGAATGGGGAATTAAGTTGTAAATCTTGAATTTTGCACTTGTGAGCGAGTTGTCGAGCCGCTTACCCAAAGGGTAGTTTACCATGGCTCCAATCACACCTTGACACGGGTAGGTAGGTGGAATTTAAGGGCGACGTTGGGCCAACAAATGACCTATATGCGCCCGGCATTAAAGAGGATTAAAAGATTAGAATATAATTATAAAGGGTAGTTTGCTATGGCTCCAATCACACCTTGACACGGGCACAGCGTACTCGATTGTCTCCCTTGCAGAGTACAACAAGGGATTTGCTAATTTAACATTGAAGAACACTGATGTGATTTTGAAAACTTACACACAGGAACTGGTCAAACCCGAGGGGACAGTTGATGTGAGAGTTCACTACAAAGGAGTCATTTATGACTTGAAATTGTTTGGACTGGCCGGTATTACATCAAATCAAAGCTCTTCCCAGTGAAGCCAAAGAAAAGTTGCGGGAAATTTTGCAGAATCACACAGAAGTTTTCAAAGATGAAATAGGAACTTTGAAGATTTTGTAGGCAAAGATTGAATTAGAAGACAAAACCAACCCCAAGTTTGTGAAAGCTCGATAAGTACCGTACTTATTACTTCAGAAAGATGATGATCAAATAGACAGGTCTGTCAAAGAGAACATCTGTAGTGATTAGGCCAGTGCAATTGTACCTGTGGTGAAGAAAAACGGATAAGTTCGTCTATACGGAGATTTCAGAGTGACACTCAACCCAGTGTCAAAGCAAGTCGAGTACCCATAACCACGAATACCACATACCAACAAATATTGGTTGATGACGATTCTAAAAACAACACTCAGAAGGGACTTTGACTTGAGGCGTAGCATGGGCACTTGCTCGAGAAAAAATTAATAAGTGCTCCAACAATACCAGGTGTTTTGTGCTATATGTACGATCTACTCAATACAGGAAAAAATGCAGATAAACTTCTGAAGTTAAGTTGAATGCTGTCTTGAATGCCAAGAAACGTGTCACTGCTGCATAGTTTCCTTGGACTGTTGAATTATTACAACAGATATCGTCAAAATCTGTCTATGCTCATCAGACCATTGAACCTGTGCAGGGAACTGAATGGAAGGGGTCCAGAAATGCAAACAATGCTTTCAGCAAAGCAAAGAAGTAGTTGTTATAAGCAGATGTACTAGTCCTACTATAACCTGGAACTGTATGTACTAGTTACATTTGCTTGTTATGCTTTTCCCTATGGGATGGGCGCGGTGCTGTCACATATCACAAATCAAGGAGAGAGACCCTTTGCCTTCATTTTTTTGAACATTGACAAAGACTGAACAAAAGTATGAGCAAATTGACAAAGAGTCACTTGCAATAGTGTTCAGAGTGAAAAGTTCTCCCAGTACTTGAGCTGCAAGAAGTTCACGTTGATAACTGATAATGAGCAATTGGTGAAGATCTTGAACAGCTATCCCACCACTTGGAGTGATGGGCGATGATGTTGACAGCTTACAACTACGACATTGCCGCAGTATTCAACATTTGAAGTTAGATAGTTTGCCAATTAAGTCGTCACAAGTTACAAGCATAACCAGAAAGGATAAGGATCTATCCTTTCCATTGTCTACACTCTGACTGGATGTAACAAGCCGGACACAGTCTGTACAAGCTTTCTATGTGAGACGATATGATTTAACAGTGCAGGGAGGATGTCTCATGTGGGGATTGAGTGTAATCATACTGACATCCCTGAGACCTGTGATCTGTGGTCGTGTGAGGAGTGCATGAAATGTCAGAAGCAGCCTTCTCCCTCACCCCTATATCCTTGGAAGTATGTGGATAGGCCTTGGCATAGGATTCATGTTGACCATTAATTAGAAAGATGTTCTTGGATGTGGTCGATGCATTCAGCAAGTGGTCGGAAGTTGTAGTGATGAAGTCAACATTATCTCGAGAAAACCAAAGAAGTGTTGCATTGTTTGTTAAGTAGGCATGGTCTACCACAGCAACTAGTGAGTGATAATGGGCCACAGTTTGTGTCATCAGAATTTCAGCATGGTGTGCAACACATAACATCCTGTTCATACCACCCCATGATTTGGCAGAGAGATTTGTGAAAACTCTGAAACGGAGTTTACGTGAAAATGTGAGAAAATCCAGCGCACCATTGCAACAGCAGTTGTCAGTGTTTCTAATGAGATAAAGGAATACACCACACTCAACAACAAGAGAGGATCCTGCAGTCTTGCTAATAGGGTGAAGACTGAGATCACGTCTTGATCTTCTTAAACCGAAGAGAACAGATTATGAATTGAGATGCGGGGAAACTGCGAACGGATTCTATCAAAGCTTATTAACCTGTGCTTGTGAGAAACCACAGGGAAGGTGCAAAGTGGGTACCTGGAACCTTAGTTGATAAATCTGGCTCAGTGTCAAACAAGGTGAAAGTTGACCAAGAGACAGTTTGGCGACGCCACACCGACCAACTGTAATCAGGTCGGAATCCAGTGACGTCCGCATACGTCATGCCCTGTTCCAACACTCCTGGCCCTGCAAGCTCAGAGCAGACAGTAGAGATACAAGATTTTACAAATCCTGTAACACTATATGGGACAGACGCTGACAGTGACATTTGAATTCCAGCACTGGGATGCCACTATCCAGTTCGCGAAAGACGAGCAACCAGTAGATTCAATTTGTGACTCTAAATTCTAAATATTAATCTTGTAGTGTTAAAAGTGAAACAGTTTCAAATAATATACACTATATAAATGTACGTTAGATTCTTTTGAGTATATATTCTGCCAGATAATGTATAAACAAGCATTTTTAGTTTTATCCTTTAACAAAAATGTTGTTTTACTTCAATAGATGCTTAAGCACATGTGCTATCAAGTTGGCCCGACAATTAGATGATAATTCTAAATTAATGATTTTTCGAAATATAAGAAAGTAGCCAATAGTTTATTTAAAATATATAATTGCTTTTCAAGGGGATTATGTTAAGTTGAAACTACTGTTAACTTCATAACAAAGTTTAGTGCGTGGCCATGAAATAGTATGCTAAGAGAGTCATGACGTCAAGAAATGCAGTTCTCCCAGCGGGTCACCTTCCTTGTAAATAGTAGATGTTTCAGGACATATTTACCAGAAAAGCTATTAATTTGAGGAATATGTTCACATTTCTTAAGCATTCTCTATGTCAAATATTTTGATTTGCATTAACATATCAGGAATGACTTTGTCATTAATAAAAAATAATCTATATACTAATTTTGTATTCAGAACGAGGCATCCCTGAAAAAAAAAGGCTTCTTTTGAAAATATTAATGTCTCAAGTCATAAATAATCACCTAAGAGTAAAAATGCAAATTATCACAGACTATATAATTATGACAACTTCTGTTCTGGTATCAAAATTGTTGCCAAGAATACAAACAATAAACGTTGTACTGTGCTGTGTGGAAGATTTGTTCGCAAACATTCCCAAGGACCTGGTTGGGAACATTCTCTCCCCACAGAGGCAGATCAAGTCATTACATGTTGACACCTCTGTTCTATTACGCCGACTCTGTGGGCAAAATCATTGTGATATGAACCACGTTTTCCATGCATGTGAGAAGCGTTGTCATTAGAAAATTAAATTCGAATGGAATGTGGTGCAATTTTTTCCCTAGGGGAAACTGCTAGAACCTACGAATTTCGAATATAATAATGGAACAGAGGCTGTATCAATATTTCATAACTTTATCTGCCTTTATATCCCTCTGGGAGAGAATGGGTTGGGAATCTCGATTGGCGTTTTCCTAATGAAATACACTCTCTCAAAAAAGAAACGCAACCCCTGATTTCATACAGTGTTTATATCAGACATAAACCAATATTACACATAGATTATCAAAGATAACACAATGAAATTTTACATTGTGAAACACATGTATGTGTAATGTAAGGTGTCAATCTCATAAATTTATATCATGTATGTACGTGCACGTCCTAATGATTTTCAATGGGGTTGATGTCTGGCGACCTGGAGGGCCATGGCAAGGTGTTGACAACTGAAGACAATCCACTGTTTCACGAGCTTTATCCTGTTGCTCCCTCTGTTGGTCGATTATCTGAAGGAGGTGTTGTTGAAAACATCATTGATTTAGTGTTGGGCCGTCAAATTGCCGGGAATGATGACCAGGTGTGCTCGTCCGATGTAAGACATGGCTCCTAACAGATCTGTCGACCTGTTCGGTGCAAAATGTTAATTTCCTCGTCTGTATACACGTTGCTTGCCGTCACGTTTGTGAAGTAGCAAACTGAAAGTGTCACTGAATTTAATTCTGGACAAGATGGCGGGCAACTGTTACAACACCGGCCTAAATCTGAACAATGGCGATATTTCGATCTGCTTTATTCAGTTGTGGCATTTTCGACCTTGATTTCAGAGTTAAAGAATTTGAAATATTGCCAAACTATGCATTCTTTTATAGACTTATGCTTTAACTTTGATCTCCTTTATTTGCACGTGCAAATCACTTTTAGCATTTTGCATATGACTGTTTCGCACATTCTCTCACAAACTCAGATAAGATGTCAGGTTGCTTAAGCTGCGTTTGGAAGCTATTAGTAATCTTACAAGAACATATTAAGAATACATTACAAAAAGGCCAATTTACATTCACCATTTTGTTCAGAAAATGTTGTCAGATATTGAGACGAGAGAGGGGTTGTGTTTCGTTTTTGAGAGAGTGTACATGTTTTTGCGAACAGCCAATCCTTA